>OZ038507.1:37499196-38069196 GCA_964036315.1 Acanthosepion esculentum | reverse complement strand
TTCTTTAAAGTTCTAAGTTAAACCTATCTTTTACTTATGGCATTCTTTTCAACATGTTTCCTAGGACTTTCATTGCAAAAAGATGCAGGCAAACTATTCAGAACTGATCATCTAAAAATAAATTATTAAACATGTGCGAGTTTAACTTCAAGCAATTCTAACTTGACAAATACTTGGAGAGTTAAGAAAAAGTGAAACTAATTTTGAAATCCGTAAACTGTCTACTTTCAGACTAGATATAGTACGTTTCAAAAATATCAAATGTTTGCTCGTGAGCCGACTGTGAAATATAACAATTTGTAAAGGTAAAGAAGCCATTTTGATCAAATGTTACATTAAAAGAACTTCGGGCTACCTGGAGAATGCATTGAGAGAACCTTAAATAATTGTGAATGTAAACTTTCTTTTTTTAAATAAAGTTTAACCATTTCTAATTTTCTTATGTAAATATCTCCTATTCTTTTATGTCTCATATCCCTTCTTGAAAAGTGCAATCATGGCTCTCCACAACTTCCTGTCTTTTCTTTTTTTGCTCTAAGTATCTCTTGACCCTTTATTATCCTCCTTTTGTCATTGTTCTGTCATCCATTCAAACCATGTAAACTACTCGATCTTTCCCTTCTGCTTCTCTTGCCTTTATTTATGCCCTGGGGGTGTTAAATTCTCTGGGCACATTTTGTTCATTAGATGTCCCAGAAATTTGTCTCTTTCTGATTGTAAATATAATTCATTTCGTAGTACCTATTAAGACTTCCTCATTGGTCACATACTAAGAATAACATGGACAGATTTTATATTATCATCACTGAATTTATTGAATAAAAGAACTATTTTTCTTATTCAGGAACAAGAGATACCCCATCTGCCGCCCCGAAAATATAAAGACGAACGTAAGCTAATTCATTTTTCATTTAGTTTGTTCTTTCATAGACTATAAATTAATATTATGTAATACCATGATTTTTCTTTATGCATGACAAGTGTATTTCTGCTAATTTGGTTTCAATTTTTGCTAGGATTCCCTTTACTTTGATCGGAATGCTTTTTTTTTTGCTTTTTTAATTAATGCAAATTCACTTAAAGCTTGATTTGGGGGATTTTTTTTTTTTTTTTCTTAAAATATTCATTAATTTCTAATATTGTATAATGGAAAATTAAAGGCTGATTCTGTAAGAATTATATGTATTATAGTCTTAAATGTTTTTGTTTTTATTGAAAAGAAGAAAAATATTTCTTTGACCCTTACCAATTAAGAAGAAATTAATTTTTACTGCTTTTGGGAAAGAATATATGAAGCAATGGTACCTAACTTGATTTTTGTATTCATGCACCTCAAGGTATAAATTTTGAACGGGTCTTATGTGCATTGACTATGGTTAGTCTGGCACAAGGCCAGAATAGGCGGATAGAACAAAAAATAACTGGAGAACTACAGAAATGTGGTTGTAAATAAGGATACTGAAAATTCCATGAATGAGTGAGTAAGGAACAAGGAAGTCTTAAAGAAAATGGCAACAGAAAGAACAATTTTATTCAGAATCAGGAAAAGAAAGCTGAAATTCCTTGGATACATAATGAGGAAGGAGGGCAAGGAAAACTTAACCCCCATGTGGCATATTGGGGGCAAGAGACAGGAAGACAGTGAGCTTGTGTGAATGGATGACAGAACAGCGGTGGTGCCTTAGCAAAAGGAGAAAAATAATAACAGTCACACAAGATAGGAAGTTGTAGAGAGCATTGATCTCTGAAGGGACACGAGACATAGAAGTAATAGTCAGGAACAACAAACTGTTTCCCCCAGAGAAATGCATGACTCTGGCTGATTATCCCACAAGTACATGTCTACTTGAAAATATTTGACTTAAGATATCCTTTATACGGTAACATCCATATCTGGTTGCATGTTGTTTTTGTTTTTTTACTAAACTTCACTCAATACAAGACTTTCAATTCTCAATCCTTTCAGTGTTCACTGAAAGCTGAGAAAGTATATAATGGATGCTCACAAGATGAAAGATAAACACCATGTCATTGAATAAGAACACAAACCCTGTTTCTTCTATTATAAAATAGATGCTTAATTCAGGGTTTCATCTGCTCATCTGGATAGGTAGGTACGTGATACTTGGGACAACTTCTGCTCTTACCCCCTACAAACTTGTCACACATCTACGCATCTTGATGTGGTGACTGGAAATATGAATAGACGACACAGGGAACATACAACAGACAAGTCCACCTCCCGCCAACACCAAACCAAAACTCTCACCCACTCTTTTACTTACCCTTTCTACCGAGGGTTACTGTTAAAATGGTTATGATCAATGAGGTGTGTGATATGAATGAAAGAGGAGGTTGTAGGAAGTGAGGATAAGAAGGATAACAATTAAGATTACAGTGTTTGGGGATGCATCCACATGGGAGTCTGTTCTACAAAGTGAAAGTTGTTGGCGGGGGAGAAATTGTCTCCCCTTGCATTTGGAATATGGGAGAAATGAGGGTGATTCAACTTCATGAAAGTAGTATGGCCTATCCCAGCTGTAAAGGTCTGAACTGGTGGAAGTAAAGAATGGAGCTCATTTGAACATTTAGTATGTAAATAGCAATAAGCCTGCAACCTGGCGTCTGTGGGGAAAAAGGCTGCAAAATGGAAAATAAATCTCCCCACCATGAACCACATTTCTGCTGCCTCTAGTTGTTTTTTCTTGTTCCATCCTCCTATTCTGACCTTGTGCCAGACTAACCTTATTCAATGCACATAAGACCTGTTCAATTAATATCTATACCTTGAGGTGGATGAATACAAAAATTAAGTTGGAAATCAAGTTAGGTATCATTGCTTTATTATATAAGTGATTTGTAACTATCTAAAGCAGTGTTTCTCAACCTTTTTTAATCACAGGTCACGTTTACTCCTAATTTTTTTTTTTTTTTTGTGGACCGTCATAACCATTTGATGAAAAAAAAAGCTTGTTTTATTTTTTACTAATAGACAAGGTTAGGAATTGTATTAAAGAAATAGTAAATGTCTATGCTTTATTTTGAAGTAAAACTAATTTAATGAAAATAAATTGTACTTAACTAAATTCTATGGAACATTTATGTATACAAGTAAAATAACTTATAATGAACTATTTTAAAATATGTGAGTAATTAATAAATTTTAAAAAGTGCAGATTTATTCAATGAGATCTCTGTAATTGATTCTGCCCTGCGAGTTTCTTTTATATTTCGCCCCATAAATGTCAATGATAGTCAAAGATCACTCCTTTTCACAATGTCAAGTTTTTTACTATATTAATTAATTTATATTAATATTTTATTTTATTAATATTATTATTTATTATTAATATATTAAATTAATTTAGAAATTATAATTTTTATATAATTTTCCTTTTTATTTATATATATATATATATATATATATATATATATATTTAATCCTTCCTTCATATATCCTTTTTAATTTATATTCAACTTTTACAATCAAAGCATCCAGTAGAGTAAAAGGGATGCTAACTTACATTGCTTGATATTGTTTTCTGATAGTTTTAGAGTTGTTTTCTTATTAGTATTTTAATATGGCATTGATTACTGTTGAAATTCCAATTTTCAGTTGTAACAACTGTTCCAAAATGAAATTACTCTATGGACCACTAAAATATTACCAATTTGCTATTTTTTTTGTGTGAACCCCCAGTAAATTTACATGGACCACTAGGGTCCAGAATCACTGATCTAAAGTGAGGATTGAGCAGTTCCAGCCCAGATATGGCAGCAGTAATTGTCTTCATATAAAAAAAAATTAATAACTTTTTCCCAAAGTATGTAAATATTTTTCTATGTATCTTCAAAATCTGGATGTTGATATAATTCAGCTTGTTTGTTTTGTTGTTTTTTTTTGTGGATCCATAGGATGCACTGGGTGTGACAAGGATAACATTGACTGACTTCTGTGAATTTGGATCTGTTAGGATTAAACAGATATGAATAACTTTAGTCAAGCAAAATTATTTTTTTTATTTTCAACGACTATAGAAGTTCTGGTAAAATAAAAGTTTTAAATAATTTTTAATTGTAGAAGGGTTTTTTTCCTTTCACATGACATGGTTTTTATTTGATTTTTATTAGTGAGAGCAATTTCTAAACAAACTTTCTTTTTCTCCAGCTGAAGAAAAAAGTAAAGAAGAAAAACATACAGGAAAATTTGGAAAAATGTTAGGCATGGTGAGTATGTATTTTTAAGCTAAAAAAAAAAAATATTTGAGTTTTTGTAAATTTTTGTTACTATTTACATTGTTCAGACTATTGGCCTCATCTTTATTATAATATTCATGATGTTTTGGCTGCTCATGACTTCTTCACCATCCTGGTAAGACAAACTACATCTGATAGCGAGGCCTCTGATCAGGAGGGTTTTTACCGTTCCTAGGTCTAACCAGGGTGGTAGTATCTGTTAGGGTCCCAGCTATGGGGTCAAAACACTATGAAAGTGTAGTAAAAATAGGTTTTAATACCAGCAATACATTTTTGTAAAAGATTATTACCAGCAATAAATTTTGGGGGGAAAAAATATATGAGCAGCAATACATTTTTTTTTTTTTTTTTTTTTTTTTTTGAAAAAATCTTGTCGCCATTAAATAACCCATTGAGAATGATATGCCATAAAACAAATCAAACCAACCTGCCTTCTTCAGGTAATATATGTTGGAATTTCAAACCAAACTGTTTATTTCATCCACCAGGGTACATTGTTCTAGTTCCACATGCCATGCCTTTTCTGGCTATCTCAGTTTCAGTTATTTCATCTTAGTAACTCAACTCAGGTATTAAACTCACAAGTCAAGTTACTGGATTGCTTCAACACTTTTATCCATTGGACCATGTGTCCGTGGGGAAATTATGTTTGAAATTCCAATGTATATCACCTGAAGAAGATTGGAGCATACAACGGCCAAAATGAGCCTGAACAATGTAAATAATGTAAATAGTTACAATACCTCATCTCAGAAATATAGACAGAAATCTTTGTCAGTTTTGAATATTATAAATTTAACCTATTAAGCTCTATCATCCTGGTGTCATTTTAAATTGTCTTTTATTTTATATATATATTGGGATGATTTAGCTTAAAGTTTATATTTATCTGATTTCAGATGGAAACTTGAACATTTTCCAATATATTAGGTTGGGCAGAAAGTCCTGATTCACTTAGGAAATGGAAAGAAAACAACAAAATTTTATGGAACAACACCAACGTTTATTCTTTAAAGTGAAGTCCATCATTCTCAATGATCTTCTGCCAGCGATCAGGCAGCATCCGAATCTATCCCAGATACCAGTCTGCTAGCTTTAAATAAAAAAAAACTGTAAACAAGCTTCCTTCACTTCATGAAAAGTGTTTAATCGCTGGTCATGGAGGAAGTTTGTCATCAAGCAGAATAGGCCATAGTCCCTCAGATCAGCATCGGGACTGAATGATGGCTGTGGACGAATCTCAGAACCGTTTGAAATTCTCCTTATTCAACCTGGCAGTGTGTGGCCTCGCATTGTCTTGCTGAAACAAAGCCTGACCTCGACTGACCAAAGCAAGATACTCCTTCTTTAGTTTGTCGTACATGCTGTCTAGCTGCTGGCAATACAGTTTAGCGTTGATAGCGCAACTGTGTGGAAATGCAGTACTCCTTGGAAATTCCACCAGATAGAGATCAAGATTTGTTTTCTTTCTACTTCCTAAGTGAGTCAGGACTTTCTGGTCAACCTAATATTTCAGCAAAATAGTCACCTTCCAAAATTATAGTTTATAATTTAGGTGTAAGAGGAAAGGAAAAAAGGCCTCAATTTAAACTGAAAATGGGATGATGGGCATTAACGCATTCTTTTAATGGGTTAATGCCCATCATCCCATTTTCTTATATAAATATTTATACTGGATTTTATGGTAGACATTTGAATCTAATAACAAATACAAACTTTTTTTTTTTTTTTTTAAGGTAAACATGAAGTTAATTTAAAATTTTGCTTTTTCACTTGTCAGTAATTGCTGTTAATTATATCTGTTTTGTTCTCATTAAACAATGGAACTTTTTAGTACAGCCAAAGAGATGAAAAAAACAAACATATCTATGAATATTTAATTGTATATTCTCTCTAGGATGTAAGAAACATTCTAGTATTTTTCTAAATGTTTGTTTTAAACAATATACTTTCAACTTTGGGTAACCTGGCTGTCAAGGAAATTTATATAGGAAAAAAAATCTCAAAATCAGCAATTAAAATTTTTCCTTCCATTTTATAATATAATAAAATCAAGACAGTTGATCAAAATTTTCTTTACAAAATAGTTTAAAACTGTTTCTTAAAAAAGAAAAAGAGTATTAAGTGACCCCTAAAAACTACTAAAGACAACATACACCTGGGGAAAACTGGAGAAATATTGCCCAAAGCAACAAAGATAAAAACAATAATCTGAAAAAAAGAATAATCAAAATATATTATCTCAGAATTCAGAACAAAAAAAATAACTCTGTAAAAAAAAAAAAAAAAAAAAAAAAAAAAAATTATTTGGACTGATTTAATTCAAATCTGTGTATTAGATTTTGTGAATTTTATAAAATATTCAATTGTATACAATTTTATTATATAAAAAAAATGGATATTAAAAGTTACTATTAACCAATTTTTTCTTTTAAATTTCTAAATATTTAACTACTAATCTCAGTTTCTGATATTCTAAAACATTTAATATTAAAAACTCAAGATCTCAACCCCAATGAAGATAGTCCCAAACATTGACTTAACTTAAAATTCAATAATTTCATATTTTTGGTCAAGATTTTGAAAATATTTGAGTACATTACAAAAGACATTTTTAGTATTTTTGTCCTTACAAAAAAATTCCAAATTTGTCATTTCATTACTATTTTGATATTGTGCTGACAGCACTTTTTGTCAATACAAAAAGTCAAATATCAGCTAGTGAAAAAAAAACCCAAATTCAATTAAAAATTTGGGGTTTTTGCATAAATATCAATGTGATAGATAACGTTCTTTTGCTAAACAAATTGTGTAATTAGTTTTATTAATTGCTCTTAAATTGAATAAAATCTCAACACACTTGATAAATTATGTGTTTTGGCAGCTTAAATTCAGTTTCTTAAATCTTGACTCAAATGATCCTGTGTTAAGACTTTAAATTATTCTAAATTGAAGATTTTGATTCATTCAGGTTTGTTTTCTATTGCAGTTTCATATAAAAAATTCATCTAGTAGTGGTAAGTATTGCCTTTAATTTTTTCAAAAAAAAGGGAGAGAATTCTTAGCTTAATGCCAGAGTATGAAAGGGTTATGGTAATAGGATCTAAGTATACTGGAATATATATATATATATATATATATATATATATATATATATATATATATATATATATATATATATAGGGTTAAGTAAATGAAATAACTAGATATTAGCGACCATATACATGCGTGCTTGCCTGCATATGTTGGTAAGCAAATAAATAATTACCAAATTTAGCCAAGAGGTGTAGACATAAAAGTGCTCAATGTGATTAGACAGAGCTAGGAAATATATATTAATAAATACACATCCGGTTTTAATTTTGAACTATGAACCAGCGTCCATCCTATAAGCATCTGTATACTTTTTGTAAATAAACAATAAGCTATATCTCATGCCTGATGATTTGTGCAACCAAAGAAACTCTAGTCACACACCAAATGTAGGTATATGTGTATTTATTTTATTTATATATATATATATATATATATATATATAAAAATGATAAAATATAATTTTATTATATGCTATATTTATATATGGTGCTCAATATTCAGGATAGTGTGTAAATATGTGGACACTGATGTCAATATAAAGTGGCGACAGTCCGCTTTATGCTTAGATGCAATCTTCATGTGGATCGGAGTATATTGTGTGTGGCATCCGTTGATCTCAAGAAAACTTGGATCTGCATCTAAAGAGTTATGCCTCAGCTGCTGATAGTGGTGCAACATTTGTTTTGGATGTACAGGGAATCAGTCTCATTTGCCATGAATGCATGTGAAGGAGCTCTCCCAATGTCACCATAGTGTTTTCTTTTCGTCAAGTACACTTCTCCATGGCAGCAAACCTTCATTTCTCCTCTCCGTACTTCAGTCCTCGTACATCCCATCTCTGGCATGCATGATTGTTGGCGACATCTCTCCATCCACCACCCACCCCCGCCACCTCAGTGTGCATGCCCATTGCCTATAATGTCTGTTTTATGCTTGGCTGCAATCTTCATATGGATTGGATTATGGCTCAACTATTTATATATGTTAGTCATTGTGGTATTATGGCTAGCAAGATCAGTTATTTCCGGTTTGTATTATTCTAGCCAGAAACAGCTATTTTAAATTATTCTGGAGGCTAATGAGCCAGAAAACAATTAATTTATAGTTATTGTATAGGCTTGTTAACTAACTTTAGGGCATTAATTATTCACTCCTGGTTGTTTTTGTATACACATTTCCTTCTGGGTCCCAACCAGGAACCTAAGGTCAGAAATGGCTTCATAGCATTTTCCACTGATCATTTTTGTAAAAAAAAAACTTTTTTTAAATTAAAAATAAAGACCCAAGATCACACACATTTTACATAGATAAAGATGTAATGTGTGAGTTGTACTTTTGAGTACAATCTTTTTGTATTTTTTTAAGGCATGGGCTACCAGGAATCCATTGAACGAGTCTATCGGACCCAATCCGAGGGCTCCAACTACAATTGGAATTATTGATGTGCACCTGTGCCACATTTTTTAAATTTCCATTTCAAGATCCTTGTATTTCAATAGTTTTTTTGATCTTCCAAGATACATTAAAATCTGCAGGCACTGCTATGTCAATAAGAAAGCACATTCTGTTCTTGTGGTCTCTGATCGCAATATCTGGGCGATTTGGCTTTGATTGTTTTCTCTGTGTGTATTGTAAAATCCCATAAACTTGTTACAAGTCTTATTATTAAATTTACTTAGTTGTGATTACATGTGTATTTGTATGGTATTTTCATTTGTTTATTATTTCCTTAATTATTTTTCTTCTTTATTTATTTTATTATTTATCTATTTTTATTTTATATATATTCCAGTGGTAGAATCCCCAATTGACACTAATTCAGTTGGGTTTCAATCCTAGCTAGAGGCAAACAGACATCTAGCCACACTGATGAGCTGTGATACAGCGAAACAGTCTGTCTGTGGATGACAATATATATATATATATATATAAACCACAGGTGGGCTCTGTGGGTATTGAATAAACACAAATGTGCCTGAGCAAGCGTCTGCAATAGGGATTGGCTAACCACCCTAGTAGATGGGTATCCTCAAATACAAGTGGCCAACTAAACACATGCATATACTTTAAAAATCAGGAGGTCAGTTTGAATCCACTACCTTGGTATCCTCAGACGTTTTTTAGCAATTGACCTCCCAATGCTTTATTTTTTAAAAACTAATGAATGCTATATTATTTTAAAAAAATAAACAAACCTGACGTTGAGTGTGATAGAAAGAATAGGAAGAGGGTGTGAAGGAGAAGAAAAGCAAGGGTATTATAAATGTATAAATGTGGTGGGGGGTAATTGAAATGTACTTTTTTTTTTTTTTTTTTTTAATCCAGCCTCATATATGCTTAAGATGAATTTTTTAATATGTATGAAAGGACTTAAGACTTTGGTTTTCAAGTTCAAAAGGTCCTTTTGATCCGGAAATTCCATTATTGCTAATTTTTTCTAAAGGCACAGAATAAAGTAAAAATAGCATGTCAAAATAACTTCAAAAGTCTCAGCTTTGAAATAGAAGTCGGAATGAATAAAAAAAAATTAAAAAAAGTTATCAACTATCTGGATGTAGAATTAAATCATCTTTTACGTATTATTTTTACTTTATTTTTTACACATGTATTGAGAATTTTTTAATATTACTGTTTCCTGGTCTGATTCAACTCTGACCATTAATCTTTTATGTATTTTATATCCCATTTATTTATTAAACAGTATATTTATTTATTTTCCTCAACCTGCCTGAAAGTTTAAGAAATCTTATTAAAGAAAAAAAAAAATAATAAAATATATATATATATATATATATAATAATAAATGTTTAAATACAAATATGAAATTTCTCACTTTAGTTAATTGATGTTATATTCAGCATTCCAACTACAGACTTTTGTAATCTTTCAGTCTACTTGTCAGGTGGTATCAGCAATTGACTGTTGATTTTCTCATTTTCGTTAAATTATTTCATAATATAAGAATATGTGCTTTTTTATTGGTGCTAGGTTGATTTTTTTTCCTCTATTATGTGTGTGTGTATGTGCACTTGCATAGATTGTTGTGGTTATTTCTCTTTTCAACATCCTTTTCTTGTCTCCTCACACTCTCTCCCTATTCCTTGTCCTTCTTTTTTATTAGTTTTAAAAGGATACTATATTTATGGTTAAGGGTACTCGGTATCAGGGATAGAGCCTGATTTTCCTGATTTTCTTTTCATTCTTATCTTGTCGCTTTTCCTCCTTCACATGCATTCCAACCCTGTTTCTTCTTTAATTTCTAAATTTCTTCCTGCTTCACATGTAAGTTTTTCAATCAGAAACCTTAACTGATTCCAGCTCAGAAGGGCCATGAATTGTGCAGATGCAACACTCTGATCCTGGATAACTGTATACCAAATACAAGTGCCAGCACAACTAATCTAAATTCTTTCAATTTCCCCACCAACCAGACGTGCAGTTAGTGTAATGGATAGTGGCTTAGAATGAGAAATTGTAGTGCCGAGTTCAAATACCAGTCTGGTTTATTACATTCACTTACAGACAAATACCCATCTCCTTCCCACTGCTACAGAAAGGAAGAGAAAATTATATTTACATGTATACAGATAGCTCAGTAAAAGTGGTTCGGTTGAAATTAAGTTGTTGGTTTGTCCAGCTGCTGCCTCCCTTGAGAAGACTAAACAACATCTTGTACCTACCGCATCCTATGGGTAATAGAGCAAAAAAAGAGAGAAAGGGTTTATGTCCCTTCCTTTTAAAGCCAGAGTCCATTGGCAGACAAGATGGGTAAACCCTTTAAGCTTTTCTGGCATTTAACAGAAGTACTACATACACAGTGTTATTTTATGTTTATAGCTTTTATGTTTTAATTCGCGTTGATTTTATGTACCTTACTTTCAGACAGCTCTTTTGTGTTTTCACATATGTGCATGAAAACACACACACACACACACAGTGTGGTGAAAGTTTTGTTAACCCAATCTACCTCTCAAAATCTGACAAAATAGATATTTTGAAGGGCTTCGTGGTCAATCTGAGTACTTTTCAGCACCCCCTCTCATAAGGTTGTTTGGAAAAGTAATAAAACTCCAGTCAACTGTAGCAAATTTAGCTAACCAATAGTCATTATTGAGGAGGCATGGGGGAGTAGTGGTTAGCAAGTCTGATTGAGGAATCAGAGAGCAGAGTTCGAATTCTAATCAAGTCTATTATATTCACTTACGTGCTAATACCCTTGCGAAACGCTGTCCGCTGATCTGAGATGGAACAAATACATCGAGTCAGTTGCATCATCCACCGCAAGGAAAGTTGGCTCCCTATTCCGAGCCAGGAAATTTTTCTCCCCGGAATCGATCCTCCAAGTCTATAAATCGACCATTTGCCCTTGCATGGAGTATTGCTGCCATATATGGTCTGGGGCCCCTGCTGTTTGCCTCAGGGTTCTTGATAAGATCCAGAGACGGATATGCAATGTGATTGGCCCTGATCTGTCATCTCGTCTGCAGTCGCTCTCTCACAGACGCGATGTTGCCTCGCTCTGCCTTTTTTACAAGTACTTTCACGGTAATTGCTCCGAGGAGCTGCTTTCGCTTGTCCCTAGGCCTCGTGAATTTAAACGTCCTACGAGGCTGGCATCCCGTTCCCACCCCTTCACCGTTGAAACTGTTAGATGTAGACGTCTCTTCTACTCCAATAGCTTCATGTCTCGCACATCTTGCCTGTAGAACTCCCTTCCCTATTACTGTTTCCCTGACAAATACAATCTCCAACGGTTTAAGTGTAGCGTCAATCAACATCTCCAGTTGCCTTGATCTATCCACTTCCCTTCTCCACATCCTTTCACCTTTCATTCCTATCTGCTCTTGCTCCAAATCTTCTGTAACCCCCTTGCCTTGATCGACCCACTGTCTTTCTCTTTCTCCACATCCTCTCCTTTACCACTCCTATCTACTCTTCCTCCAACCCTTCTATAACCCCATGCGTGATAGTGGCCTCCAGCCTTGCTTGGGGTGATACGTTTAAGGAAAAAAAAAAAAAAAAAAAATGAATCCATCTCTTCTCCCTCCAACTTTGGGTAAAGTAGCAGGACAGACTGGCTCCTGTAGCCTTGGGTGTCAACCAGTCTAGGAGAAGGAAACTCTGAATTCAAAACACCTGCTGCCTTGTAGGTGCTGCATCTTTAGGCAAATGCTAGAAGAAGGTAATTTCAAAAACAATTCCACCTCTGAGACAAGAAACAGGATAACCTCAAGATCTTCGGTACAAAAGGAACCGGCAAGCCACTGCACTATTCTGCCTTGAATGTCACCATGAACCACAATTGTGAGCTGGAGGGGAGTGGTGACCACAGCAGAACAAAATGCATAAACTGAATAAAATGAATAAATCATTATTGGCAATTATAAAACCTCAATGTGAAATGGCTTACAGTCACATCACGTTGAAACAACAGTTCCTGTATGATCACCAAAGTTAAGCAACATCAAGCCTGGTCAGTACCTAGATGGGTGATCGCTTGGGAATACCATATTCTGTAAGCTTAAATTTGCAGCTGGTGTAATGGATAATGGCTTGGAATTGTTAATCAGAGAGCCAGGTTCCAATTATGTGCAAATACCCTTAGGAAAGGGATGGATCCACCACTTCTCCCCGAAACTATGGGTTAATTACTAAGACTTGCATCAATAAACCATTATTATTTACAAAAATAAAATAAAATTGCATACAAAAATGTTTAGACTTCAGCATTAAATAACCCAAAACAACCAACCAACCCAGTGTGAAATTATCATTTTTCATTCCTTATTGAAAGAATTTGTCATTCTGGTGGAAAAGAAATCTGATAATACTGAAATGGTCTCTTTACTGTTTTGGAAGGTTTTGTTACAAGGAAAGTGTTCCAATGATTTTATCAAATGAAAATATTTAAATATTGTTGCTTTTTAAAAGAATAAAAACTATTTCCATTTTTATTTCTTTACCAGATAAGCACAGTGGAAAGCACCAAAAGATTACAGAAATTGGTGAGAATTGATTCTAATCTTCTTTTTCGTTGTTTTGATCGCATTCATGTTGCCCACAGCCATCCACAAACTCCAAGATAGACATAAAATGAAATTTTTTTTCCATATTTCATATCGTGTAGAACTGAACATGTAATAATTTTATCTTGATTGTTTTTTGTTTAATGTTAACATGCATCAAAATATTGATTAATCCCATTTCATTGAGAAATCCTTCAACCGATAAAAAATGTGGCCAGAAACATAGAAGCAGTATATCCCCTGATTTCTACATTGAAACCATTGAGTAGATAATGGGCTTAAGGCCATATAGCCTTGAAACACCAGTCCCCATATGTTTACAAAAGTTAAGCAACATTGTCATTACCTAGATGGGTGACCACTCAAGAATACCAGGTGCTGTGTGGGTGGTGTAATGGATAATGGCTTGGAATTGTTAGTTGGAGAGACAAATTCCAATCAGGTTCGTTATATTCACCTATGTGCAAATACCTTTGGGAAAGGTATGAATCCACGTCTTCTCCCCCAGCTATGGGTTATAGCATTGTTCAAATTTTAGTATTCTTGTTTCTCTTTCAGATGTATTGAGAGTATGGTATTAATATGGCAGCTTTCAATCTGGTACAGAATATAAATAAGTATAGCATTAGCCACCACCAACAAGTTGGAGATAACAACCTTATTGAAAGTGGCCAAGTGAACAGCAAGAGCAACAGGTGCTTCTGTGCAGACCCCACAGATACCATATGGTGATACACACCAAATTCACATTGTCTGAGAATGGCTTGAATTTGTTAATCGGAGAGCCAAATTCCAATTTCAGTTGGGTTCATTATATTCACTTACATGCAAATACCCTTGGGAAAGGTATAAATCCACCCCCAGCTATGGATTAACTAGTGATACTTGTATGACTAAATCATTATTATCTCAAAAAAAAATTCTTACAATCTACCTCTTCTACTCTAGCAATTAGTAAGACATTTATCACTAAATCATTGTCTCTCTAAAAAAAAAAAAAAATTCTTACGCTCTAAAAATATTTTCTGGTTTTAAATAACCTGTAAAAGGTTGATAAGCCATAAAAAACAAATCAATCAATCAGGTATATAATGATACTAATACTGTTTCTCCTCCAGTAATTAATGCCTTAAATTTATATTCTTTTTTTTTTATTATTATTTGAAAAGGAAATATTCAGTATAAAATAATTTAAATTTAAGAATAAATTTTTTTTTTTTTTAATTTTAACTTATTGGAATTTTCCAACACCTTCCTGTTTTTATACACCTGGATATATTTTTTGTAATCACACTGATATTTTTTTTTCCCCCCCAATATATTTTTAATTATTTTACTCATTAATATTATGGGGATTTTAAAACAAAAAACTTTGAGGTTTGACCTCACATCCTATTCAGATGTCTACTGAAACTGACCTTTAATTTTAAATTTGTGTCATGTAAGTTCAAATTAGAAGTTACTTATTTCTGATTTTGAGCTGTTTGTGCAAGGGATCAAAAATTCAGTGGCCCACGTTATTGTAATAAAAAATAACAATAACAAAAATCTGGTAATAAAAGAACAATTAAAAAAAAAATGTAAAATATTTCTGGTGCATATTTTCTGCAAAGTTACAAAATACATTCCACAAAATATTTGAGGCACAATAGATAGCGGCTCGTGTAGTGGAATCGGAGAGCCAAGTTCAAGTTTCAGTCAAGTTTGTTACATTCACTTACATGCAAATACCCTTGGAAAAAATATGAATCCATCTCTTCTCCACCCAGCTATGGGTAAATAGCAGGACAGACTGGGTCCCATAGCCTTGGGTGGCAACCAGTCTAGGAAGAGGACAACTATGAATTTAAAACCTGAGTGATCGGCCAGACCCTGGTCTGATGAGGATGGTAAGGAGATTTACTTGACCTCTCACTAATTCAGGTTGTGACACAACGTCATTTTTTTAACATGATGACCCAAGTGTTTCCACTCAGTCCGCTGGTCTTAGCTGGTCTTGGTTTGTCAAAGCTGGTCCAAGCTGTGGTGAGGGGGGTAAGTGGAACACGAGCAGTACAAAAAAACAAGCTGGTAAAGGGTGGATGACCTCCTTAGAGTCAATGGCCATCTATCCCCAACTATGGATTAAATAGCCTCACCAACCTGCAATTGGCCAAACATGTTGAGTAAAGCTACACCTGTGAAGATATGGTCAATCAGAGAGGGGTTCCTCCAAAAGGAGTGAGAAGGCCTTGGATTTGGATCTGTGTGTGTCTTTCTCTCTCTCTCTTATGTTTTGGGCTTTTTTTTTTTTTAACTTTATTCCTTTCACAAGTTAATGGTTTCTTTTGATGTAGATTAGGGTGTAATTTTTACTGGCTAAACATTGATTTATCTTTTTTTATTCTTGCAGGTTTCCCACAGAAAGTTGGCCAACCAAAAGGACCAAGAGATCCTCCAAACTTTTTTAGGAAATGAACAAAATCCCAACAGTAATCATGACATGTGAAATAATCTTTTCTCAAATTGCTCATTTGAAAAACATGTCGCCCCTATTTTTTTTCATTTCGTTTTTGGCTTTTTCATCTTCATGTTCTGTTTATTTCTGTTCATATATATATATATATATATATATATATATATATATATATATAATTTTTTTTTTTTTTTTGTTGTTGTTTTGTTTTTGTTTAACACATTTAATAATTTCTCTGTTTCTAAACTGACTTCCCCAGGGGAGGGATAATGAAACAGATG
Source organism: Acanthosepion esculentum (assembly GCA_964036315.1). Taxonomy (NCBI): domain Eukaryota; kingdom Metazoa; phylum Mollusca; class Cephalopoda; order Sepiida; family Sepiidae; genus Acanthosepion; species Acanthosepion esculentum. Next base: position 38,053,081 of record OZ038507.1, on the reverse strand, counting down.
GTTGTGGGGTCCTTTCAAGTCATATAAGAAAGGGGGAGGCAAACATTGAAAGCACATCAAGAATTTGGTATAGATTTATTCACTTATTTAATTTTTATATTTTTATTAATTTTTTTTGTTAATTTCAACAGAAACAAAAATCTCTATATGGCAAATAAATTAGTTCCTTCGAAAAAAAAATTTAGAATTTTTTTTTTTTTTTTTTAAAATAACTTTAATTCAATCAAATAATTTAAATTGCCAAAGCTTCTTGTCTTTAAAAAAAAATTGCCCTGTTGAAATCAAATGTATTTCTACTAAATAAATGACCAAGATACTGACCATGCATTCTTTACCATTGGTCACATTGGGATACTTATGTTTTTTGCCCTAATTCCAGCTCCACTTATGTCATTCTGATTTACATTTTATTTTCTTAAACCTTGACTACCAGTGAAAATTTGTTGCCAAAATGTGTTTATAAAAATCAGAGGTTCCAAACAAAAACAATGCTGATTTGTGTTTGGTGATTGTTGCATATTTTCAAAAGATTTATACCTAGCTTTGTTTGAACGGAGATTTAATTGTAGAATTTCTATTTTTTTTTTTATTTAAATAACTAAAATTAGAACAAAATAAAGAAATATCTAAAAATCAACTTTCAAAAATCAGATAAAGATTTTTTGCTACTTAACAATTTAAAACATTTGAAATTTTAGTTTGTTTTAATTTTATAAAAGTTGCAACTATTTGCAGTTCACCTTAAAAAAAACTATGGTGAGGACGGTGCAAAAAAGAAATCAATTTTGCAAATATTTATGCATGCATTCCAATAAAATTCTGGAATATCTTTGCATATATTCTGGTATTTTGATCAGCAACAATCTTGATTTGTATTCATCTTAGATATTTATTAAAATTGTATCCATAAAAAAAAAACTATTTTCTTCCCAAATCAAGACTTTCTTTGTGTAGATTTTACATAGAGCACATTTTTGTTGACTCTGAAAACAAAATTGCAGTGTCCTAAAAGTCATTTTGTCAGTAGAGAAAGTTTATTCTTTGAAATGAGAAAATTAAAAATTAAAGACAAATTTCAATGAACAGGAAATGGAATTTCTACTGTCTAAAATACAAATAAAATTTTCTGTCATGTCCTTTATTTTTCTTAAAGTTTTTTATTTAATTATAATGTAACTTTAGCTGCTTAAAACGTGTTATGCATGTCTAACAATGAATTATTCTCCGATTTATAAAGACAAATCTATACTTAGGCAAGGACTAATATCAAAAACTTCCTAAAAATCTGATTTTTAATCAAACCGTACAGAACTGTCGGTATTAATTTTATCAAGCCAATAAAAATATTATTTGGCAATGTTATATAATATTATTTGGCTTTTTCAATATGTTCATGTGGGTAGGGGGGGAACATCCTCAATGTAGAAAGAGATTCTTATAAGTGCTATTGACTAAAGATTTTTTGCTGTTACGAACTGCAATGTCAGAATTTCTGATAGTTTCTGCTGAGAGTGAATAATGACCAGTTTATTATATTCAACTCACTTGAGCAATAAGTGCTTCTACACCAGAAAAGTTAAACTCCTGATAGGCAGGTAGAGCGGGAACAGAAACTGATATAATTTTTTTTTTTTTTTGTAAGTTGTGGGTAGTTTAGTTGGCATTGTGTTTACTAATAAAAAACAAAAATGTAAATAAAGTAGCTTTTAGTTTATCTATTGATAAAATACTTACATGTAACAGTAAGAAAGGCTTTTATTGTACCCCAAAATGCAACTGACCGAAGCAATATCTGGAAAGAGAATGTATCCAAGGCAAGCAGTTTTTGCAAATAGAGAGTTTAATATCAAGAGATAGGGCAATTTTTTTTTTCTCCAGGTTTCCTCATTTCTAGAATTTTTTTTTTTTAATCTATTTTTATTTTTTTTAACAAAAAAAATCAAATACTTTATTGCCAGTTAGAATCTTTATAATAATGGCAGCTCTTTTGGGAGTTAGACATTTTGCTTCAGGTTTTCTTTCTTTCAAAGTCTTACAAATTAATATCAGTTTAGAAAGCCATTTCTTTGACTTCTTTTTCTCTTTTGGTTGATTCTATTGGGATTATTTCTTTCTCTCTATTCCGAACGTTTCTGACTTATTCCATTTAAAGTAGGAATATTAGCAAAGCAAGAATTTGATAGTAAAAGTCTATGAAAATAAAAACAGAATATTTTGTAGGTGCTTAAGATCAATTTGGGGATTCTATTTTAACTTACTTCCTAAACACACTCAAATCCGGTCCTTCCATTCATTAATTCTTTCTCTACTCTTTACTTTAACAAACCTTGTCCTGCAAATTTTGTTGATACTTTTTTTCTTTCCTTCTTTTTCCTTTTTAAGCTTTCATGGTGCTAAAAATGCTAAATAAAACAATACTGTTAATATTTTCATTGTTTGGTGATTCATTTTTTAAGCTTCCATCCTACATCAATATATTTTCTTTAACACAGTTTTTGTGCCTCTTTGCTTATCCCCTGTTTCACTATTTCTATAACAAAGGGTAAATGTGCCTGTCATTACTTGAAACATTCCAGCATCTGATGTTTTGAGCTACACCATCTTCCAATAAACCCAATTATAATTAAACTGGCATCTGCATGTGCATTCCATTTTTTATTAACAATATCTGATATAAAAATGGTTGGCGCTGGGGGCCCAGCTTGGTGGCAAGGTAGTTGCTTATTTCTTGCCAAAGGTCAATGATCGAACCAAGATAAAAGCCATCACCTCGAATGTTGACGCTTCAAGGCAAACAGGCCCTCCCCATCTGGAAGACTAGATCCACACTGTCTTTTCTCCTATATTTCCCATTCCTATGTTAGACTAAGTCTATAAAAATTGTGTGAACCAATTGAATTGGGAATATTTCACTGATATTGCTGATCAATCTGCTTGAAAATTCTCACCTACTGTAGACGGAAAGAAAAAAGTAAACATTGCAAAATAAATTTTAAAGTTTGAAAACTTTAAATCAAAAATTAAATTTTGGTAGATATTAAAACTGTTTTCTTCTTTTAAAAACATTGACTTTAGGGCTCTTTAAAAAAAAAAAAAAAAATTCATTGATTTCTAGTTATAACACCTACATTTTTGTTTGTTTTTCTACTTTCTTTTACAATTATGTAAACTAAATTTCATCTGTTGGCAGTTTTAATGCTTCTTTTAACTATTTTTAATACTTATTGCCTAAAAAATACTCTTATATATAAATATACATATATCTAGACATAGATTTCATAGTAATGTTCTAAACTGTCATTAAACTCATAAAAATGTGATATTAACCAACTGAGAAACTATTTTTATCTTCTAAATATCTGCTGTTTTTCATTCACAGTTTTTTTTCAAGATTTCAATTCCTGCAAAGTTTTTATTTATTTTAGATTTATAAAATTGTAGAACATGATTAGTTAAAATGCATTCAACTTAAATAATTAAAAAAAATATTGTGATATATCAATCCTTTTTGCCTTTTAGATATTGTTCAAATAGCTTGTAGGTTAGTTGAAAAATTATTTTCATTTTGGTGTTTTAATCTTAAATAATAAAAAAAAAAAATAAATTTCCTTTATAAAATTTTAGCTTTCCAAACTTTTTGGTTGTGTGTGACCTGTTGGATAAAAAAATATCTAATTTCCTTTTTTTGAAATATGAATGCTTATTTTTCCAAGAAAAAAAAATGTGACAAGATGAAAAAGAAAAACAAATAATGAAATTCTAAAGCAGGTTCTTTGGTATACATTTTTTTTCCTTTCCTTAACAAATTGGTATTTCCTCTGAGAAACGGATTTTGCAGAAAAAATTTTTTTGATCTGTATATATATATATATATATATTTTTTTTTAATTTATGATTTGTTCGATAATCTAAACAGAAAATCTCACAGCTTAGTTTTTACATCTTGTGTGGTTTTCTTTTCATTAAAAAAAAAAAAGTGAATCATTGATATGAACTCCAATGGTCCACCTCTTTCTCTTTTTTTTTTTCATTTTTTTCTTCATCTGTTGTCCTCTTTTAAAAATAGTGTTAAAAAATCTTATTTGGAATTAAGGTAAAATTATTTTTCTAACTTATGCTGAAGTTGCTTGGCATACACTTAATACTTTTCAATATTTTATATGAAATAGATTAAATCAGACAGATTTTTTAAATTTATTTGTTTAAACATTATTTTTGAAATGGATACTCATATTTGAGTAGATGTTTTTGTTTTTATTTATTTATTAAGCATTATTTATTTACATCTATCAGCCTGAATATTTGAGAGCTCTTTTTAGAAAAATATGCATCAACAAGATTTCTCAAATATCCAGGCCAGTAGATGTAAATAAATAAATATTAATATATTAATTAGTTTAATAAATAAATAAAAAGAGATCATCCACTCAAATATGAGTATCCATTTCAAAAAATAATGTTTAAACAAATCTGTTAGATTTAATCCATTTCCTAAAAAAATATTTTTGTTTGTTAGGATACAAAACCGAGCAAATATGTATGTTTTGAGAATCAGGAGGAAGATGTGTGTTCAAAAGCACTATTCGGGTTTTGTTTGATCAGGAGGTCCTACGTAGCTAAGCTGGTCTAAGGCACATCATATCTAATGACGGTTTGCCCTAGGGGATGCAGGTTCAAATCCTGCCAGAGGACACATATTTTTCTAACAAGATTTCTTGAATATTCAGGCTGATAGATGTAAATAAATAAATATACTGTTTAATAATTAAAAGAAAGCATCTGCTCAAATATGAATATTCATTTCAAAATTAACATTTAAACAAATAAATTAAACTATTATTTATATATATATATATATATATATATATATATATATATATATATATATATATATATATATATATATAGTACCTCCACTAATTCACTAAAAAAAAGAGCATACCATGATGAAAAAATGCACCCAAAATTTTATTGTTAAAATCTTTGTTATTATTAAGAGGGAAGACCAAAGTATTTTTTGCTTATTTATTTAAATAGTTTTTAATCCTTTTTAGAATGTTCATAATTTTGTTTAAAAATCTTGTTTTTTCTTGCGTCATTGGGCAGATTATAAATTTTACTGTCTTTTTTTGGGGGGAAAAGCTCATTGATATGGGAATTCTTGCAAAAATCAAATAATTGTCAGATTTTTATGAAACTTTCAGGACTTACAAATGAATTAAATTATTTTATAAATGTTTGTTTTTTTTTTATAAAATATTGGTAAAAATATATATGTATTTTTTATTTTTTACATCTGTTACCTTCCACTCATTTAATTTTATGACATTTCAAGAAATAAATTTTGTCCCCATTAATATTTATATTAAAAGTAGAACTTCTTGGATAGTTTAAATCCTCAATATCTTTTTGTCAAACAGGAACCCCAGTTACCAAAAATCTCAGTCATAAAATAAAAAATGTAATAAAACTAAGACACTATTTAATTAGAAAAACTTAATTTCTTTTATGAATAAGATATATTAAGGATACTATTGTCTTAAGAAAAAAAATTTTTTACAATGAATAATGAATTTTTACAAGAATTTTTCATTTTAATTAGAATAATTTATAACATTTAAAATCTTAAAATTCTGTATTAATTTGTAATGGTTATGTGATTAAGTAAAAACTATATTTATTAATCATAAATGGAAAAGCTTAACACAATTCATCAGCAATATTCCTCAATTATTTTTTACAGATATATCCACCACAGAAAAACATTAGATAAACTTCCATCTGTCAACACTTTAAATAAACAGCTACTACCAGGTTAAAAAGTACATTTCCACAATATTTTAAACCTTAGGTATCGCAACTCTGCAGAGGTATATATATATATACACACACACACACACACACACAAGGAACAAATAAGAAACATTTAGAAATTTAACATGTTTTGCTTTTATTTAAGATTCATAAGAAAATGAAATATGGTGTGTGTGTGTGTGTGTGTGTGTGTATATATATATATATATATATATATATATATATATATAATGATTTGAGCCATTAGGCCAAACTTTTTATCTACCCTATTTTAGTATATGGTGGCAGATGTGTGTATATATGGGCACATTACTAAGTCTAAGTCAGGTCTATTTGCCAGGGCGGTGGCTTGATAATATTACTTGGGGTGGCAATCCCACCACATAGAACCTTTTGGGAAGTGCCTGAAAACCCAACCACAGGTTAACCCAAGCCATGTGAGTGAAATTCGGTAGACGGAACCATTTGGAAATCCATTGATAGTTGTGCAAGCTTGAAGTCACAAATCATTGTGACCGAGGGCTTAAGTTTACGTGTTCAAAAAAATTGATCCTGCCACATTATGCACTCAATCCAAGAAACAGTAACTAAGGCCTGCTCAGCATCCTTGCAGCATGAACCGCAGGTAGAACTCTTTCATTGAGCAGGCTTCTGTAATATGGATTTCCTTACCATCCTGGCAGACAGGTGTCCTCAGAAATGAGTAGCCAGCCCTTATTTAAATTTTGAGATTTTATATATATATATATATATATATATAAAGATTGTTCATATATGCTTCTTATAATATACAGATATAGTAGGGCAATAAATGAAATTAGAGATAAAAAACAAAAATAATATTTGTAGGCCCTTTGACCAAATGGAAGCATGATAAAAAAAAAGATATTAAAAATAGGAATTTAGGTATGCTCAATGAATACAATTTCGATAGAAAGCCTTCTACAAACCCTCTACAACCCTAATCATGACAAAGAGCCCCAAACTACTAGATCTCTTCAGTAATATAACACACGCAAAAAAAAAAATCAAAAAGAAAAAAAAATGACAACTTCATTTTTTTATTTCTTGTTGATAAAGAACACAGGCATGTCTGAAAAATATCAATTTTTTACATCTTTTCTCATCCTGCTTCCATTTGGTCAAAAGGCTGACTAATACAATAAATATTATGTCTTATCAATATTACTTTTGTTGTTTTTTATTGAATTTCTTTCATGAGCCTACTATATCATTCATACATACATACATATATATATATATATATATATATATATATATATATAAAAATGTTTATAAATTTAATGTTTCACTTTTAATTAAGATTCATCAGAAAATGAAATATGGAGAAAAGAAAATTATGGTGTGTGTATATTTTTCTCTGCTTGTAAATGTGCAGGGTTTTGTCTAAAGTATATGATCACATCATATATATACATCTGATAAGATCAAATTTTTAAAAACTTTTTAGCTACAAAAGACAATTTTAATTAATTTAAAATAACCAAATGCACCAAAGACAAATGTTGATATTTGCTTCTTCAAATTTGTTGGTTGAGATTTAAATCCTATTTTGTTGGTTTAATTTATTTTGAAATTTTCTTGCATTCAATTTTCTTTTTCTTTGAAGAAGAGAATAATTCAGATTTGTAAATAAGATTATTTAACTCAACAACTAAAATTCCTGCAACAGACCCTATAAAGAAATAAAGAAAGCACATTTATGCCAACATAATTTTCTTATTTTTTTCCCCCTTAGAATCTGAATAATAAATATAAAGGTTTTATTTTTATACTTTGGGTGGGATGAGTATTTTTTTCCTGTAAAAACAAAATGAGTGTCCTTTACTTTTAAATAATTAGATTTAAAAAAAAAAAAAATTTAAACTTATCTGAGCCTTAAGTACAAGTTTTTTGTTTTTCTTTATTTATTAAATATCATTTGTAAAAAATAAAAAAAAAATAAAAAAATAAAAATTTAAGTAGCATTATGAATATCAAATTTATTAGAATTAAATTTAATTTGTCTGTTGTGTCTCATAAAATGTTGGGAGCTAAAGTTATTAATGATAATAATTTAAACAAAAACTGATGACTTTGCAAGTATCCAGTTAAACATTTGATAAAAGTTAAACAGGTAATTAATTTTTGAGGTTTACCAAAATTTCACTGTCCTTATTTCAATTATTGTCAAATAAACACTTTGCAAATTGAATTAGTTTTGCTGTTTTGGTGAGGGGGCTGCAGTCACCAACACTTTTTGTTTACCAAGCTGAACATTTTTACTCCCCATTCCCCCCCTTTTTTTTTCTATGTTGAACACCTTTTAAAATTGGTTTTCCTCATTTGTATGAGGGCTTTATAGTTGCACTTCAGAAAACTGAACATTTCTGCAGCAAGCTTTTCTTTAGCTGCAAAATTCTCAGCCTGTCTACCCCCAAAATTAATATTACAATATACCAATATACTGATTTTTTTTTTTTTTTTTTTTTTTTAGTACTCCTTATATATTAAAATTTACAATCTAAATACCCACACATGTAATATGCACAACTATTTTCTGGGTGCAATTTTCACAAAGAAAACGAGCCTTGGAAGAGGTAATGGAGGACAGGAGGAAGGGTTGTGCCTTGTTGTAGAAGGCATTTTAGAAAAATAAAAATAATTTTGAACCACCCCTCCTCTTTATTAATTTTATGTGTATCTTGTATCCCCTGCCCACCAAAAGAAATATGGCAAACTTTCAAAAGTATCAGGTAAAATTTCACTGCTACTTACAAAATATTTCAAGAGCTGCTTTTTCTCTGGTCAAAGTATAAAAATGAAAAAAATTGACTTAAGCAAGTTCAAAATTTTATTTTCAAGTATGTATGATATTCAATAATATAGGATATTTATTCTCTAAGAGTATAAAATATGTATCCATGACTTCTGGCAAAAATTAAATGGATTGCAAATATCATTTAATTAGCTAAGAAGAAATTGCAGCAGAATTCAGATTATATCTTTCTCTGTCTCTTGTTTTATGCAAATACTGTTTCTGCTGTTGCTTTGAACAATATACAACAGAACAGAGAGAGAGAGAGAGAAAAGAAAAACAAAACAAAACACAATTGCAAAATAAAAATAAATTTCTCCTTTGGGGATTTTTTTTTTTTCTCTCCTGACCATTTCAGTGTTGTCCTCATTGTTTATTCAGTTAAAGCTGTAGTTATTTTGAAATTGGCGCAAATATTTATCTATTTTGTTACGTATTTTTCATGTATTTTCTTTTTAACTATTAAAAAAATAAATAAATGAAATTCAACTTTGTTTTATCAGTCTTTCTTGTACTTCTGAATTTATAAAATAAGATAACAATTTTGTGCACTTAAAAAAAAAAAAAGGTTTTCTGCAGCAATTTATTTTATTTTTAAATCATTTTAATCCTATACCGGACAGGTTATTTTTGAGTTGCGAAAAGAGGTGGTTGTCTGCCAAATCTAAAATGCCAGATAGCTCCAAATACTTGCTTAATTTGTTTGAAACTTTTCATGATTATTCTGTTACCTTTTTTGGCATCTGGGTTTCCAGCCACATCATGTTGAAACACTGGTTTATGTACGATCATCGAGCCTGTTCCATACTTAGCAAGGTGACCACTTGGGAATGCCAGGTACTGTAAGCTTTGGAGGTGCAGGTGACGTAATGGATAATAGCTTGGAATTGTTAATCAAAGAGCTGACTTCCAATTCCAATCAGTTTCGTCATATTCACTAATGCACAAATATCCTTGGGAAAGGTATGAATTCACTTCTCCTTCCAATCAAGTTATGGGTTAATTAGTAGGATTTGTATCAGTAAAGTACTATCTTCAAAAAATTCTTACAATCTAAAAGTATTTGCTCACTTTAAATAACCTGTAAAAGGTTGATAAGCCATAATAAACAAATCAATTGGTCAATTACTGTGTCTGGAACTAGTGACATAAAACATGTTTGAAAAGTAAATAAACCAAATGTTTCAATGAAAGGCTAATGTAAGACAATATGAAATTTTCTAAAATTACAAAATCCTGATGTCAGCAATTGTGAAACAAAAGGAATATTCCCTATATTCACAATTGCTTTCCGAATAAATCAACAAACTATTTTATGTCTATTTTTAGTAACATAACTGGTGTTCCAAATCAATACCTTACCCACACAAGGAGCAGGATCAATTGAAAGTTGTGGGCAGACAATCACCACTACCACCAAATTGCTTGGGTTAAAATCACTATTGTTCGAAACACAGAGACAAACGTATTTTTGATGCCTTGTAAATATGAAAAATCTTCTCATTTCCTCATTGTTAATAACCTCTGGAAGTAGCATTATATTTACTGATCACTTAGTCACCAAAATAAGTTGTCATTGTGACTTTTAGCTGAACAAACTGCTGACCAATATATGCATCTATTGGGCTTATCGGCTTGAACAACAATCAGGTAGTGGAATTTTGAAACTTTAAACCTAATGTCTCCTTTCCTTTATACTTTTCTGCTCAGTCTGCTGCAAAGATAATCACTCCTTTTAATAATTATGAAGAAAAAAAAATCATTCAGACTATTGTCCTTATATTTTATTTTTTTTTTTATCACATTTCAGCCATTGTGCCTTCAAGCCTTTATCAGTCCAGGGAATTCTGAACTGGACCCTTTCTCATTCCACTGCCCATATCTACAAGTATCTTATCTAGTTACTTTTTTAGTATGCACTGCTTGGCCCAGGGATTGAACTCTCAATTGCTATGTCACCAGCATCCCGTGAAACAATTCTATGGAGAACTTGGAGCCTTAAACCTAACCTGCCTGTTGATGAGTGCTGCTGCTGCTCTTTGTCTGTATTAGCAGCTCCCATATCATTTATTTCTGCTAGGTCTACTAAGGAAGTCCTCCATAGCCTAGCATATGCACTGATTATTTCAGACATCTAACTCTCCAGTGTTTTACACTTCATTCCACAGGGGCTGATGATTACCCTTCTTCTTCCATACATGATCAGCCATGCCCAATTCCATTTTCTCACACCAGCTTTTCAATGTTCCTCCAGTCTTTAAAAAAAAAAAAAAGACTATTTAAAAGGTTCCAAAATTCCACCACATTGTCTTGAAAGGCCCACATAAATGCCTCTTATCTAATTAGTCAGCTTGTGAAAGATGAGTGCAATCCTCACTGCATGCCATGTTTGTGCTTGACTAAGTGAAAATTAGATACCAATAATTGTCTACATCTACATTTTTTATTTAATTTTTAATCATTTCACACCAAGCAGGGTGATAATGCCACTAATATGTAAGAAGTTACTGGGAATGAAAGAAAATGAGAAGATATTAGAAGAAACAAAGGATTTCCTCTGCTCCTGTTCAAAAGATGTGGGAGGAGTGTGAACTGGACAATATTTAATATCTTGATATCAATTTCTGATTTGAACTTTTCAAAATATCATATTTTCAAATTAAATAAAGCAGCTTGTACTGTCATCCCTAGAAACTTATCTTTGTCAAATGTGATATCCAAATCTTATTCACCACACATACCCATAAGTAAAGAAAAAGAAGATGACGTCATTTAACACCATTACTACCTTCTGTAAAATCCAGTATCCATTATAGGTTTCTCTCTATGACCCATTAAGGCCCACTAACCCCAAAATGGGATGATAGACTAAAATGGAGGACAAATTCTGGAGATTGCCTTCAATAATTGATTAATAAGCCTTAATAAAAAATTAAAAATAATAATTCAAATTTTTTTTTTTTTTTTTAAGCTTTTCACCCCAGGCAAGGCTGAAAGCCACTAGCATGCAAGGGGTTACAGAGGATTTGGAGCAAGAGCAGATAGGAGTGATAGAGGAAAGGATGTGGAGAAGGATAGTAGATAGATCAATGCAACTGGAGATGTCGATTGACGTTACATTTGAATAGTTGGAGATTATAGTTGTCAGGGAAACAGGAATAGGGAAGGGAGTTCCACAGGCGTGAGGTGCGAGATATGAAACTATTGGAGTAAAAGAGACATCTACATTTAACAGTTTCAACAGTGAAAGGGTGAGAACGGGATGCCAGCCTCGTATGACACCCGAATTCATGGAGCCTAGGAACCAGCGATAGCAGCTCATCGGAGCAATTACCATGGAAGTATTTGTAAAAGAGACAAAGATGAAGACATTTTAATTAGATGTTTTCAAAACCATATAAAAAAATTTTACATTCAGACTAAAGTCCTCATCTTTTATTGTTTTGACCATTGTGCTCTTCAACCTTCTTCAGACAGAAATGAAAATAAATATCTCAGAACTTCAGTAAAGTTATTAAGAAACTTTTTTTAAACTGTTGTAATTAATTATAGTGTTTTAAATAAACTAAGTGTCCAGAAATAAATGCCATTTTAAAATTGCAATTAATAAAGAAAACTATTTTTTTTTCCAATAACACCCCAAAATTTCACAACCTACAGCTTTTGTACAAGGGTCAGACTCAGACTCCCAATTCACAACTTTTCATCTCTTAAAGAGTTTAAAACCAACATTGAATAGGATATTGCATAAGTTCAGAAGCTTTTTGTCCAAATGAGAAGTCATTTTTGAGAAGAAACAATGAAAATCATTCACATCTATGCTTCCTTGATGTTAGCAAATCTTATTCTAAAGAGTTCACAAATGGCAAATAATCATGTCACCTTTTCAACAATGAGTCACATACGACTTGCAACAAGTTAATCAATATTAGGGCTTGTAAATACTGTCTTCAAAGATGACATTTACTTCTAAACAACCTGAAAGTTTAGGGTGAAATTTTGGCAAACATGCCCGCAATAAGACAATGTCAAAAAAACAGTGTTGTGAGAAAAACTGTCCGTTTAACTATCTTCACTCTTCGACAATGTTTATTGTTTTAAAAAGCAAGAGTTAGAATTGTAATAATTGTAGTGAATTTATACATTTTCTTTGTTCTTGAGAATTTACAACAAAAATAAACATTATTTATTTAAAATGTGGGGGGGGGGAACATATTTGTACACATAAAATTAATTTATTCTATTTCCAACTAATGAATAAACATACTTTTCATATAATTAACTGTACGCAGATGCATAATAACTACATATTCATAGAAAACAAAGTTTGATTTAGGAGAAATAAATCCCATTTATCCATTTTAAGTTTCCCCCCACCGTACAGATTATATATATATATATATAACATGAATCATACAAAAGGCAGATAGTGAAGTTAATGATATAAATGGCAAAAATCACTCTTGCAAACAATTTTTAATAAAATACATTAACCTCGAACCTGTTGATGAATGTTATGATCCCTGTTTATAAATTCCAGTTGTATAAGGTCTTTTTTTACTACAAGCTTTCGATTGTTCATACAATCATCCTCAGGTATCGAAATAGATACCTCAATTCAACTTCAGCATTGCAACTGCATGCTCCAAAATATTTTTCACAGTTAACAATAACACATTTCCCAAAAAAACCTATTTTGGAGTACATCTTAACTTTCGTTGTCCTGTTATTACCTGGATGTAAAAAAGACATATCTATTTCTATACCTGAGGAAACAGACTGTCACCTCTAAGTGTTGACTTCTATGTTCACTTTTATATTTACACACGCTCTATCTCTGATATTAAGCACTTTATCCCATAAATATAGCACACTTTAAGACTATATTTCTTCATATATATATATATATAAAATTAATCGGAATCACCCCAAGCAATGCCACTAAAACACAAGAATTAGTAACAGAAACATTAATGATGATAAGAGAGTAATCAGGTGGACAGAAGATCATTACATTTTTGCAGATTAAAGTTGGCTGGAAAACATGGAGCCGGATAGGAGTTCCATACACAAGAAATGTGAGAGAAGAAACTGTTAACATAGGGTTACATCAAGCCAGCTCCACTGTAAATTGGTGAAATCTTGATGCCAATCTAGTAATGCACTTAAATTCATAAAGTCCAGGTACCATAGTAAAGAGCTCATTCAGACAGTTACCATGAAAGTATTTATAGAAAAGACAGAGAGAGGCAACCCTACAGCAATGAGAAAGTGACTGAAGCTGAGCTCAGGAACAATAATATTGCAGATTCTTCTTTGGATTTTATCGAGAAACTCAAGGTAACTAGCATGGACACCGGACCATATGTTGCAGCAATATTCTAAGCATGGACAAATGGTAGAATTATAGATATGTAAGATAGATTCTGAACAGAAAAAATTGTCTTGCCTGACATAGGCCAGCTGCTAAGAAAGTCACTATCAATGGATTCAATATAGTCTTTCCACTTCATATCAGTGGAGAACATGAGCCTGAGAAGGTGCAACAGATCCCTTTCCTGGAGAATAGTATAAGCCATGCTGATGTCAAGCAGCAAGGGGGTCTCTCGGATGATTAATGGAGAGAAATTTAGTTTTAGAGGTATTAAAATTAAGAAGCCATGTTTTTTGCCCCAGCTAACTATGGACTTTTAGGACATTGGCTGCCATTTTGACCTTGTCAGACTAATAAGCCTTACTATCGAGGCAGGAGTAAATTTTTGTTTCATCAGCATAGATACCAAGGGGAAAGGATCTGCACGAGTGGTTGTTCAGGATAACTTTCATTTTACAGTTTGATAGGAAAGACTGGATCAGTTCAAAAAAGTGTCCAGACACTGTAACTTTTCAGCTTGTGGAGAAGACCTGAATGCCAGTCCCTGTCAAAGATTTTCAAGATGTCCACTGCTACAGCCCAGGCTTCACAGTTGTTATCTAGAGCATGACAGACTCTTTCTGCAATTATTGTCAGTGCATCAGCAGTTGACCTGGAGAAACAAAAGCCATATTGCTTATCTGAGAAAAGGCCCTGCAATGAGTGATGATGAACCAATTCAGTATTGATTAGGGTCTCTAGGAGTTTCCTAAAAAGAGGTAAAAGGCTAATAGACCAATAGCTGGAAGGGTTGGATGGCTCACCAGAGTTCTTAAAAGCTAGAACAACAGACGATGACTTCCAGCAGGTAGGAAAATAGGAGGCAGCAAGGCATTTATACAGTTTAGAAAGAACAGTAGCCAGTTTGGGAGCACACTTCTTAATTACTATTACAGGGATACCATCGGATCCGCATGCTTTGTGGGAATCTAGGTTAGAAATGATAGCAGAGACCATGGAAGAGGTTAGGAGGGAAGTTAGGCAGGGATATTCTGGATGAGTCAAGAGTTTGAGGGGAATTTACAAAGCATTCACTTTTATCAGCAGAGTATGATAACACTTAATATTGATTGAAGAGGGGAGGAATAGAGACCTTACACTTATTTAATGCCCTATTACAGAGCTGCCAGTAATCACAAGAGTCAAAGGCTATGTGGTGCCTCATTTTCTTGGCAAACAGAGACTTTGCTCCTTCAAGGACTTGTTTACATTTATTGTGAACTGTTGTGACAAGAGCTGTCATGCTGGCATAGCAGAAATATTGGGATGGTTGGCAAAACAGCTAATTGCCAATTGATTTGAACTTTATAAAATGGTAAATAAGGATTTCCTCAGTTGGTTCACATATTTTAATAATTTAGTAAATGTTTATAAAATTATGAATAAAATATTATTTTCACATTTATTTCTTTATAAATTGGTAATTGATAAATATTGCATTGTATTAGTTTTTAGAATGTTGTAAATATAAAATTATTTACAGCATTTACATTAGTCGGACTATTGTCCTCATCTTTGTCGTCATATTTGTCACAACGTTTCGGCCGTTGTACGCTCCGGCCTTCTTCAGGTGGTTCGAATTTCGAACTGAACCCTTTATTTCGATCACTGGGGTAGACTGTTCTAGTTCCACGAGCCATGTTTGATGGATGTCAGTTATCAGTTATCTCCTGCTAATTTTCCCTCTGAGCGTACAACGGCCGAAACATTTGACAAATATGACGACAAAGATGAGGACAATAGTCCGACTAATGTAAATACTGTACATAATACCTCATCTCAGAAATATAGACAGACTATAAAATTATTCTTGTAAATAAACAATCTAATAAAGTGTTTAATATCTCGAGAGAAAAAAATGTATAAATTCACTTTTATATGTTTAGGTCTTATTCCAATTCTAATCATTACTTTTTTAAGAAGATAAACATTGCCAAAGTGCATTGGTTGTTAAAAAGGTGGTGTCATGGGAAAAACTGTCCTTTTGACACTACATCTTATCATGGGCATGTTTGTCCATGCTTGCCATAATTTTATAGAGAATATTCTCTGACACGCAATATGCTTCGGATACTGAAAATATTTCAAATATAACAAGAAAAAGTTAAAAAA
Organism: Acanthosepion esculentum; assembly: GCA_964036315.1. Lineage (NCBI taxonomy): Eukaryota > Metazoa > Mollusca > Cephalopoda > Sepiida > Sepiidae > Acanthosepion > Acanthosepion esculentum. The sequence continues at coordinate 38,036,924 of OZ038507.1, read as the reverse complement.
TAAAATGATGATTTATTTCCTGCATCAAAAATGATTGACAAAATGTTTTGAATGATTCTTTACATGCCTTGACCGAGTGCTTGCTTGGGCAAAAGTTTTCTCACAGAATGGGCATTCAAAAGGTCTCTCTCCCGTATGCGTTCTTCGATGTTCTTTCAAATTGCCAGACGTGGTAAACGTCCGATCACATATGTCACACAAGTAAGGCTTGTTAGACACACTGACTTCGGGAACGACGTCTGGAATCTGACGTTTGATAGGGTTTGCTTTCATCAAAATTTGTTTGCTAGTCATGACATTAGCTGAGCTTTGAGGCAGGGTGTAAATGCCAGGAGCCAGCTGATGGTAACGAGATGATAGATTATGGACAATATCTGATGGCTGTGTCATATCTGATTGCTCGTCTTCAAAGCTAATTATTGGTTTTATATCGCTTTTCTTATCAATTAAATCAAAGTTATCACAGACATCTGCATTTGTTTCGCAAGAATTCTGGTTGGTGTTTGACTGAAGAGTTGTGTGTTTGGAATCTATGTTGACGTTTGAGACATTTTTAATTCTTAATTGGTTAGCTGTAGAAAAATGTTCAACTAAACCAAGCGGCGGCTTCAAGGAATTAACTGGCGCAGATTCTGCAGAGTCAAGGTTATAGCTATGAAGCGATTCCTGTATTGTAGTATTTTCAAGTAAAAACTTTTTAAGGCGTGTGTGAATTTGTGTATGTTTGGAGAGGGTGCTTTTTTGAGCAAACCTTTTATGACAAACACTACAAGAGAATGGACGCTCTCCAGTGTGACTCCTCATGTGTTCTTTAAGGTTGCTGGCACTGGAACACGTTTTGCTACAGTACAGGCAAGCGTGCACTTTACTTGATGAACTGCTTCTTGATTGAGATGACACCTTTTTCAAAGACAAATCGGTTAAATTTGTAGAATTAGCTATGCTGGAATTTTGCAGTGATGCAGTTGATGAAGAAGGAGCTGAAATTATTTCAAGACTGTCATTTCTCTTTGGGTTAGGTTTCTGACTAGAAACTTCAGGAAAACTTGATTTACAAGTTTTAAACGACATAGCCACAGAATTGCAAACATCTGAGAAAAGCTTACTGTTGGTTTTCGGCCAATCATCAATTTGATTTTCTTTCAGCTGACTTACGAAAACATCATCTGTGTTGTTGCAAAGGTTAATCAAAGAAGCTCTATCATTGACACTCTGCATTTTAACATAAATGGAGTTATCGTCATTCTCCTCATCTGATACAATAATAATCTCACTTGTAGTATCCATCTTCTTATTGCAGTTTGGCAAATATTGATTCAAACTTGAGCCAACATCCAAAATGCAAGATTCACCTGATGAATGGTCATCTGGATCATCACGAATAAGGATACATTCTACTGATTGGTCATCTTTCAAATGCTTTTCATCGAATCCTTTGGTAGCATCTGTGTTTGAGACTACAGTTGACTCATTTCCTACCCTATAAATTATTTGAGCCTCTTTGTCAGAGTAATGTTTAAAATCAGCTTGCTTTTTTACATGATGACTAGATTGGCTAGGAAACATTTTTTCTTTTGGACTCTCCCCCTTTTGCCAGTTGTTACTAAAAATGTTAGGCTTTCTTTTGACACTAGTGTAATCTGCCTTACAGCTGTTTAACGAGGCAAAATTTCCTTCAACCTCCTTCTTTATTTGTACTTCTGCTGCAGAATTATCTGCAGCACAATTGTCTTCAGCCATCTTGTTTGAGTCATCGTCTTCAAGAAAATTTATTTCATCTATTGATTCTTTGTTTTCAGACTTGCAATTTTCTGTAAAGCCAACATCCAAATTACTGTCTTGTGAATGGAACGGTTCACTCGACAGATTTAGGATGCTGCCTTCTGTTGGCTGTTTGTCTGAAAGTCTTGAAGGAAATTCATCCATTTCTGACAATGTTGTAGCAGCTTCACTCGATAGTTTGTGAACAAGTGATGACTCAGAAAAGTCTGCAGGCGTTTTGCTGCCGCCTAATACCTTTTTCACCAAATCTGCAAGATAAGCAGTATCAACATCTGCCAGGTTCACATCCAGTGCAGATTGGGTTTTTGTTTCAAATTTGGACTTTAATCTCTCTTTCAAACCAGATTTACTATTAGACTTATTATTCCTGCAATTTCGAATGCAAGATTTTGGGTTCAGTCGGAGGTGAGTCAGACTTTTATGCCTAAAATACATGCCAGAAGTAGTGAAGGACTTAGGACAGAAATTACACTGGAATGGTGACTTGCCTGTGTGAATTTGTAAATGTTTTTTCAAATGACCAATGTCGGTAAACATTTTGCCACAGTCAACACATATCTCAAGTTGTAAACTGACCATATTTGTCAACTCTTGGCCAAAAGGTTTTCTAACACCCGAGTTGCTGACACTTGTCAACTGTGAGCTTTCACTCGGTGTTACCGTCTTATTTCTCTTTAAATTATCATCATCATTCAAATCAGTCTTTTTGTCACCATCTTTCGAATTATTTGTTGAGAAATGCAATGGCAACTCCAATTTGTCATCAGAATGACATTTATTATTTTGCGTAGCATTCTCACTTTCTTCCAAGAAGGAAATAGTAAAGTTTTCATTTGATTTCTTTTGCTGAGAATCCACCATACTTCTTAAACATTGTTTATTAGGCTCAGTCATAGGAAAGAGTCGGGAATACGAATGCAGTGCTTGTAAATTTCCATTTAAATTAACAAGCCAAAACTGATTGCGGACTGAAAAATATAATAATGGCAAGGATGCTTTGTGAGATTCTAGTTGGTTTTCAACTGTAGAAGACTTTCTGCCATTAGTTGAAGAATCATGTTCCAAACTAAAAATCAGGGAACTTGTCGGCCTTTTTTGAAGAAAGCTGCTTGGACCCTGAGTTCTTTTCGTTAACTTTTCAGATGCTGGTGTTGGAATTTTCCGCCCTGTCAGTTTTCTCAAGTGAGTCTGTCTGTGAAAGAACAGGGACTGAAACGTAGCACATTCTTTGGGGCACTGCTTGCACTTGTAAAGATTTCGATGCATGAGCATCTTCAAACGTTCGCCAACATCAAACATTATTTTTAAATGTCGAGCATTCTCAATAACAGTTCCAGTTGGTAACTTCAGTCTACCCCCCAGAACAATTTCCACGTGTTTATACCATGCACTACATTCCCTGAGCTTTCTGTTATATTTCGACTGCAGAGATGATGGCTCTTCCACATGGGTTCTCAAGTGTTCCTGAAGGTTAATAAGTGCATCAAACATTTTGCTACAGAACAAGCATCTATGGAAATGTAGCATTAAACCTTTTCTCTTTCGTTCTTTCATGGGTTCTATGGCTGATGCTGGGCTAACAGTGGGAGAAGATAAAGACGACAAGTGGGATACGGGCAAATTAGAAATACATTTAAAATTATTTTTTTCCATCCGTTTCATAACGCTTTCTGTGTTTGCTTTGTTTGAAATCTGGTGAAATAATTTTCCTGGCTGGACCTGACAAGGTTTTTCCTGCAATTTTGCCAGACCAAGATCAGATGCAACCTTTTCAAATGACTCCTCAAGTTCAGCAAGGCCTTTTATTTTATTTTCTCTTAGGTAATTTCTAAAACTAAGCTCTCCAATGTTAAAATCTTTCACATCAAATCCTCTACGTTCAGCTAAGTTTACAATATGATATTGTTGATGATGATTTAGTAATCTGTCATCAGAAAACTCCTCAAAACAGATGTCGCATTTAAATTCCAACCAGGGAGATTGTATTTTATCGAAAATGTTGTTATCAGAAACATCCAAAAGACAATTTGAATCATTTTCATGCATGTCACTCACTTCACAAACAGGTTTCTCATGTTTGTACACAGTGTTAGACAGTGCCAAGGTTTGTTTATCAATATTGCTGTTTGAGGACTTCTCATCAGAAGCAGTGTCACTCTGCTTCTGTAAGTTGTTTTCAGTGCCAATTTTTTGAGTTGCATGAGGAATTGTCTGCTCACTTGAAAATTGGGGATTGTCATTTCTCTCAGGTAAAGCAGTGTTAGAGTTATTCAAAGGGAGGTCACTCTGATTCGAATGAAAATTAATTGTATCAAAGCTTACATCTTTCGGGTTTGCGGCAGTTTTGTTTGGAGTGGAAAAACTTGCAGCTGTTGGGAGGTTTGTTTTTTCTAAGTCCATGTCAGTTGCAGATGTTGTTTTCTCAACTTCTGCAGTTGGAACGTCTTCAGACATTTCTTTGCTGATCTCTTTGCTGTTTAGAAATGGCAAGCAACTTTGCTGGGCAACAAAACACTTCAAGTCAGGATCAGAAGCTTCATTTCTAGTCTTTGTCTCTTCATATAGTTCAAGAGATGCCTCATGAATATTTATGGATTTGGGGCTATTTTCACTTGAATCTGCTGGATATAAATGTTTATCATTGTTGTAGGAGTTTTGCTGACAGGAAGATGCTTGTGGGATCTGCGACTCTTGGTCCAAGCAAATTGGTAGTTTTGTAGCAGAAGATTCAGAATTTCTATGGTTAGTTTTAATATGCTGACAAAGGTTATTAAGCTGGTGAAAACGCCTCCCACACTGGGGACACACGAGCTGCCTAAAACGCAAATGTATCTGAACATGTTTAGAATGTGTGCTGGACTGTGCAAATCTGCGGAAACAGAAGACACACTCAAACGGCTTCTCTCCTGTATGAATACGCATGTGCTCTTTCATATTACTCCGAGAGGAAAAGCTCCGATTACAGTAGGCACACTTGAATTTTCCAGCGATCTTATGCCGTTTCAGATTCTTTCTCTTTCTTTCAAGGTGGGCTGCCGAGTTTGTTTCTATATTATTTGGTAGCCTACGGTTCACAGGTAACTGCTGGTTTTCAATATCAACACATACAGATGTTGATACTGGGGAACGAATCCTTGCAAAGTTTGTACCGACCGCTGCCTCATCGTTTTGGCTAATTGTCTCCACTTTGTTGCAAAATGGTCTCGATATATTAACCATTATTTCGTTTCTGTCAGTCTCAGTTATTACTGAAGACTGGACATGAACAGCATTGTTAGAGACATTGAAATTGAAATCTAAATCGGGTGAATCGCCAACTGAGGCAGCTTTGGGCAGATCTGAATTTGTCTCCTTTTCAAATTGTGTATCTTTAACCGTGTAGCTTTGTGTAGTATCAGCACTAGGAATGATCGTTTCTAATTTAATGCCACTTGATAAGACTGCAACCGAGTCTTCTTGAAGAGATCTCAGAATTTGACTGTCACGATTTTCTGTAAAATCTGAATCTAGTTCTTCTCTCTCAGATTTTGTTTTGGACACTATGTCTGACAACCAATTAAGTCTTTTTGAGGAGTCACCACTGCAAGAGTTCAGAGAATGTTCAGAATTCAACAACGGCAGCACGTTTTGTTCTCTAGCCTTATGACCAGACGTATCACTTAAAACAAGTGACTGCTCAACCTGGTGATTTGACAGCTCAAGAGAAATTTTACTTCTACGGCTGGACAGAGATCGTTCACAGCTTGTCATTTGAGAGGAAATGTTTTCTTGCTCATAGCTCAAAGAATGCAAAGCATCTTCATGTCTAGCTTTGTTTATTGTATTAATTTGAGAATTTGCTTGGAGATGATCACTGAGGCTGTTTGTCAGGGAAGGAATGAAATGATCATTGAAACTGTCGGGAGAGGAGGACAATTGGTCACTGTTATGCAAAGGAGAGTAGACCTTTTGCTGATGCAGATTCTTTTCTTTGTCTAAAAAACTATCATATATGTCAACTTTGCTTTGTATATATTGGTCACTCGGCTGGCCAGTATTGGAGTTTCTTTTCGCTTGTAACTCCACATCCAAATTACTCAGAGACTGATTATAAAGTATGATGTCTTCATTTACATTTTGTGGAGAACCATCTTGGAGTTTTGTGGGCCTTTTCTGCTTACTGTCTCTATAGCTCTCGGCAGAAAGGTTAATTAACTGGTCTTGAGGACAATAATCATCTCGATAAATTTTGTTTATCATTTTTTCTCCTGAAGTTGTACACTTGTTCAATTCCTCTTCTACACTGAATGACGTTTTGGTATTCAAGTCATCAACAGACAATGAACTGTTGGGCAGTCTAACTTCAGTAAATAAATTAGTCTCTTTTGCCAAAGATTTGATGGACCCTAATTCAATAATTGGTGATAATTCTGAATTGTTGGCTTTGAGTTGGGTCAATTCAATTGCAGAACCAGTGCCACTCTTAATTTGATTTTGGCTTTCCTGTGGTATTCTAACTTTTGCAGAAATTGCAGGCCATGCACATTTGGTTACCAGTTCACCAAACATTTCAGAATCTAAATGATGTGGTAGACAAGCACCCTCTGCAATAGAGCTTGACAAATTACTTTTAGAAATCAAGGGATCTTTAGTAACAATAGATTTTTCTTTTGCATCTTTACCGATTTGTGGAATATCTGCTGAATCTCTTTTACACTTTTCTGGAAAGGAATTACTCTCTTCACTTTCTTGCAATGATAAAAAGGATTTGTTTTTTTCATGGATCAGAAATCCTGTCCGATCTGCAGGAAGATCCACTTCAAAGAGTCTTTTTTCTGCTAAATTATTGACTTCAAAATTACTGACATTTTCTATGTTAGAGTTGGAGATAACAATATCATCTTTCCTGACTTTTGCTTCCTGTGAACATGGATTCTTCACTTTTGGATCAAGAAAATTTTCAGAGTGACTATTTAAGCCAAAAGAAAAACTGGTTCCACTTTTATTGATTATTGCAAGATTTGAAGATCTGTAGAGATTAGCAGACAGACTGTCATTTCTACTTGAATTCTCAGTCATTGCTTTGTGGTCTGTAATAATATGGCTGCGTAAAAGTGCAACTTGACTGAAAAACTTTCCACAGACTAAGCAATTGAGTTGCTGTTTTCGAATATGGATCTGTACATGCTTTGAATGGGTGCTAGATTGAGCAAAGCGTCGGTGACAATATTCACACCGGAATGGTTTCTCTCCTGTATGAGTTCGCATGTGTTCCTTCATGTTGCCTGATGTGGAAAATGTTCTTGGGCAGTATGTACACCGGAATGGGCGGTAACTTCTTGCATTACGTAAAAGTTTATGTACACCTCTGTGACGCGACTTTGGTCGTGGAAACACTACAGATGTGTTTGGCAGCAGGTGTTCAGTCTGGGTTTTAGAGTTTCCAAAGGATGAAGCAAAGAGAGAAATACTGGAATCCAGACGATCGTCTAGAGGAAATGACATTTCTTTCTTTAAATTCTGATTGTCGATTGTGCAGCCCATTTTTTCAGGTGATATATTCGTTCTGTTTGTGCTTTCTTTGTTATATCCTGGTAGATGAGTAATGTTGGTATCATCTCTTTTGTATGGTTTTGCATTCAAAGAAGAGGTCTTATTGTTTCCAGTTTTAGGAGGAAATGAAAAGTTGTTCGGTTCAGAAAGTATTCTGGAGCCATATTTTTTCAAAGAGGGCCGATTGGCTTTTGAAGAAATTAAACTTGAATAATTTTTATTGGAGGAGGCTTTCATCGATGAAGATTTTATAGAAGATACTTTAGGCCTCTCTTTGATATTTGCAAGTCTATTAGATGAAAAAGACTTTGCGTTTTCAGGATGCTTTTCTGGTTTTCTCATATGTTTCTTATAGTTTTTACTTTGGGTGAATTTTTTCCCATACATGTGACCCCCAGACATTTTGTAGCGAGTGTGAATCTGCATGTGTTTCGAACGGGTGCTTGACTGAGCAAATTTCTTGTGGCACAGCTCACAGCTAAACGGTTTCTCTCCAGTGTGAATACGCATGTGTTCACGCATGTTACTTGCTGTTGAGAATTTCCGAGGACAAAACAAACACGTAAACGGATGTACTTTCTTCCCAATTTGCTGTATGTTTTTCTTCCAGGGTGCCTGTTGTTTTACCAGACAGGAAACACTATCGGATTTCTTCTCAGTGACATTGGGTTTCAGGAGTGCATCAGAAATTTGTGCTCTCGCCCGAGATTTACCCATATCATCAGTTGAGAGATTCGATCTTTCAAAATACCCAGCTTCAATATCATTGAATTGGTCTGGGTCAGTGTAAGTGGGAATAGCAGCACTTTTCTCTCGCGGCTTTTCTACTGTTGCCACATCCTTTAGAACATCTTTACATCTCTTTGGCTCCTCTATTGTGTTTTCCTCTATGATAATGACATCATCATTACTATTCTCTTCCTCTTCTAATAACTGTGTGTTCGATTGTATTCTGTTCGACTCATTGGGAAAAGAAGTGGCCAGGAGATCAAGGGTGTGGCTTGATTCTTTTGCTAGTCTTGAATGCAAACTATCTGTTAACTGAGAAATGTCATTGGATTCATTTTGAATTTTATCAACCACCATACGTTTTTTATGTTCCTCAGCTTCGTACATAGAAATGTCACTTAGAGAAGAACTGACAGTGAATTGTTTGGGATTTTCATGACATTTTTTGTGTTTGACAAAAGGACCATATTGAGAAAATGTCTTCAGGCAGATCTGACATTTGAAAAACATTTTGGCTTCTTTTGCCAAACAAATATGTTCTTCCAGAGAGGAAAATGTTTCAGAGCAATGAATGCATTTAAAAAAGGTTTCTATGCTGCTTTGAAATTTGTCCTGTGTCTCTGGCAGGGTGTCCGCGTCTGAAGTAAGGTCAAGCTGAATAATGGAAGTCTCCTCCTCAGAATCATTCCAAGTTGCCCGATCATCCCTACTAATCTCTTTAGAAAGAGCAGATTGGGGCAAAGCCGAATGGAATACTTTACTGTCATCACCATGAACTGTATTTGTGTCATTGAAAAAAGGAGTCGAGACTTTTAGGGTTTTGTTTTGGGCTTTCTCATATTGGATAGAATCTTTGGCACCTGAGCCCCTCTCCATAAGCAATGAAGAGGTTTCAAAATTGATTTTTTTCACATCTAATACTTCCTGCTTGACTGGTAGTAGATTTTCACCAACAGCAGAAGGTAGAAAGTTGCAAGCCCTGTTTTTAAACATGCCAGTAATAACGGGTTTTTGATCAGCAAATGATGTTTGGTCATTGTCTATTACACGATTCAATGATGATACAGAAGCAGTTGCAGCATCGCAAATTTTGCTGAACTGCAAAGTTGCATCGGCCTGCCTGCCAAGAACTGGACTGTGCCAGTCTGCATTGTTAAACAATTCTCCTTCTGTCTTCATCTTGCTTTGCTTGTGATTTTCCAATGTTTTCACAAATGTTGTTGATGGTTCGGCATGGAATTGAGATGCTGACGACACAGCAAGTCTGGTAGTGCACGGATCCAACATATCCTGTTCTTGGCCCTGCCCATTTGTCTGTCGAACCGAACAGCTTTTGCTGCCACTTCTTAACTTTTCTTTACTCTTGTGCACAAGTTGATGCTTTGAGTGTGTGCTGGACTGGGCAAAGGCCCTCCCGCAATATCTGCACACAAATGGCTTTTCTCCAGTGTGTGTCCGTCTGTGTTCACGCATGTTACTTGCTGTTGAGAAGAATTTATCACAAAAGTCACACTGATGTATCTTCTTTCTTTTAGAAAGGCCATTTGAAGAGAAACTCATTGTTAACAAGTAGAATACTCTGACAAAGCTTTTAAGAGAAAATGCTAATTTTATACAGTGAACTGTGTGTTCATTTACCCATTGACTTCCAAACTTGTAATAGTTCAAATGTTCAGCCTTTCCAAGAAACTCAGCTGGAAAAACAAGAAAAGTGGAATGAACAGTCATTAAAAACTACATAAAGCAACATTGCATTATTTATTCTTATATTTAAACATACATTTTACACTTTTCACACATTAAAACTAAAAAAGTCTGCAAATTATTATTACCATATATTTACATAAGGCAACTTTTAAATCTTAAACATCATTTAGGATAACATATAATCTATATTTTTAATTAAAATTCCTCATCATTGTAATCTTAAATGACAACAACATGTATTGATGTAATTTAGGTAACAGTAAATAGCTATTAGCATTTCAGCACCTTTTCGTTTATGTGTATATGAACACAACTTTTGTTTTCATTCATGTGGGTCATAAGAATGAAATCGTTATTGTTATTTTCAAAAAGATTCATGTTAATACTTTATATTATTTTAATCCATTTGATTTGATAACGATAAAAGGTAAGCAAAACAACATTTCTAATAACATCAGCTTTATTTTATACTCGTAGGAATCATTATGATAGGCCTAACTGCTACTGGCAGCGTAGATTTATAGTGGTGTGGCACTTAGGGGTTAAAATGAATAGTTGATTCACCCGCACCAAGAAGATTAATGGAGAAGAATAATGATGAGGAAACATGAGGGTAATTTTAACAAAACAAGATAAGGAATTTCTCCAAGAATTTAAACGTTTGAAGTATTGTCAGTGGCTCATTTCAGGAAAATAAATCAGAAATTTTTAAAGTCCATAGTTTCAACAAATTGTCATGAAGACGGAATGTTCATACAACAGATTAAATGATCTGAGACAAAATAATATTTAAAAATGTTTGAAACAAAGGTAAGAGAGTTTGTTGCTCACCAACAGTTTGTTGCATACATTCAAAAGTAAATGAAGAGAGATAGTTTGAAATACTTAGCTTTCTTGGATTGTTGAAAGAAAATTCTTTGAAGTGCTACATGCATGGTTAAAAGGCAATAAAATAATTGGTGAGAACTTCAACGCTGGGTGTAATGAACAGAAACAAAACCTTTCCCATGACTTCAGGCATTCTTCTCTTATTAAATTAATTTTTCCCCTCATTTTATTTCAAAAAGAATTTCATGTAGGCTTGATACTGTCTGTCCAGCTAATTTCTATGAAGGCAAGGTTTTTATTAGTCCAAAGAAAATTTCACATAGGCCCACAAATTTCTTTCCATCTTTTTTTTCAGTCCTCTAAATTTGGATGAAATGGGTAAAAGGGAGTTATTATTTCATACTCCCTACGGGCTAGCCTACATTTTCAGCCATCTTATACTAGAGATATCAGATAAAATCAAGAAAATTTACCTAGATTTTGGGTCTTGTCTTATCTATAGATCACCTTATACATCAAAATATATGGTAATATATAGTAAAAACATTTAAAAACAACTTACGAAATGTAAATTATCATAAATATTTAAATAGGGTCAGGGACATAAGAAAAGGTTGGCTGAAGCCAGTGATCCAGTTTATAAATTACTTAAAAATACATTTATTTTTAATGCTATGTCCTTTCAAGGCGTAAACAATCATGACTCTCCACTGCCTGTCTTTATTATCTGTGAATCCTCATGTCATCTTAAGAAAAATAGCAGAGTGGTTTCCTGTTACTTTGTCCATAGTTTGGAGGTCAGAGTTTTCTTTCTCTTAGACTAGTTGTCACTCAATGCTAGAGAGCCTGGTCTACACTGTAACTTAATCCATAGCTGGAAGGAGAAGAGACAGAGTTATGCCTTTTCCAAAACTAGACCAGAATTTGAACTCAGCTTATTGATTGCATTTTACATATCAATATCTTTTGCATTCCCCACACATCCTAGAAAATACATAGAAATTTGGGACAAAAAATAAATAGAGAAATTTGGGACAAAAATACATAGAAAATTGGGTGAGAGAGGTCACTGAACAGCTAAACAATTTTTAATTAAAAAAATAAATATTAAAAATACAAAAATAAGCCAAAACTGATTTAAAATGAGAATTGGAGTTTGTCCTTCAATCCAACTCCTCTTCCCTATAAATTATATGTGATTATTTCTATCAATGTAATACAGCCCACATGTTTACAAGACAAATGCACTTCTAAAAGATTGACAAGAATGATTTAACAGATTTGAGAGCACATGTGAAAAATTCCCATTTGGAATTTGTATTTCCATCACCCCCATCAAGTCACCACTATTATTTGATGAATTATTCAGACAAAATAAGTTAAATGAGAAACATCCTTTCTAATCAAACATCAGAAGGAAAGGAATTCAAATTTGATACTGCCTTTCTCCCATCCAAAAAATAAAAATTATTTTAAATTTCAAAAAAATAGAGAAACATGATTCTCATTTATTCAATTGTTATTTTATTGTAATATTTATGTTTTTTTTTTATTATTATTGATTCCTACACCATTTCGATCTAATAGTTTTACTAGGAAACAAGCGACAAAAAGTCTTCTCTCTGAATTTCTTGGATGTGGAGTTACCATTATTTACATTATTGATACTTAGACTATTGTCTTCATCTTTGTTGTTGTTTGTTGTCACAATGTTTTAGCCACTGTTCCCTCCAGCCTTCTTCTGACACTTGTCAATCCAGGTAACCTTCAGGGCATTTCAAAACTGAACTCTTTATTCAATCTATGGTGCTAGATTGTTCTTGTTCTGCCCTCCAGGTCTAAAGATGTCTTGTCTTGTTCTTATTTAATACTGCTCAGTAATTGTTTGCCCTGTTTCCACTGACCCACAGAACAATAAACACTCTAGTGGTAGATGAAAGTGCTGGTCCATGAATTTAGTTCAATTCTTGGGTCAGATAGTACAGATTTAGACTCCATGAAAACAGTGCAAAGCTATAGCCGAGCAGTACTAAATAAGAACAAGATGAGATATCCCTAGACACAGAAAACATAACAAGAACCCCTGTAGATTAAATACAGGGTTCGGTTTGAAATTCTCTGAAAGTTACCTATTTCAACAACGCTGTTGTCTAAATTATTTCAATCCTTTTTTTCTTTTTTTAAGGATCTTTGAGACTATTACTGTTAGTTTCAATCTTAACTAGGAATGACTGCAAAACACTTTCCCTCCCACTTTTATAGGCAGAAGCACACAAAGGCATACTGGGATTTTTTCCTAGCCAATAAAATAGGCTGGTTCTCAGTTTGTCTTGTTTTGAAATCAGAATACAACGTTCACTTGCCCAACTCCAATTCTTAGTTTGTGAACTTTTTACCATATTACTGTTGCTTTACCTTATTACTGTTAATTTGCCTTGCATATATTGTTCGCTTGCTTTATATTATTTTTGCCCCATTCTTTATCTTGTTATTGCAAACTTTGTCAATTGTGTTTGTTGGCTACTTATTTTGCATTTGACCATGGCTACTCACTCCACAATTCCAATGCTTATAGAGTTTGTTTTTTAATTCTCTAACAAGATATTTCTGTGATAATTATTTTATATATTCATTCACAAAAAAATTATTTTTTTTGTTTTTGTTGTAACCTAGGGAAGGTTACTGAATAGAATAATCAAACAAAGGTTGATAATGAATGATAATACTTAGGACAAGAACAACACATATAAGATTCATCAGCAGCGCATAGAAGTAATAGTCAACTGCTAGAAGTGAGTCAACTGAATTCCACAATGAATCTCCAACTGCAGACCAACATACAGTATTTACTACTGTATTTATGTGAATGGGAAGATAGCCATTATTGTCCACAGGCATGCTACAACAGTTTTATTTAGCCACTTGAAAAGTGTAATTCAGATTTATGATGAATAGCATTTTTGTCATGTTATTTGAAATGCGATTTGTTTTTAGACATTTAATGAAGTTAGCTTAGAAATAATCATAAATATATGACAAATTTGCAACTCTGATCCCAAAATGTAATGTAATAATAAATATTTTAGTAATCTCAAAATTCAATCATTTTCAATAAAATAAAATGGCCAAGTATCAATAATCAATTTGTATTTCAATCAATCTAACAGAATTATTATTTGTTGACTTATTCTGTCTAAACAAGTGAGATGATATACAGCTCTAAAACCAGAAAAAAATGAATGTTATAGACATTTATAGATGTCAAGCTTAGTGTTTCATTAACTGATTAACTTCCCAATTTTCCCAGATTGTGTTATACAGACTGAGCAAACAAGCCTTCTTACATGCCCTCTCCACAAACAGAAACTTAATTGTCTCTAGTATTATCATAATCATAACACAGATTTTACACTTATACTAGCTAGCTTACCCACAGTTTCCAGAAAATACAAGCACATTAATGTGACAAAGACTCATTTTTAGCATGACATTGTGTATAGTATTACTTTACTGAACTCTGCCATCATTTTCAACATATGAAGGTACAACAACTCAGAACTTAACAGCCAGACGACCCACACATGTGACTTGATTATAGCAGTGAAGGCATGTGCAGAACCAACCACACTTTTTGGAAGAGCCAATTACAGAGAACTGGTGCACAGTGTGCTATAGTGGCATTGGGCTTAGGGATTCAAATGACTTTAGTTGATTTACCCATGCCAACGGAATTAAAGGAGAATGATAATGACGAGGAAACACATGGGTAATTTTAAAAAAACAAGATATAAAATTTATTCAAGAATTTACATAATCTGAGTAGCATTAGTAGGAAAATAAATTAGAATAGTTAGAGACTGTAGTTTTAACAAATTGTCATGAAGATGAAATGTTCATACAACAGATTAAATGATCTGACACAAAATAATATTCAAAAATGTTTAAGGCAAAGGCATGAGAGTTTGTTGCTTACCAAAGGGACATGTGGTTTGCATACGTCCAAAAGTAGATGAAGAGAGATTTTTTGAAATACTTAACTTTCTTAGATTGTTGAGAGAAAATTCTTTGAAGTCCTGCATGCTGGTTAGAGGCTGATAATATAATTGGCAAGTAATTTTACACTGGCGAGAATTTCAATGCTGGTCACAATGAGCAGAAACAAAACCTTTTAATATGACTTCAGATACTCTTCTCTGATTAATTTTATCCTCATTTTATATCAAAAAGAATTCTGCATATGCTTGCTACTTTCTTTTCTTCTTCTTCTTGGCTGACTGACTAATTTCTGTGAAGGCAAGGTTTTCATTGGTTCAAAAACAATTTCACATAGGCCTGCAAATTCCTTTCCTTCTTCTCAGTTCACCAGTTCTGTGAAAGCAAGGTTTTCAATGATCCAAAGAAAATTCCACAATCCTTCTTCAGTCCTCTGAATTTAAAGAGAGTGGGTGATGAGAGTTATTATTTCACACTCACTACAGTACCATACCCAAAGCTATAGGACCCAGTTTGTCCTGTTATTTATCCATAGGTGGGAGAGAAGAGATGGAGTCATACCTTTCTCAAATCTTTCTCAGACTCTCAAAACATTCATATCTGCTCAGTTTTATCATAAAACTGAGCAAATATGATAAGGCACAATTTAATTTGACCTCATGCCTGCGACAGTAAAAGCACGTCAAATATAACGAGGGTTTCCACCGCCGAGAGGGACACAGTTTCGAATCTTGCCGTAGAGCGCATATTATCCATTAAATAAAATCTCTCGAATATTCAGGCCGGTAGACGAAAACAAATAAATATACCGTTTAAAACGGAGTGTCTGCTCAAATTTGAGTATCATCTAAAACGTTTAAGTAATAAAATCTGTCGGATTCAAATTTTTAAAAAATTTACTTCTTTAGAAATTGCTACGTAAGTGAATAATGTAACGAACTCGACTGGAATTGGGGCTCGCCACACATATTCGTCAATAACTAAATCTTAAATGATTATGAATATATCACTTCACTGTTTTTCTACAGATTTCTTAGTGTGTAAGTGGGTGTACTGTACTGCTACACTGTAGTGTAGTTGTTGAATTCAAACAATTGGCTTACTGTCGCAAATGAGTGGAGAGAGTAATGTTTTCTAAGTAAAAGTGTTTAGTTTACTTTTATAAATGACGGAAAACAACCAAATGAACAAAAAGAGATTTTTGTTCGTGTTAGTTTTAATGAACTATCAACAAACTAAATTTGTCTTCTTGTTTAAAGCGTCTGAATCAAAGCGACACGTATCATTGGATTTGCCTTGGTCTAAAAGAAAAACTTACTGTTTGCTGCTTTGCATTAATCGGAATATGAAAATAGCTGATTAAATTTTAAATAAATTTAAAGTTTCTAAAACAAAAGGGAGGTAACTGGTCACAGCAATATTATTTACTTAAAAATGTTGTAACCCTTCATAAATTTATTTTTACTAACAGACATTGAAGTCGATCTTTTAAAAAAAAATTAAATTTGTTTAAAAAATAGAATAAAATATTCTGTATTCTTACATAAGTATTTCATTTTAAAATTTATCCTACTTGGCATTAGACACGAACTGAAGTTTTGGCCAAATTCGAAAAAAACTGTAGTAGTAGTAGTAATGTTTGTTAATGTAAAAATTATTTTTTGTTTTTGTTTTTTCACCTGCATCAACATTTTGGTTGAATTTCGAAGATTAGACAAAAATGGTTTAAAAATACCAATTAACACGCCGTCTTAATATTCTTTTTTCTATTTACATATTCTTTTTTCATTTCTCTTTTAACAAAATCAAACTTAATCTGCCGGTAAAAATGAAAAAAAAATGTTTATTAGCATTCAACTTTCAAGGTGATGTCGTTGTGGCAGACAATATTTGTGTTTTACGAACGAACGAAACGAGGTTATTTCATAAACCCACCTTTCCTCCTAATAACCCAAACTTCCAACAGAATATCTTTGATTTTAATTAATAATTAAATTTAAAACTATATTCTTTTTCATGGGAAGGAGAAGAAATATATACACCTCAATATTTGTGATAATGGCGGTTTAAAAAAAAAACATATATTCTTTGTGTGCGTATGTCTTTAGACTCTTTATTTACTTTTTTTATTTGTTTCTTTAAAAAGGGATAATTTTACAATTTAGCTTTCTTTGTTATATATGTGACCTATTTTAATAATAATCAATTTCATTACTCCAGCCAACACCTACATTGGCAGTAATTTAAAGAATTTAAAAAGGTAATGTTTTATATAACTTTTTAGTTTGTGTGTATTTTTGTGCTGCCTTTGACTTCAAAACACAATTGGATAAAAATGTCTTTCAAAAAGAATACGAAGCAAAATCTTTACATAAAAAATAAAACTTTATGTAATTCTTTCAAATAAATATCATAAGCCCAAAATTAATTCTTAAAAGGCAGGATAAACAGTTAAAAATATAAAAATTTGTTTAATGTGCTTAGC
This sequence comes from Acanthosepion esculentum, assembly GCA_964036315.1. Lineage (NCBI taxonomy): Eukaryota > Metazoa > Mollusca > Cephalopoda > Sepiida > Sepiidae > Acanthosepion > Acanthosepion esculentum. The sequence continues at coordinate 38,019,868 of OZ038507.1, read as the reverse complement.
TTATTGGTAAGAAATAAGGTATTCGGTAGAGAAAACAAAAATAAAATAAACAAACAAAACAATGACATTTTTTGCCCAGAAAAATGCAAACAAAACAACCTATCCACCAAAGAACAATATTTATACATGTTATTCCACTCATAAACGATCAAAAAAGCTCATCAACTTACATTTTATTCCTCCTTTACTCGGAAGAAATTAATATTAGAAAATAACCAAAATGTTTGTCATGTTCCTCACGGTGGCGTTGTTAAAACGGTGTAAAACAAAATCAGATCGACGTAAAAAGTTAGTCCGACGGATAATAAATTTTTAATTGAGATTTACTAAACTAAACTTAGACTGGCGCAAGGTCACAAATACAGAGTCACTAATGTGGACTGAATTCACAGTAGCTTGCGCACAAACTCTACCCTACACCAAAATACTCTTAACAATAATCAGGTTTAAACTCAAACAGTTAAAACACGAATAATGAATGGTTTAATTTTTTTTTTCATTATTGTTTTTTTATGTCATTGATAACAAATATTATCAATATTATTGATATCTAAGTCAGATGAGGATATATTGAGATTGCTAAAGTATAAAAATGTTTTTATGTAATTTTCTTCTAGCTAGGGAATTCTTCAACCTTTAAACAAAATTGGACAAAAGCAATAATAAAGAAATGCCAGTTAAGATTCAGTTTGCTAATATATATGTGTGTGTGTGTGTGTGTGCGTGTGTGTGTGTGTGTGGCGGACTTCACTACATTAATTTAACTTTAGATTTAACAGGGTTGAGGCAGAAAAGGATAACCAAAAGACATTGTTACACATAAAATTTGTATTTAACAAGATGTACAATATCCAACAACGATGTGAATGAAAGCATGCATTTAAGTAAGAAAAGGTTGAATAAACCAAGAGTTGTCTCTCTTTAACTGTTATTTTAGTGTTCCAAAGTTCACTGAAAGAATGTTCATGAGAGTCTCTTGTAATGATTGTTCTTGAAAGATTGCTGTGTAAGAAAGGATTATGTGAGTATATACAAGGTATGTTCAGCATGTGAGTGGTGTGTGTGAGTGAGAAGGTTGGCACATGGTTTCAACTGTCATGAATTCGTTTGGCAGCTGAAATATCACTAATGAGGGTTAGAAAACTCTTGCTTAAATAAGTGACTGTAGGCTCCAGATCACTGTACAGGAAGAATTATTCTTCATGTGCAGACAATCTGATTGGCTGGCATTGACCAATTAGCGAGCAAGGTTTGGGGAGACTTAAGAAAGCTTCTGTGATCTGTTTCTCCCAAAAGTGCACAAAACTGACTACATAAAAATAGAGCAATTACAAAATTGTCGCACTGCTGCAATTTGTAAATTGCCTATGATAACATAGGGGTGATTAACCAATGAATGCTTGGCATTGTATATGATTTGTATTTTTGTATGTTCGTGCATAATAGATCTGCACATATGTGTATATATATATATATATATATATATATATATATATATATATATATATATATATATATATATATATATATATATGCACACACAGACAGGCCTGATTATCCTTTGGCTATTATAGGCTGAAGCCTAGGACCCCTCAAGCATTTATAAAGCAATGATTTTAATTTTCCAGAAATTATAACTTCTAAATGGTTTCATAAACTAAAATGATATCAATATGACAAATTTATATTCATTTGACTTTGCAGGAAGGAAAGCAAAGAAAAGAATGTTTTAGTTTGTGTCATTGTGTTTCAAGTAGATAACATATTTGATTTTAGTTCAGAATATTTATAACTTCAAAATAGTTTCATAAACTGAAATGATATCAATACAACAAACTCAGTTATTCTAATTGTTTTATTGTTATAATTCTGGTTATAACTTGGTTTGCAATAAATGGTAAATTAGAGATATTTCTTAAAGAATATTTTTATTGACAAACAAAAGATAGCTGTTCTAGTGTATTTAAAGAATTTGCAACAAGTTTACTTCAAATTATATAAAGGGCACTAAAATATTCCATGAGTAAAAAATATTCAAAATGAATGCTGGTGAGTTAGAGTGTGGCTTCATCTGGGGGGGGGGAACCATAATTTATTTAGCCTATGGGGCCCCCAAATGTCATAATCTGGCCCTGTACACACTCATATACGTATGTGTATATATATATATATATATATATATATATATATATATATATATATATATATATATATATATATATATATATATTTCTAAGGAATCAATAGATTGATTGAAGTAGTCAGACATTATATATATATATATATATATATATATATATAAAGAGCCAGTGCAAGTGTTGTGTGTGCCCCCACCAAATCTATTACTCAACTACATCTCAGTTTTCATAAGGTAGTATTAATATAAAATAAAAGTTTAATTGTAACCTTATTATATACAATAATGGATCATATGCAATATAGGTGAACACTTCAACTAGATAAATTGAAAATAAGTACAGTGTATTTAAATACAAATTAGAGCCATGTCATAATAGATTATTCCATCTTGAATAAATTAACAATAATTTGCAGCAATTTTTAACATCAACTTAAGATTGTTCTTGTTAAAATATTGAATATTCTTAACACATCCAATATCATGGATAAAAAATAGTGAATTTTATATAGTGTTTTCTCAAGACTAAGCATGAGTAAAACAAATGAACCCCCCCCCCCAGAATGACATCAAAAACTGTGAAAATCTTTCATTCTTTAATGGTCAGGTGTGCTGAGTTTAATTTGTAATATATATAAATGTAGGTAGAAAAAGCAAATGTTGATAACATAACAAGGTTCACAAAGCACTTTCTGGGGCTCCTAATCAGGCTTGGGCCTCACTCTGATCAAGGGGTTCAGAGGTAGTAAGCACAGGCCCTATGTATATATATATATATATATATATATATATATATATATAATCAAATGGATAAATATAGGTAAATGCATGAACCGGCGATCAAATACAAATATATATATATATATATATATATATATATATATATATATATATATATATATATATATATATATATAATATCTGGATAAAATAAATGAAACAAAATTGGGTGTTTTTTTATGAAAATATTTTGTATACAAAAACACAGAAATAAATACTTTCATAAAAAAAACACCCAATTTTGTTTCATTTATTTTATACAGATATTATATACATATCAAGAAAGTATACGTGGCCTCTCATTATGCTATATATATATATATATATATATATATATATATATATAATAATAATAATAATAATAATAATAATAATAAAAAGGCTTAAACACTAATATTTCATGGTTATAATTTATTACATTGGAATCATAATTACGATCCAATTCATCAGACATATAAATTCAAAAAGAAATCAAAAAAATAACTCTGGGAATAAAAAAATAAAATTTAGTGAGAGTGTATGTATGAGAGTGGGGGACAAATGTGTGAGGTAAAAGAAAGTTCTAGAGTGGGGTAACAGACGAGAGAAGAACAGGAAGGGATTGAAATTTAATAGAGAGAAGTTTTAAAGAGAAATTAGAAGACAGTTTAAATGAGTGAGATACAGATAAATATGAATTAATTTCTGATGCATAATTCATTACTGAATCGCTGACCTAAATTAAATTAAAAACCGACGCCGGAAATGGGTTTATACATTTGTGGTGACACTACGCACAATAATCTAAACTGAAAAATCAGAAGATGTGAAAGAGAGAGAAATGGCACTAAAATATATCATGAGTAAAAAATATATTTTGTATTTGGCATATTTCGTATAGAGAAAAACTTTAAAATTTCCTTCCTTTCTGCCATGCAATGAGGTAAGATATCTGACTGATGTTAAATCAGTCGGGTTTCGATCCCAGCTTGAAGCAATCGAACATCTAAGGAGCTGTGATACAGCAAACAATCTCTCTGTGGATGACTATATATATAGGCTCCCAAAAATCTGGTTCAGCTCTCTAGAGAAAGGGGTCTTTAAAAAACAGCAGCTCCTACTGCTATTAAGCATTATTCTTCAAGTAAATTGAATTGAGTTCTCTGAGCTGCATGGCGTATTTTGTATAGAGAAAAACGCTCAAATTCCCTTTCTTTCTGCGATCTAACCACACTGTGGAGCTGTGATACAGCAAAACAGTCCATCTGTGGATGACTATATATATATATATATATATATATATATATATACTATAGTATAAGAAAAAACAGTGCTCAATGTTAAATAACACAGGTATTTAACATATTAAAAAAATATACATAATACCCTACATTGATGACACATCTCAGAGTTTCATACTGTCTGTAATCATAAGGTGCATTATATATATATATATATATATATATATATATATATATATATATATATATATATATATATATATATATAATTTAAATAAAAACAGATTGCTTTAAGGTTCCATATAATAAATTATTTCACCACAGCCCTTTTAAAGGACAGTGGATCATCAGATTTATTTCCAAATGTTGAAATGAAAAAATGAAAATAAATTTACACATTTATGACGGGCAATAATAAGGAAACTCACGAAGTGGGGGCAGTGTAGTGGGGTAGAGAGACAGCATTGAGTTAGATGTAACATTTCTATTGTTTCAAATTTAAATTTTCGCTGAAATCTAGACATTGACACTTTAAATCTGTTAACGGAAGTTATATCTTGATTAGGAAGTGGGATGGACAAAGAAGTATATAAAGAAAAAAGAAAAAGAGAGAAAAAAGAGAGAAAAAAAGAGAAAGAAGTTGTAAAAAAGTGTCATTAACTTCTATTGGAATAGGCGTTGTTTTTTTTCTTTACTTTGAGATTTCGTAAATTTTTCAGTTTAAACAGTCTAAGCCATTTAATTATATGTTACAGTTTTTTAAAAAAATACCTTATTACGGACATTTTGGGGATTTAATGTGAAATAGTCGATTAAAAAATATAGAGTTTACATTAAAGCACTAGAAACTTTTTCTCAAATATAAGTTTACATCTAGTAGTAAGTGATTATTAAGGTGATATCTTTATCAGTTTGAATTTTATTTATGAGATTGATTAGTGACTATTTTTACATTGGTAAATTCTATTACTTAAAATTTAGTATTAATTTAATATGGAGTGGCATTTTAACGCAATATTAGAGATCATGCTCCATCATATATTGTAAACACATCTATGTGAATTAGATACACATACGATCTTTCACATCTGCAGTCACTTATACAGGTACACGTGTACTGATATACATGGGTAATTTCATATATCTTCTTAGATGTTTCAGTATACTTACATATATGTATATATATAGGGGTGCAACTAGAATTCCCTAAAGAAACTTCTCTAAGAAAGAAATTAGGTGATGACTTTAGTATTTAATCATCAAAAATCTGAATATTTTATCATTACTAATGATTATTACAATGTAATTCATTTAAGAAAACAATATTGTAAGTATTGTAAGTGGGGTAAAAAATCAATAAATACTTGTAAGTCTTTTTTCTTTTAAACATTTTTACATACACCCAACACATATACACACACATATATATATATACACACACACACACACACACATCCCCTCATACACACATACACACACCTATTTATCTATCTATCTATCTATCCATATATATATATATATATATATATATATATATATATATATATATATATATATACATACATACATACATACATATCTGTATCCACACATGCCCACCTTTATACACATACATATACACATGTACACACACATATATACACATATACATACACATATACACCTATATATCCTATCTATATACCTACCCGTATCTATACATACGTATCAATATTCATATTGGCCAAACACAAATATATTTTTTCACAACCCACAACTATACAGATGTATTCCTATTTTTCTATATAAACAAATATACATATACATGTAAAAAAACGTATGACTGTTTCAGTCCAAAAAACATATTTCGGCATGCATACAGTTATGTGTTCATATTCACATGTGAATAATAATATTTCAAGAGCAAAAATATAGATCAAGTAATATATTTTGTTAGGTTTAGATTGTTCCTATGCCGACATTTAAAAATTAATTCATTATGACTGTTCAGTAATATATCCGGATCTTTATGCCTTATAATGAAGATCTTTTCTCTTAGACACAGATCGCATCTGTCTCTGAAATTTATTGGAGTTCTGGCTCTCGAGATGATCTTCCACGTTATTTGTGGGGTTAAGCCACCCTCCAACAAATTCCAATAATGTTTTGACAGTGCCGTTTGGTTCTTCTTATGTCTATCTTTGAAGGACTGGCGGTGGTTATAGAATCGGTTCTTCCAACTACCCGCCGATATCCCTATGTAATTCTTCTTTTGCTCCATATTTTCTTTGTGGAAAATAGTTGCCTCATATATCACATTTTCCGCCAAGCACAGTCCTTCAACTGGGCAATTTGATCTTGTCCTGCAACTGCATGTTGATGATCTCATTTTGGATGTATTACTATCAGTCTTTACTTGGTTTATATGTAGATTTTTCAAAATTTTACTATTATGTGAGCTAATAATTCTTTCTATATTGCTCATGCAAGAATAGCTGATCTTTAAGTTCATTTTGTTAAATATCTTTTTTAAAAGTTGATTTTTGCTAAAATGTTTTTCAATTAGCTTCATGAAGTACTTTCCTATATTAATGTTAGAAAGGTTACAGAAAGGTGGATAATTTTTCTTTTCCTATTTTTGGATTTAGTGGGTGTTTTATTATCTGACCTATCTATATAACTTAGTGTCTGTTTAAATTTACTTTTTAATAGGGCTTGATCATATTTAGACTTATTTTGGTTAAAAATGGTTTTACTAGAGGAGAGTTTATTTATTCTTGTGTTTACTGTATTTGGAATTTGCTTAATTATTGATTTCGGGTGGTTAGAGTATATATTTATATATATGGGGGATTGGTTTTCCTTTTGGAAGGGTTTATAAGTGCTATTGTTTAGGTTAAATGTAACGTCTAGGAAGTTAACTATTTTTAGGTTGGAAGAAATTTCGATTTTAAAACCTAGAAATTTGAAGGCCTTAATTATTTTCTTTTGTAGTCGGGATGTTAAAGGGCCATTGGTATCAGGTACAGCAACTAGCCCATCATCTCTGTATAGTCCTACATTTTGTGGGTCAAGGAATCTACTTAGGATATCTAATAATTATATCCCTATTAAATCGGCTATTTGAGCTGAATCAAATGAATTAATTTTTAAATGTCGGCATAGGAACAATCTAAACCTAACAAAATATATTACTTGATCTTTATTTTTGCTCTTGAAATATTATTATTCACATGTGAATATGAACACATAACTGTATGCATGCCGAAATATGTTTTTTGGACTGAAACAGTCATACGTTTTTTTACATGTATATGTATATTTGTTTATATAGAAAAATAGGAATACATCTGTATAGTTGTGGGTTGTGAAAAAATATATTTGTGTTTGGCCAATATGAATATTGATACGTATGTATAGATACGGGTAGGTATATAGATAGGATATATAGGTGTATATGTGTATGTATATGTGTATATATGTGTGTGTACATGTGTATATGTATGTGTATAAAGGTGGGCATGTGTGGATACAGATATGTATGTATGTATGTATATATATATATATATATATATATATATATATATATATATATATATATATATGGATAGATAGATAGATAGATAAATAGGTGTGTGTATGTGTGTATGAGGGGATGTGTGTGTGTGTGTGTGTATATATATATATGTGTGTGTATATGTGTTGGGTGTATGTAAAAATGTTTAAAAGAAAAAAGACTTACAAGTATTTATTGATTTTTTACCCCACTTACAATACTTACAATATTGTTTTCTTAAATGAATTACATTTTAATAATCATTATTAATGATAAAATATTCAGATTTTTGATGATTAAATACTAAAGTCATCACCTAATTTCTTTCTTAGAGAAGTTTCTTTAGGAAATTCTAGTTGCACCCCTATATATATATACATATATGTAAGTATACGGAAACATCTAAGAAGATATATGAAATTACCCATGTATATCAGTACACGTGTACCTGTATAAGTGACTGCAGATGTGAAAGATCGTATGTGTATGTAATTCACATAGATGTGTTTACAATATATGATGGAGCATGATCTCTAATATTGCGTTAAAATGCCACTCCATATTAAATTAATACTAAATTTTAAGTAATAGAATTTACCAATGTAAAAATAGTCACTAATCAATCTCATAAATAAAATTCAAACTGATAAAGATATCACCTTAATAATCACTTACTACTAGATGTAAACTTATATTTGAGAAAAAGTTTCTAGTGCTTTAATGTAAACTCTATATTTTTTAATCGACTATTTCACATTAAATCCCCAAAATGTCCGTAATAAGGTATTTTTTTAAAAAACTGTAACATATAATTAAATGGCTTAGACTGTTTAAACTGAAAAATTTACGAAATCTCAAAGTAAAGAAAAAAACAACGCCTATTCCAATAGAAGTTAATGACACTTTTTACAACTTCTTTCTCTTTTTTTCTCTCTTTTTTCTCTCTTTTTCTTTTTTTCTTTTTTCTTTATATACTTCTTTGTCCATCCCACTTCCTAATCAAGATATAACTTCCGTTAACAGATTTAAAGTGTCAATGTCTAGATTTCAGCGAAAATTTAAATTTGAAACAATAGAAATGTTACATCTAACTCAATGCTGTCTCTCTACCCCTCTACACTGCCCCCACTTCGTGAGTTTCCTTATTATTGCCCGTCATAAATGTGTAAATTTATTTTCATTTTTTCATTTCAACATTTGGAAATAAATCTGATGATCCACTGTCCTTTAAAAGGGCTGTGGTGAAATAATTTATTATATGGAACCTTAAAGCAATCTGTTTTTATTTAAATTATTAGCTCTGATTTACATTGAGCTCTCTGGATTCTATCCTCATTGGGTCTTCCCATACGGATTACCTAGTTTTTCGTAAACTATATATATATATATATATATATATATATACATACATACATACATATATATATATATATATATATATATATATATATATATATATATATATATATATAGTGAAAAAAATATATATATATAGTGAAATTTTTAAATTGTGCATTTTGTACTTATAATTCGACCTCAGTTTTGCGAGCACATGCTCAAAAAATCTCTTACAAATAACAATAACACATTTCTAAGAACATATTTCGGATTATAAACTACTCTTTCGATGTCCTGTTATTACCTGGAATTATAAAACAACAAATATTTTTCTTACCTGATGATATCTGTAGGAACAGATGAAAGCTCGTAAATATATAAAAAAAAGACCTTATTCAACTGAAAATATATAAACAGGGATCATAACATTCATTTACATGTTCGGAGTTAATGTCTTTTAGTAAATTGTTTGCGAAGATGTATTCTTGCCATTTTTATCATTAACTTCTATATCTGTTTTCTGTATGAATGATTCATTGTAATATATATATATATATGTATATATATATATATATATATATATGTGTGTGTGTATGTGTGGGTGTGTGTGTGTATATATATATATATATATATATATATATATATATATATATATATATATATATATATATATATACAGAAAAATAGAGACAGTGTAGACATAGGAATTAGCACTGCAAGGTGACTGTCAGTTTCATGGTTCAATGAAACTGACAGTCACCATACAGTGTTGGTTCTTATGTCCACACTCTCTTTAGTGATTCTTGATAAAATACAAAGAAGAATCTTTTCCATTGCCTAACATAGCTTCCCTATGCCTTTTCTATAAATATTTTCATGGTAATTGTGTTCTGATGAGCATTCCTCTTTACAAATTTATGTACAGTACTAGATTGGCAGTTAGGTTTTATAATTTTCAAATTTGAATTGGCTTGATGTAACCATAAGTTCTATGCTAACAATTTCTTCTTTCATACTTCTTGCTTATGAAACTGTCTTTCAGATTCTTGCTTTCCAGTTAACTTTGATCTTCAAAAATGTAAATGCAACACCAATCGTTATTCTCTGTCTTCTTAATTCCTCTTCTTTTATCATTCTCACTCCTTAATAATGTTTTCTTTTTCTCATATTTTTTACACTCTTGCATCTTAGTGGTTTTTCTGCTTTACAAGGTTATATTTGCCTTAAATCTGAACAAATGAATGAACCTTGCTGCACTGTGAAGCTTTCCATAGCTGAGTGGTCAAAGTACATCAGATCAGATAGTGGTTTCTCTTATAAAGAGAGATGCAGGTTCAAATCCGGCAAGAGGGCATATTTTCTTTATTAAGTTTTCTCAAGTGCACAGACCAGTAGATGAAATAAACACTGTTTAAAAAATAGAGTGTCTTATCAAATACAGGTATCAACTAAAAATGTTTGTCTTAATAAAATTATATATACACTACAGTTCAAACATTTGAAGCCACTCAAGAATTAGCATGCGATGAAATTGATAGAAGAGTGAAAGAAAAATGATAAATAGCTCTCAGAGTCACTGAAAAAAAGAATGGAATCAATTATAGATTGATTCATTGGCAGAATCAAAGAAAAACATGAGAGAAAAAGGAAGGATACTTACCTTGGCACTGGAGATTCATAAACATAGCATCTCCTTCTTTTATACTTTCAACAAAGACAAAATAATGTAGTTATTCCAACATTTATTTGTTTCTCTAAATTACTTATTAATATTTCAAATGATTACCATTTAGGAGGAAAATTTTTTTGGTAAAGAAAAAAAATTCACATTATGGCAGGGGGCATTAATATTTCAAATAATTGCCATTTAGGAAGAAAAAACTTTTTTGATAAAGAAAACAAAAATTCACATATTATCACATTGTGTGTGTGGGGAAGGGGGAATATAAAATTTATCATTTAACTGCCTGAAGTTGCGTTCAGCATCATAACTCCAGAGTTTCACATATAAACCCTTTTGTAATTGTTCAGTTCACTCGCCAGGAGGTTTCAATGGAATTAATGGATTTTATTTTTAATCTAACATTATTATTACTTTAAACATTATTATTTTAGTGGATACGTATGTAAAGGCTCTGTTTTTTTAAAGTGTGCGTATTATATCTGCATTTCTGTGCAGTTGAGAAAATGTACTCTCCATCAGGATAAGAGGGATACAGTTAGAAACCCTGTCTGAAGGAACATTTTCTTTATTACAGTTCTCAGATGCACAAAGCCATTAGGTGTAATTCACTCAGTTTGAGAAAATAGGGTGTCTACTCATACACGCGTATCCACTGAAATATAATGTTTAAAGTAATCATGACATTCTACACATATGCACATCTGTACAGACAGGCACATATGTGCAACCACACACACATACGCTATAAAAAAAAATTACACCAGGGATAAGTGCATATAAAAAAAAATCATTGCTGATACAGCCAGACATGTGGACGGATGGGTCCATCTATAAAACTCTTGAGTCGGGATGCTCAAGGTAACATCAATCAGCTAAATGATAAAACTTTTACTTCTATTAATTATATATATGTATATATATATATATATAATCTCAAAATGGCTCGTTCTAGGAAGAAGCCACCAAAAATAAAATCTGAAACATTTGATTTGTTGCACTGAGTAGACAACAGAACACAATGTATAAAAAAGAGAATCTCAACCAGTTGTTGTTAGAACTGAATGCTCAATGATTCTGACCTTATGCCAGACGAGACTAAGTTGAGTAAATATCTACTCAGATGTATGCTGTAGAGTGAGAATGAGCAAGCTTGTCTCAAAGGACATTTTTTATACTTACTGTGAATATGAGAGCAGATTAAGTATGTATTTTGATAAAACAAAGTTTATTTAAATAATGTGTCATAATTATTGACTCCACAACCTTAATTATGATGAAAATGTGACTAGTAATAATGATTAATCATGGTTTGTTCAATTCAAATTGGAGCTACAAATATTGGAATATAATGGACTGCCCAGATTGTAAATGAAAGATTTATGCATTTTTATTCAAACATAAAATCAACACAAAACACAAGAAAATTTCAATATTAAGCATTTTTAGCCAATCAAAAATTAATATGATTAACCAATCAGTGAACAACTATTTTCTAGAAGCAGTCCAGAAAATAGAGAGGTTCAAGTCCGTACTAAATTTACCTATGATTGAATGATCTTGAAAAAAGATGCAATGCATTATTTCATTCACTGCACTCTATTTCAGGGGGTAAATTATCTTCATGAAAATCAATACAGAATGTACGTTAGCCAACTCAATATATTTTGCTTTGAATATTTTTTATTTTCTTTCTCACTGAAATGAAAATCTATTCATATTTCATATACAATTTTTTTTGTATATCTTGTTCATGATAGCAAGAATAACTTTTTCAACCAAATTTGCTATAATGAAATTCAAACTTAAAACATATATCGCAGCCGCTTTCGGCTGCTCACTAAAGCGGAAGAGAACAGGGCATTTTTCAACCTTGACCTTTCCATCATTATCCCTACACGCTTGTAATTTCGTTTGGAGATGAACTAATTACCTTTTTTGTTCACTGTTGCTACGAACCTAATCGTAATACACCTTCAAGCGTTTTTACACCATAAGTTTCGCATAGAAATCTCCACTCATCTTTTTAGAGATTTTTGACATTTCAGTAATGACATTTTCTGTCGTGAGTCACTCCAAACTTAACACAACAACTCCTTGCCAAATTCGTGGTTGGTACTGACCGGTCGGCTCTGACACGGTCAGTGTACAGGCACCTGGCCCTCAGGGCCAGGAGGCCGCCCCCGGGCTGTGTATTAAGTTACACTCCCATTTTTTTTCATCTGCCAACTGGACGCGAGTTGGAACACTCTCTCTCTCTCTCTCTCTCTCTCTGCATGTCACTCCTACTGGCTGCCCGCACGTCATCCGCAACCTTTCCCCATACACACTATTGTTAGTAATTATTACGGGAGGTCTCGATTGGACTCGACCCGGCAGACCCATGACGCCAGCAACCATCTGCAATGAACGGCAGCGATCACCCACCGACCAGCAGCAATAACCAGACCAGCCGACCAACAGTGCTACCCAAACCAGACAACCAACAGTGCTACCCAAACCAGACGACCAGCTGCAACGACAAACCAACCTTTTCCGTACACTATTGTTAGTAATTATTTACGGAAGGTTTTTCGACACTCACTTTGACTCCAACCGTCGACACGACCGGAGCAACTGCAATCATCAACCTCCAATCGTTGGGACGACCAGAGCAACCGCAATCATCCCCCTCCAACCGTCGACACGACCGGAGCAACCGCATCCATCAACAACGTCCAACCGTCGACACGACTGGAGCAGCCACACATCAACCCTCAACCGGAGCGTCCACATCAGCAACGTCCAACTGCTGACATTACCAATATACATCCTATTCTCCTTCATGTAATAAACCCTGCGTAAATCATACACATCGTCGTTCTGTTGTCCATATTGTTTCACCTGGTTAGATCACAAAGTAAAAATGTGGCGGGCTCCTTGTGACATCGTTCATGGGTGTTCGCTACACATACTTCTCTCAGAAGTCTATTTCATGCAAGGTTAGTTTTTTCTACTTCTGCTTTGACTTGATACATAAACACTATTTATCAAACATAGCTGCCTTACTAAATATAAGTAAACATTACTTTATTCTGTTCATTTTCAACTTTCATAGTCATATGCGGAAATTAGAACACTTGACCTCAAAAATTGTTTGCAAATTCTCTATTGTTTGCAAAATAAATTTTTTATTAGTTTTATGACAAACGTTTTATTTTCTATTTTTATTTGCCTGCTAAATATTTTATAACATTTAAGAAAATGGAAGGCTTAAGTAGGCCTCCCTTCAAATCCCAACTAAATGAAGCAGTTCTCTACCCCCAGAGGATGTATGTATAAATACATATATATTCTCTGGCATCCACTTGAAAAAGTCACTGTTATCATAAAGTCAATTACGGAGATTAATTACTCAAGTGTTAAGATAACACCGAGAGATAATCTGGGTCATGTAGAGAAATCACAAAAAAGATCACAAATAAACAAATCAAGACATTCTTTGATAACAATTATCAAAGGTACAAGAGCCAAATAATTTATTAAGTGAAATCTGCAAATACAATTTGTTGAAATCTGTTTTCATTTTCATAAGACTTGTAAAAGTTGCAAAAGTTACCAATATGTTTTACTTTTTGTTTTTGACAACTTTTTTTAGTCCTGAAAATTATTCCCTTAATCAACTTATATCCCTGGCTGTACTACAATCAACAAGTTCATCTTTAATTATTTTGTGAGTTGACATTTTATATGCCGTATATATGGCATATAGAAATTTCCGAGTTCTTTAATGATGTGTTTTTGTCTTTAAAGTCAAAATTGTTTTAAAATCTGAAAACCTTCCTCAAAACATGCGTGATTGCTAAACCATTGCCCCAAGTTTCTGCCAAGTGTCTGACATAGGGCTAGCTTTAATAAGTACCTTATTAAAGTTAGCCCTATGGCAGACACAAGGCAATGGATCATTGAAACTTGGAGCAATGGTTTAGCAATCACAAATGTGTTAACTTTAATAAGGAGACAAACAGATGATTTTAATCAAGAGCCAGTAAGCTTATTTTTAATAATTAGCCAATGAGCCTATTATTATTAAAAAAGTACTGAGCTGCGAATATTTTTAAGTAGCCAATGAGCTTATTTTTACTAAGGAATCAATAAGCTTATTTTTTAATAGGGAAACACTGACCCTATTTAATAAGGAGAAAATAAGCTTAATTCTAATAAGGAGCCAATTAGCATATTTTTAATAAGTAGCTAATTAGATTATTTTAATAAGAAACCATTTTTTAATAGAGAGCCAATGAGTGTGTGGAATCCTTCATGTAATTTTAACAACCCTGCTGTGGGAACAATCTATTCTTTACACCCACGTAAAATTAGCTTATCCAATGAAAATTTCATATTTCCAATCTGAGAATTCTATTGGCTTACAGCTCGAAAATTCGAAAGCTCACGTGAAAAGAAGTAAATTGCACCAAAACTCTGTGAGCCGATTTTGATATCCGAGAACTTATAAAAGGAAGATTTTGGACTGACCAAGTCAGTCAGCGGATCGAACACAGAGAGATGCCAAACAAAACAACGCTACTCGAAACAATAACTTTCCTGCGCAAAAAGAACATCACTGACTCAACGACAACTGGCCCGAATAATCCTCTGTGACCAAGAGAGATTTTCGAACTTTAAACAAACTTTGCTTACCTAAAGTGAACAAGAAAATATTCACTACTATTTAAGTAAAAATTACAATTGAACTAAAACCTTAACTACAGTTAAGGGTACGCAACTTCAAATGACTTAAATAATTGCATACACATTCATGTTGAATTATAAATGAACATTTAATTTACCAAAAACTCATTTTACCATAACTTTGTAATAGTACACGAATATATTGAAACACTTGAACAATCCGGATATTATAATTCAAAACATCATTAACACACCAACTTTTGATAACACAAAACATCATTGTAAATATTGTTTAATTGTATATAAATGTGGGTATTATTTGAATTGAATTATTGCCTTGTTGTGTTTCATATGTTAAACATTTTTATTGTTGAGGATGAATGTTTAGAACACACCAGCCTAACAACCAAATCCTTCTGATAATTTTCAACACTCTAGTTAAAGAAACTTATTACATTCTACTCGTCCCCAACAAGTGTATTTTGGACAAGGAGGCTATGAGCTTATTTTTAATAAAAATCCAATGAGCTTATTTTAATAAGGACCCAATGAGCCTATATCTAATAAGATGACAATGTGCTTTATTATAATAAGTAGCTAATTAGCTTATTTTTAATAAGGAGCCATTGAACCTATTTTTAATAAGAAACCAACAAGCATAATTTTAATAAGGAGCCACTGATTCTAGTTTTAATGAGGAGCCAATAAGCCTATTTTTAATAAGGAGTAAATGAGACTATTTTTAATAAGGAACCAATGAGCTTATTTTTAATAAGAAGCCAATCAGAATATTTTTAATAAGAAGCCAATGAGCTTAATTTTAATAAGGGGCCAAAGGGCTTATTTTAGAAACCTACCACTAATTCTATTTTTAATAAGGTGCCAACAAGCTAATTTTTAATAAGGAGCAAATGAGACTATTTTTAATAAGCATGTAACAAGTTTAATTTTTAATAAGGTACCAATTAGCTTATTTTTAATAACTGAGTTTATTTTTAATAAGGAGCCAATGAGCCTATTTTTAATAAGGATCCAATGATCTAATTTTTTTATAAGAAACCAATGAGCTTATTTTTTTTAATAAGGACCCAATCAGCTTATTTTTAATAAGAAGCCAATTAGCTTAATTTTAATAAAGAGCCAATGAGCTTATTTTTAATAAGAAGCCACTGATCCTATTTTTAATATGGAGCCAGTTAACTTCTTGTTAATAAGAAGCCAAAGAGCTTAATTTTAATAAGGTGCCAATAAGTGCATTTTGATTAGGAGCCACTGAACCTATATTGACTAAGAAGCCAATGAAGTTATGTTTTAATAAGGAGCCAATGAGATTATTTTTTGATAGGGAGCCATTAAGCATTTTAATAAAAAGCCAATGAGCTTATTTTTAATAAATTGCCAATGTGTTGAATTTTAATAAAGAACCTGTAAGTAAATATCTATAAACTTTTTACTAGGTTTTCTGGACCTTGACAAAATTTAATAGCCAGACATCTTATATTTGTTTTATTTCATTTTTTATGACACTTTATAAAATTTAAATGTGAGCTTTCAGAAATTCTGTTGGCATTTTTTAATCATTTTCATAATTCAAAAAGTGAAATGCCATCCAATTTTTTCTTAACAATTTAAAAAAATAAATTGACTTTCATAATGTAAACATACATAGAGGTCCTTGCTGAGTCATTCACCTATTGCACAAATCCCATAACTTTATGTCTTGATTCTTGTTTGCATCAGTATGCACAAAATTTTGAAAAGTCCTGGTGTACACTCATAAGAGAAAGAAAGGTTAAATTAACACCATAGTGAGAAATGAAACATGCAAGTCCTGTTTCCATTATATTTGGTTGTTTATAGTTAGGATTGGGAAAAATTCATTACTTTTGTGTCAACAGACTAATGAACCATACTTCTCTGCCCATCTCTATATCACAACATGCAGCCTGAAATTACTCTTCCCTTTTTGTGACCCTGCTTGCATAAGCCTGCAATCAGAACTTCCTGCTAAGTGACACCTGATCCTGAAAGTTTTAATTTATTTATCTATTTCCTTTTGGTCAGTGAGTCACAACTTTGAAGATGTCCTCCATATAATTATTGTCTATGTAATCATAAAAAAACTGTCGCACTTTGGGTTCAAATAAAATTATTCACGGTTCACTTTACTTTGTGGGTCTTTTAATCACGACCAGGTCATATTGTGTCACAATAAATGATTTTAAGTAAAAACTTTTTATTTCAAGCATGAGAAATATTTTAATTTATGGTTTGGTTTGGTTAATTTTGTGACATATCTATGGGTTATTTAATGCTGAAATCTAAATATTCTGTACACAATTTTATGATTTCAACTAAATATATTTTGAACACAATTGTATGCCTTCAACTATAAATATTTAGTACATAATTTTATACTTTCAGGATAAATGCATGTTTTATAGATAGTTTGTAGACATTTTTCTATAAAAATGCATTGGTGACCATTTTAATATAATAATGTACTGTTGGTAATTTTACTATAAAAATGCACTTTTATAATTTCCTAATATTTTGATTTTTGTTGGGGGGGGGGTCACTATTTGCCCATAGCTGGGACTCTAACAGGTGCTACCACCCTGAGTCAGGTTGAACCTGGGAACAACAGCAATTAAGAGGTGTTTCCATGCTCCTCAAACCTCCAATCTCCCAATCCCTTGTTACCAGATCTAGTTTATTGTTCTACACTATATACAAGAATAAAATGTATTCAAATTTTTTATCAACATTGCTGATTCCACTCTCCACTTGGAATGACTGCAAAACACTTTCCCCTTCCCAGTTCATAGACAGAAGCAGACAAATGCATACTGGGATTTCTTCTGAGCCAATAAAACAGGCCAGTTCTCAGTTTCATATGACTCAGTCCCGGTCTGTCTTGTCTTGAAATCAGAACACTAAATTCAGCAAAAAACAAAACAAAATAAAAATCTTTAATATATGCCTTTACATTTGCACTAATATGCTAATCTTGGTTGCTGTACTCATGATATTTTGATCATGCTTGTTCAGGAATCTGTTGTACTCAATAACCTTGTAAGCATTTTGATCAGAAAAGGCATTTCCAAAAAAGGAGATGGCTTTTGTGCTCAAGGGAGATAACTCACATCTATTGCTACTCTCAATCTATTCACCTTTTGTTTCACTTATCATTTTCTTCCACTGAACCAGGGAATAGTACTTTCCTGCACTGACCAACTTAGGGATTGAACTCATAACAGACTGAGAGCCAGATTCATTTTGACAAACATTAGGCCATCTCTTTTCTGAATAATCAGATTCATCACTACACTAGATCTACTGAGGAGGTTGTCAAAGTCTACAATGTTCATTGATTCTTTCAATTGGCTTATCCTCAAGTGTTGTCTCAGTCTTTAACTTAACTTTTACACTCAGTAACCATTGCATTTTAGTGGCTTTATTGCCTTACTTGGAGTAAAGTGATAAAAAACGAACTAAAAA
The DNA here is from genome assembly GCA_964036315.1 of Acanthosepion esculentum. NCBI lineage: Eukaryota > Metazoa > Mollusca > Cephalopoda > Sepiida > Sepiidae > Acanthosepion > Acanthosepion esculentum. The sequence continues at coordinate 38,001,005 of OZ038507.1, read as the reverse complement.
AAACGTCATTCTACAGCGATTAATGACAATTCATTTTTTTTCCATATATGATGTGCACATGTTAGGCCCTAACAACATGCACAGTAGATCTAGAATAGAGACAAATCTATTCTAGGAGACTTTGGTTAAGAAAGGAATAAAACTCAAAAATTCTACCTCTTCAGTTTTAAAGTTTCAAAATGACACCACTGGAGTATACAAGAGACACATGGTCCAGCGGATTAGAGTGTTAGTTAAAACAGAAAAAAATAATATAGAATTTTGTACAAAGTCAGTAATACTTGCAGATTTAACGCAAATTATTTGGCTCTTGAACCTTTGATAATTGTTATCAAAGAATGTCTTGATTTGTTTATTTGTGATCTTTTTTGCGATTTCTCTACATGACCCAGATTATCTCTCTGTGTTATCTTAACACTTGAGTAATTAATCTCTGTAATTGACTTTCTGATAACAGTGACCTATTCTAGTGAATGCCAGAGAAAATATATATGTATTTATACATACATCCTCTCGGGGTAGAGAACTGCTTCATTTAGTAGGGATTTGAAGGGAGGCCTACTTAAGCCTTCCATTTTTTTTAAATGTTATAAAATATTTAGCAGGCAAATAAAAATAGAAAATAAAACGTTTGTCATAAAACTAATAAAAAATTTATTTTGCAAACAATAGAGAATTTGCAAGCAATTTTTGAGGTCAAGTGTTCTACTTTCCGCATGAAAGTTGAAAATGAACAGAATAAAGTAATGTTTACTTATATTTAGTAAAGCAGCTATGTTTGATAAATGGTGTATATGTATCAAGTCAAAGCAGAAGTAGAAAAAACTAACCTTGTATGAAATAGACATCTGAGAGAAGTATGTTTTAAGCTTGAATTTCATTATAGCAAATTTGATTGAAAAAGTTATTCTTGCTATTATGAACAAGATATACAAAAAGATTTGTATATGAAATATGAATAGTTTTTCATCTCAGTGAGAAATATATTGAGATGGCTAATGTACATTCTGTATTGATTTTCATGAAGATAATTTACCCCCTGAAATAGAGTGCAGTGAATGAAATAATGAATTGTATCTTTTTTCAAGATCATTCAATTATAGGTAAATTTAGTACAGACTTGAACTTCTCTATTTTCTGGACTGCTTCTAGAAAATAGTTGTTTTCTGTTCACTGATTAGTTAATCATATTAATTTTTGATTGGCTAAAAATTCTTAATATTGAAATTTTCTTGTGCTGTGATCCAGGTTTTGTGTTGATTTTATGCTTGGCTAAAAAATGCATAAATCTGTCTTTTACAAACTGGGCTGTCAATTATATTCCAATGTTTATAGCCCCAATTTGAATTTAAATAAACTATGATTAATCATTATTACTAACCAGAGCTAGCACGTCTTACCCCCAAAACCCCTGACAGGGCTGGGGATCATTTTTGGAGGCCCTGTTGTGGCCTCTGCCAATTTTTTTCAGCACTGTTTTATGGCCATCCACCATTTTATTTATTATTTTTAATCTGTCGTTACATTGTCAGTCATCAACTAATAATATAAGTCCTTATTTTTTACATTTCTAGAAAGATAAAACCAAGAAAATGACCGTTTAAAAAGTTCAAATGTTTAAAGATTTCAACACAGAAATAATCTTCATGAAAACTGAAATACTGTTTTTAAAACAAATTTTTAAAACAATCACGTTTGTAAAACTTTTTTTTTTTACTGGAGATACATAGGCAATTAATCTTTATGGAGATGTAAAAATTTGTGACTTAAACATTTTTTTTCAATATTATTCTATATAACTGAGATGAAGTATTATGATTACTTACATTATTTACATTATTAAGACTGTTATTCTCATCTTCATTGCCATATTCACAACGTTTTGGCCATTGTACACTCCAGCTTTCTTCAGGTGATTGAAATTTTGAACCAAACACTTTATTTCGTCTACTAGGGTAGATTGTTCTAGTTCCACGTGCTATGCCTCTTCCAGATGTCTGTTATTCCCCTTTAACTCAGCTATCCAAGTTTGGTTCACCACCGCTACATGGCCTAGTGGATAAAGATGTTGGTTAGATTCAGTGATTAATCCAAAAAGTTGTGAATATGGCAATGAAGATGAGGATAACAGTCCGAATAATGTAAATGATGTAATTTTTTTCAAATAAATAAAAACTATTCATTATAAAATTAAATAATTAATGAATATGAATTGAAATTTTTACTTAAATTTTTACTTTTTTAAATTACCAAATATCAGGGAATTACCCTGATATTTGGTAATTTAAAAATCTGCTGCCCTGCTCTCCCAATTTTCTTTTGAGGGCCTATGGTCCCCAGGTCAGGAAACTTTGAAATAGACATTATTGGGGGGGGGGGTCTGTATCAGTTTTATGGTGGGGGTACATGGTGCCAGCCCTGTTACTAGTTACCTTTTCATTATAACTAAGGTTGTGGAGTCAATAAATACAACACATTATTTATTTAAATAAATTTTGTCTACTTTATCAAAATATGTACTTTACCTCCTCGTATATTCACAATGAAGATCAAAAATGGCCTGTGAGGCAAGCTTGCTAATCCTCACTCTAAAGCATACACCTGAGTTGATATTTACTCAACTTAGTCTAATGTGGCACAAGGCCAGAATAATTGAGCATTCAGTGCTAACAACAATTGGTTGAGACTCTCTTTTTATATATTATGATCCGCTTTCTACTAAGTGCAACAAATGTTTAATCTTATTTCAGGTTGTATTTTTGATGGCTTTTTCCTAGAACCAGGCATTTTGAGATTATGAATATATATATATATATATATATATATATATATATATATATATATATATATATGTATATATGTAACTATATATATATATATATATATATATATATATATATATATATGTATATATGTAACTATATATATATATATATATATATATATATATATATATATATATATATATATATATATATATGAAACTATATATATGAAATATATATATTAAAAAGAAGAGAGAAACCAGAAACGGTTTTGGTTGTAATGTGGATGTTTTTAAAAAAATATATATTATGCTTTATTTTATGGAAAATAAAGCATAATATATATTTTTGAAAAAAAAATCCACATTACAACCAAAACTGTTTCTGGTTTCTCTCTTTTTAATATACACACTTTTCTCTCATTGGAATAACTATAACCGCTTCCCTTTAAATTATATATATACATATATATATATATATATATATATATATATATATATATATATATATATATATATATATATATATATAAGTGTGGGATTGGTATATACGGAGTAAATTCCAATAACCAACAATTATTATTCTTTAAAGAGTGCTCAATACAGAGTAGAGCAGATATAATCATTTATTTAAATATTATAACATAAATATGTTATAAAATCACTACAAAAATAGCCATTTTGTTTCAACACTCCTGGTGTCTTATCAAGTGATGATGTTGAATGTAGAATAAGACACCAGAAGTGTTGAAATAAAATGGCTATTTTTGTAGTGATTTTATAACATATTTATGTTATAATATTTAAATAAATGATTATATATATATATATATATATATATATATATATATATATATATATATATATATATATATATATGTAAAAACTATATATATAAATTATATATATATAGCTTTTTTTATTAATGTTAACCCAAAAAAGAATCTGCAATGTTATTGGTCCTGACCTGGCTTCAGTAACTTTCCCAGCGCTGTAACATAGCTTCACTTTGCTTTTCCTATAAATATTTTCATGGTAATTGTGGGTAGAACGGGAATTAGGGGGAAAAAAAACTGTCGCACACGACGATGCTACACCCGATCGAACGCCTTCTTGCAAACCTGAAACAAACGCACGACTCTTCCAAACGAACACTTTACAACAGCAAACGAGCAAACGGCACCCACGACAATGCAAGACTCTTCCAAACGAACACTTTACGACAACGAACGTGCAAACGGCACCCACGACTGCTGCCAACAAACAGACGACCGACCGCAATAGCTTTTGCCACCCAAAAAACTGCAAACGACTCGCGCGTCTTCTTCTTGTAGTCCTCGGTCGAGTCCATTATGGTATTCCAAGGTGTGCCCAGCGAAAACACACACACTCAGTTCGAGGTCGCTTCTGCGCATACTCGTCACAGTAACTGTTTTTATGAGCTTTACTCTTTGATACTTAGATGTTATAAATTTTAAGTGTGGTACTTGATTGGCAGCTAGGTCTCATCATTTTACAGTTCAAATTAATAGATGTAACCATAAGTTCTATATGCAACTTTCTTCCAGCTTCTTGTTTTCCAATCAACTTTGATCTTCAAAAATTTAAATGCAATGTCAGTCATTATCTGTTTTCTTCATTCCTGTTCTTTTAATTTTCTCTCTCTGTAAACCTCTTGCATCTTAATGGCTCTATTGCTTTTGCTTTGAGAGAAATGATTAAACAACACATAAAAGAAGGAGACTATAGAAATTATAGGCCCCACCCCAGATGGAGCCACCTAACTTGCTTGCACCTACCTTAAATATTTATTTTACTCGCGACATATTTTAACATTTACATAGCTTGGAGTAAACTTATTGCAAAATCTTTAAGTAAACTAGAATAGCTATCTTTTATCTATTTTACTATTTATTGCAAACCAAATTAGCACATATTCCAACATAGCTGTAAAAAAAAGCAGATTATTTGACTAGCATTATAACGATAAAATAATCAAAATAAATATGAGTTTGTCATATTAATATCATTGCAGTTTATGAAACTGTTTCAAAGTTATAACATCTATAAAATTAAAATCACTGCTTTAAACAAATTTTTAAAATTTAAACATTCTGAACTAAAATCAAACAACCTACAACATCCTTTTCCTTGTTTGCTTCAAAGTCAGAATAAATACAAGTTTATTTACAGTATTTAGATTGTTCGGACTGTTGTCCTCATCTTTATTGCCATATTCACAACATTTTGGCAGCTGTACACTCTAGATATCTTTAGGTAATATATGTTAGAATTTCGAATCGAACCCTTTATTTAGACCACGGATTTTATGTAGTCCATAGTTCTAATTCCACGTGCCATACCATTTTTGGATATATCTGTTTCAGTTAATTCCATTTAGTAACTCAACGCTCCAAGTTCTTTTTTTCCTTCTGTTGTGGCCAGGTATTGAACTCACAGCATTTTGGTCAAATCTCAATGAATGAGAGAGCCGAGTTCGATTTCCAGTCGAGGTCTAATATTTGCTAAGGTTAGTGAACATCTTCTACAAATTTCTATTTTCTGTGGCTACTTTGAAATAAATTTTGAAGCAGTCCTTCAGAAATAACGACGATCAATGTGTAGTTTTGTGCAAATAAGACATTTTCAAATTCCATTTTATAACAGTAGAAAAAAATTAGCAATTATTTATTTTATTATTTTTTTCAGATTAAATCATTTTTTTTAAAAAAAGTATAAATTTGATCAGCAAATAAAAAATAAGACAGAAAATATTTACACTATTTATACCGTTTACTTTTGTCCTCATTATTGTTGCCATATTCACGTTTCGGCCGTTGTACGTTCCGGTCTTCTTCAGGTGATATACGTTGAAATTTCGAATCGAACCCTTTATTTAGACCACGGATTTTATGTAGTCCATAATTCTAATTCCACCTGCCATACCATTTTTGGATATATCTGTTTCAGTTAATTCCTTTTAGCAACTCAACTCTCCAAGTTCTTTTTTCCTTCTGTTGTGGCCAGGTATTGAACTCACAGAATTTGGGGTCAAGTCACTTTTTGGATTACTTCAACCAACACTGGGGCACTTGTCATACTGATGTCATTTCAGTTTCTAAAACTATTTAGAAGTCATAAAACCTAGAAAATTAAAATCATTGCTTTATAAAACCTTGAGAGATCCTAGGCTGCAACTTAGACTAGCCGAAAGGATAATCCAATTTTCACGAAACAAAATTGTTGTGGTAGGATCCACCTAATTTGCATAGCGGAGTACCGACGATATAAATATGGTTGGTACCGGGAAGACAGGGAGGTGAATCAAGGGATCCAACTACAGACTCTGGCCGACTGCGACATAGTCAACACATTCTCCAGGAACGGTCTTCCCAGGAATATACAAAAGACTATATGTAAATATTGTGTACACTTTCTTGTTTCAATACATTTTGTTCTAAGTACATTTTGTGTTGCATTATTATTCCATGCATTAGTCAAGTTTCAACAAAAATGTAGACCAATTTAAGATATAAAATATTTGGAAAAGTAACCTTCCTCTATTATAGTTTCTACAAATCTGGTATTGTCTGACAGTAAATAAGATTTTTTTTTCTTAACACTGCCCGAAGATACCAGATTGGTAGAATCCAGCCCAGACATTATGCCATAACCTCTGGTGATCAGCCAAAGTTGAATATCAAGAATTTTTTTTTATTAGATTGAATTTTGGGAAGCTGAGAATATATCTGCTGTCTAAAACTCAATTCTGACAAAATTATTTTTCTTCTCCAAAATACTTGGGACGAACTGTCCTTCAATTTGCCAACTAATCAAATAAAGCCTATTGTTAACTTTTATCTCTGTCTTTGCCTGTTTATATGTTTATAAGTACATGTGCACTAATATAAAGAATCCTTTGATTGTTCCATTTTAACCAGAGAAACTATCATGAGTGATATATTTAAAACAATGGGTCTATTTAGTTTAATGTAAATTGTCTCTTCTAAGTTACCGTATTTGCCAGCCTATCGGATGCACACACACATTCAACGCACACAGATTTTGGCATGGAATATTTAGGGAAAAAAATGAACACATCATCCCCCAAAAAAATCAAAATTATATCCTTACCATTATGTGACATTCTCACTAATCATGAAGGAATTTTGTCATTTCTTTTAGGATCTCTGTAGGGTACCATCAACAGTTGAATTTGGAATCCTTTTTATATTAACAGAGAATGTTTCACAAATAATAATGGTAAACAGTAAATATATCATTGCAGTTGGCTCACTTGTAAATATATCATTATTCTTGTAAATAAACTATCTAATAAAATAAACAGTGTTTAATTCTTTAGTTGAAAATTCTAAAGAAAAAAGAAAATACATAAATCCAGTTTCATATATTTGAGTTTTAAAACTTTTGAGGGTGTATACAATAATAGCAATATCAAGGGAGAAAAAATGAACTTTTGACGGGTCTGGTGCAAGGGCTCCCCACTCTACTACATCTCAGTTTTCATAAGGTAGTATTCATATAAAATTGCTTAAGATGCATACAATAATAGCAATGTGAAGAGAGAAAAAAGTGTCCTTTTGGCAGGGCTAGTGCAAGGGCTCCTCTGCTACATCTCAGTTTTCATAAGGTAGTATTTATATAAAATACAAATTTTATTGTAACCTAATTATGTACAATAATGGCTCAAGTTATATAGGTGTACAATTCAACTAGTAAAATTGAAAATAAATACATTTTCTTGTAATTTGTTTATTTAAATTTTCTTATTCTCATGTTCAGACCTTTTATTTTTAATTCATCACTAGAAAATATTGTGTTCATTATGTGGTAAATAATAAATATTACATTGTTGTTGGTTCACATATTTATAAACTCGTAAATATATTATTATTCTTGTAAATAAACAATCTAATAAAATAGTGTTTAATTCTTTTGTTGTAAATTCTCAAGAAAAAAGAGAATTGTAGAGGATTGTTATTCAATGCAACATTGGGGTTACTGAGTGAAAATCGGTTGTGTGTTCAAATTAACATAAATCCTGAACACATTTAATTACTTCTTCAACGAAATACAGAGCAATGAACAAAATGAGAAATAGCACAAAACAATATTATATATCAACAAACAAATTTGCATTTATATAGCATATGAAAATACAACGATTTATGCTGGAATTGATTCAGATTTGTGATTGAAATCTGTGTGGTGTTTGTTTCAATCTTTGTATAAATTCTTTTTGAGGTGTTTGGAATGTAGTTTGTGAGTTTAAGTAAAAGATTGTTTAAGTTGTTGTGATAAAAGTTCATAAAGTTTGTGGAAGTATTAATCTGTTTACATGTAATTTAAACATTTTTATGCAATGTAAATTTTCAGTGTAGTTTGGAATAAATTTAGTTGTGATAAAGTTATCTTCCTTTGACTCTATTTTTGTCAAGAAATGATGTTGAATTGTTTGAGCAGATTTAGAAGAAAATAATGTTCTATGATTGAGAAACTTGAAGTATTAAACAATTCTCTGCTGTGTAATAAACGAAGTCAAGTGTGAAGATGAGTGGTGCCTGAAAGTTTGGATTATATTAAAAGGTAACTTTAAAACTCCAGATGATAAAGTGACATGGATTTGTTTAGCAACTGGTTCGAGGTCACGTTTCTCACTGGAAAATATGTGTAATTAATTTAAATGTTAACTCACTGGCAGGAATGAACGAAAGCTGCTGTGTGAATGAGTGAGTGAATTTTCTGCAGGCTGGGATTATGTTAATGAGTAACTTTTAGCCTCAGAATGTGTGACATAGTTTTTAGTAGGCGATTGCATTGCTGTTACAATGCTCACTGGGAAAGATGGATTTGTGTGCTGAATTTATTTACTAGGGTGAACATGTGGTAGGCTCCAGAAAATTAGCACCAAAATATTTAACTTGATGGGCGTGGGTGGATGGCGACACCCACTTGCATGTTTATGAACCAATTAGCAATTGAATTCTTGGAAAATATGTGTGGAGCTGGTTTTGTACAAGAATATCACTGTGATCCACTTTTAGATGGCTTTTTCACAGATTTTAACAAAATCTCGTAGTGATCCACTTTTAGATGGCTTTTTCACAGATTTTAACAAAATCTCGTAGTGATCCACTTTTAGATGGCTTTTGCACAGATTTTAACAAAATCTCGTAGTGATCCACTTTTAGATGGCTTTTGCACAGATTTTAACAAAATCTCATAGTAATCCACTTTTAGATGGCTTTTGCACAGATTTTAACAAAATCTCGTAGTGATCCACTTTTAGATGGCTTTTGCACAGATTTTAACAAAATCTCATAGTAATCCACTTTTAGATGGTGTTTGCACAGAAGTGTAGAATTACGATTCTATACCCCCCCCCCCCGGCAGATTGGGGAGGTTTTGAAGAAACTTTGACAATATATAATTTGCAGCTGAAATGGGGAAAGGTTGTAGTGTTTTATTCTGAGCTGAACGTAGGTGTCAAATGAAAAAATATGCTGGTGGTCAATGCTGATGTATTTCCTGACGGCCGATACCGGTGAGAAATGTGCACTGGAAGAATATCCAGACGGTCAAAACTGGTGAAATGCTGCTGGTCGCTGGAGGTGACAGACAGCATAAATCGAAATTGTCCAGTGTTAAATTATTAAATTTTGCGTTTCTTCCGTTGCTCCACGTTAATTTTAGGATGCGCGCGTTTAGTTAAGGAGATACTGCTCGTGGACAGATTTGGCATAGAAAATCTAATAGCAGCAGCAGCAAAACGAGAAAGTTAAAAAAATTGCGTAGTAATAGCGTACGAATATTGTGCTTGCAAATTCTTATGCTCGAATCACGTCATAGTAAATGAAGGACCCAGAAATATGCCACTCATGTTCAGTCAAGAGAAAATAGTGTTAAATTAAAATTGTGCTTCGGTGTCCATACGATATCAGCCGATTGAAGTCAAGTATCTGCTGTACTTGACAACGAAGTAAAAGAGAGAGTGAAGCAGATAAGCTGTATGAGAAAGAAGTGATATATTTTCATCGCATTGTAGTAATAAGCAGTGATGTGTTCGGGTCACACGTGTTGCAGGAAAGAAAAAATTATTTACGACATTTCCTACGTCTAGAGCTGATCATTTGCATAATTCTCTGGTTGTAGACGATCAGTTTGAGTGCGAACGTTGATTCCACATGATTGCTGATTGAAGTAGCCATTTGGTTTTTGGTTTGCTGGAGTTGACGTTGAATGCTGTCATCGTGACAGATAATGCGTTATTCTCTTATTAAATATTTGTTCACTATCGCATGCACATTTGAGCGTCGGAAGATATCCACTAACCTCCCCAATGTGTTCAGATGTGGCACAAGGCCGAATTTTATTGTGGGGTATCCGAGACCGTAGGCTTGATCAAAAATTCCCCGTATACCCTGTAAAAAACGGGGTCGGGTAGCTGTTTCCCAAGACAAGACTCTGCCCTTCGACATAGCCTCGTCTGGAGATCCTCTCTGCCCGGAGATAGAGAGTTTGACCAGCACACTTGGAAGTGAATTGAGTGTCAGAATCACGATTACTAGATGATATTGATGGAATAGTCTGTTGCAGACTGGTGAATGTATTTTTAGTTATCAGAAGGATTTATGATGTCGGTGTTCTTAAACATTCGTCCACCACAAATTAAGAGGTAACGTGAAAGGAACATTGAAGACAAACATAATTAAAAGTGTAACAATAACATTGATTTATATACAATTGACATATACATTTGGGTTGAATATTTTTGGATAAATGAGGATGGTTGAATTACATTGTGTAAAGTATTTTTGTGAAGTTTCAGCGTGTGTGAACCTGTTATTAAGATTTGTTCGTATAATTAAACTAAGTATTTGGTTATGTATAAAAAATGTCCTTTGTGCGAGTTCAATCAATAGTGTACGTGCGTAAGTTTGTTTGAGTTATTGTTCAAAATTGGTAGGAGTTGTGTACTTTTAGTTGTTTGGATGTTTGATTGATTGTTCACGAATACTTATTTAGTAGTGAGTAAATATCACTTTTTAAGTATTGTAAGTAATTGCTAGAAATTGTTCCTGAGAGAGCGTGGTTGTTGTTTGCTGAGTCAGAGAAGTTTGCACGGTAAAAGTGTAGTTGGTCAAGGTTTTGACTTGCGTGGATTAGTTTGGCATCTCTCTTGGGGTGAAAGTCTGACTGCTTGAGTCGATTCAGATTCTTCTATTTATACAGTTTTGGTAAAGAAAATAGGCTCCAGAGCGCTGGGCACGAAAAGACATTTTCGTGTGAACTTGTTACAGTTCTAAGGGTCTGAGCCAATGAGAAGTCTCGCTTGCTGAAACTAGAGTGTTGATTGGTTGATAGGTGATTTTTGGTGTAAAGTGGATTATACCGGAGGGGTGAGAGGTTTGTATGGATTATTCCATCAGTCCATACCTACCTTTCACCCCTCCGGGATAATGCACTTCACACCAATAATCACTTATTAACCAATCAGCATCTTAGTTTCAGCAAACTAGACTTTTCATTGGCTCAGACCTCTAAAACTGTAGCAACTTTAAGCGAAAATATCTTTTTGTGCCTAACGTTTTGAGCCGATTTTTTAGACCCAAAAGTAAAACTCAATAAATAGAAGCGTCCGAATCGATTCGAACCAGTCAGAAATTCACCCTAGAGAGATGCCAAACTAATCCACGCTAGTCAAAACTTTGACCAACTACAATTTTCCCGCGCAAACTTCTCTGACTCAACCAACAGCATTTCGCTCTCCCAGGAACAATTGCTTACGATACTAAAAAACAGTGAAATAACACACTACTGAATAAGTATTCATAAACATTCAATCAAACACCAAAACAACTAAAGGTACACAACTCTTACCAACTTTGGACATTAATTTAAACAAGCATACGCATACACACTATTGACTGAACTCTCACAAAAGACACTTTTGTACATGACCAAACACTTTGTTTAATTTCACACACAAACCTTAGTAACAGTTTTACACACACTGGAACTTGGCATAAATAAACTACATAATTAAATTCAACTATTCACACTTGTCCAACAATATCTGACTTGTATATATTAATTTTTTATAAATCAATGTTATTGTTAAACTTTTAATTATGTTATTTTCACTTTGATTTCTCTTGAATGATTTGCCTTCGATATTCCTGTTTCTTAATTTGTTGTGGATGAATGTCTAAAAACACCAACATCACTAACCCTTCTGATAACCTAACCTTATGATATCTTAAAATACATTCGCCAGTCTGCAACAATATGTTTAATCTTGTGGTGGCACGGAGCAAGCGAAGGACCGGATATTAACCCTCAGAGGTTTAGACAGCAAATGACCAATACTGGTCTCTGCGCACCCGGCTCCACGCAGAATTTCCGGTGGAAAACTAAAAAGAAGTAAAAAGAATGATAAACAATTTTCCACCAATTAAACAGCTCCGCGCCATACCCAACAGTTTGTTTCAGCAGACTGACTCTGATCCGAAGGGCACACATAAATAGAGCGATAAATTCACTTCTAAGACAGAAAGCTTTGAAGTACCGTCAGTGAATGTCGCTACGCTTTTCTCACCCGTCAAACCCGATGCCTTCAGCCTTCCTTCACCAACGGAGATATCAAAGGACTCCTACCAACCCATTGACCTCACCTTTCATCTCCTGTGACCAGCACGTCATGAACTTAAGTATTAACAAAAGACACTTATATTCTTTTAATAATCGGATTTCTCTTCTATGAATGAACATTTTGTAACGGACTTTGTGCGTGTAAATCAAGAAACATTGTACTATTCATTGATGTTGCATTTAAATACAAAGTGTTTTTGATATACCCTTCTCTTTCGTATGTTATTTTGTTTATGTTATGGTGACCTCAATTTGATTGCTTGTTGAACCTTTAGGCCAAACTAGCGGCTGTCCCGAAGGACTGCTACTATTTATCTACCTTCTGATACAAGCAACAATTAACAACGTGAACTCTACCCCCCCATCACCATAAGTGGTGACACCGACGTGATTTTAACACAAATATATACACGCACGCACGCACAAAAAAAAAAAAAATTGAACTGTCACAAAATTAGAATTTTTATTCAACACAAACCAAAAACATGGCAGATGACGCTGAAGAAACTACAATTAATCAAAACCAACCAATCCAAGCTGTTGCGATAAAACCACCAAACTTCATTGAATCAAACGTAATAGCTTGGTTTGCGATAATGGAGGCGCAATTTAATATTGCAAATATAAGACAGACCAGTCAAAAAATTTTTAACACTTTGGCAGCTCTCCCTGTGGACATAGTAGGAAATATACAGACAACTATACTGCAATCAAAAGATTACGACGCACTAAGAGAAGCAGTGACGGGCGCTTACGAGAAAACAAAACCAGAGATGCTGGACAAATTAATGTCGTCATCGACTGTAACAGGTCGTCCCTCAGTATACCTGAATGAACTTATGTCATTAGCAAGCCGAATTGGCGTAGGGGACGATATCGTACGTCACAAATTTATTCAAGCCCTACCTCACTCCATTAAACCAGTGGTAGCGGCACAAGTCGATTTAGACACAGATCGCCTTGGAAGAATGGCGGATGACTTACTATTATATTTTAACAAACAAGACACCGCACATATTCGACAGATTTCGGGGAAGCAAAGGGATGAACAGCAAAATAAAAATGAAACTAAAAGGATACATGGCTGTACCCACAGTGAAAATAAATTCCCTACCAGTGTTCGCCCTTTTAACAAGGACCAAAAACCTCTAATTTGCCGAGCGCATTTATACTTTGCGGAACGTGCAAAATTTTGTAAGCCGTGGTGCAGATGGCCAAATAAACGGAATGTTCAAATGCAACCCAACTCTCGCCCAAATTCACCAGTTCCTCGTGAGATTTCGGAAAACTAACTAGGCGAGAGGTGTTAGCTTCCATTTCCTCGCCGCTTCTCATTGTAGCCGCACGGTTAGGAGCTCAAAGTTTAAATTTTATTGTGGATACAGGAGCTGCCGTATCTATACTTCCGAAGAGATATTTAAGCGGAGCTGTAACATACCCAACCAATATCTCTTTAGTGTCTGCCAACGGTCAAAAGATTGAATGCTCAGGACAAGCAGTACTGAATCTAACACTACGGAACCTCAGACGAGAATTTACCTGGACATTTATAATAGCCGAAACTGCTCAGCCACTCCTAGGATACGATTTCCTAAACCATTTCGGGCTAATGGTGGACTGCACAAACAATAAGCTGATTGATAAAATGACTAATAGACAATCCGATGCACATCCATCGTCTATTATCATGAATATAGATTTAGTACCGAATAAAGATGCTAACAAAATGGTACGAGCAATTCTGGAGAAATACCCAAACTTAATTTCTCCTCATCGCGACACGAATGCAACAAAACCAAAGATATTCCATAGAATAGAAACTGGTAGCAACCCTCCTACTTTCTCCAGAGCCAGACAATTATCAGCTCAGAGATGTGAAATTGCAAAAGAGGAATTCAAGAAACTCCTAAAGGCAGGAATAATTTCCCCTTCAAACTCTGAATGGAGTTCAGCCTTACATATGGTACCGAAGTCAGACGGCACATATAGACCTGTTGGCGATTACAGACATTTAAATACCATAACAAAAGCCGATCGATATCAAGTCCCAAATATAAATTCCTTGTCTTCGAAGCTTCATAATAAGAAGTTCTTTTCAAAGATAGACCTGTCGTCTGCTTATCATCAGATACCTGTACATCCGGAGGATGTTTGCAAGACAGCCATCTCTACCCCTTTTGGGTTATTTGAATATAACTATATGCCTTTCGGACTACGGAACGCATCATGTACTTTTCAGAGAATGATGGACAATATCTTTCGTGATACTGATTATACCTTTGTATATATCGACGATATCCTTATATTCTCAGAAGATGAAGAAACTCATTCCAAGCATATCGACCTAGTACTACAAAAACTGAGTGAGTACGATTTTAAAATTTGTCTCTCCAAATGCATATTTAGTACTAATGAATTAGACTTTTTAGGATTTCATATTTCTGCTAGTGGTCTCAAACCCAGTGCTAAAAAGTTGAATGAATTAAGTGAATTTCCTCAACCAAACGATTCCAAATCACTACGCCGATTCATCGGTATGGCAAATTTTTACAGAAAACTTGTGCCAAATTTCAGCGATATCATACTACCTCTCACGGAAAAAATACGTTTAAACCAAAATTCCAAGTCATTAACCCTAACAAAGGAAGAAATTGAATCTTTCGAAAATATGAAAAAGTCTTTATCTAATGTAACTGTTTTGGCTTTCCCCAGCTCGAAAGCTAACAACTATCAACTTGTAACAGACAGTTCGAATTATGCGGTGGGTGCAGCACTTCATCAAATGATTGATAATCAACCCATCCCCATAGGTTTCTTTTCAAAGAAATTATCCCAAACCCAACAAAAATATTCTACTTTTGACAGAGAACTACTAGCTGCCTATCTAGCAGTACTCCATTTTAAACATTTAATAGAAGGCAGAAATGTAATGTTACTGACGGATCACAAACCACTTTGCAGTGCTTTTAAAAGCCAGTCTTCCTTAAAATCAGATAGACAACAGCGTCACCTCTGTTTTATCAGCGAATATGTAAATGACATTTCACATATAAGAGGTTCACAAAATATAGTAGCTGATTGTTTATCACGACCTGTCAACGCGATCGCTATTGATATATGTGACTTACAAGAAATAATGAAGCATCAAGCTACTGACAATGAAATTCAGGCATTCAAAGATCAACTGAAACCATACACAATAAATCAAAATGAAACCATATTATGTGACACGACATTACCTTTTCCACGACCTTTTGTGACTGAAAAGCTCAGAAAATCGGTATTTGACAGTCTGCATAATCTATCACATCCAGGAATAACATCTTCAAGAAAAATAATAAAATCCAGATACTATTGGCCGAAGATGGACAAGTCAATAAAAACCTGGTGCACAGAATGCCAGCACTGCCAACAAGCAAAAATAATAAAACACACAAAGAGCAAAGTAAATCCATTTGAATTACCTTCCAGTCGTTTTGAAACGGTGCATGTGGATATTGTCGGTCCCTTACTACCAGTAAAGAACCAAACTGACCCTTATTTTTCACCATATCGATATTTATTAACATGCATTGATAGAAATACGAGATGGATAGAAGCATGCCCAATAACAGAAATTACGGCAAAATCAATATCAACGGCTTTTGTCAATCTGTGGATCTCCCGATTCGGGGTTCCTCTTCATGTCGTTACGGACAGAGGAAGCCAATTTGAATCCGAATTATTCTCAGAACTATCAAAAATAATAGGCTTCCACAGATTACGAACAACGGCGTACCATCCGCAAATGAATGGATTAGTTGAGCGAGCACACAGAACTTTAAAAACGGCTATTATAGCCAGGAAAGAATCGTGGTTGTCAGCTCTTCCTATCGTCCTTTTGGGAATGAGGATAACACCTAACGAATCAAACTATTCTTCATTTACTGCAGTAACAGGGAGTCATGCACAAGTCCCCCGATTATTAATTGACTCTATCAAGAACGAGAATAGTGAAATGACAAACTCGCACGTTAAAATTCTAGCCGACGAGATGCAAAAATTTGACATGGACAAATTATCCAGGGGACACCTGCATACAATACCTAATTCTTACATTCCAAAAGATTTACAAACATGTAAAAGTATCTGGCTAAGAACAGACAGAGTAAGAAAGCCATTGGAAGCTCCATACACAGGTCCATTCCAAGTATTAAGTCGTCATGAAAAATATTTTACTATTAAAAGATCGGATGACGTACATAGTAATGTTTCAATAGATAGACTAAAACCTGCATATATTTCTGAAAATATAAAATCAAAAGATTCCATTGGATCAAGACCGGATTTGGATAACTCCCTATCTTGTTCCGAAGAAACTAATGATAACAAACCAGAAACTAGAACGAAGTCCGGTAGAACGGTTAAATGGAAGAAAGAAAACACATATTTTTATTACTAAAAAAAAACAAAAAAAAAACAAAAAAAAAAAACAACAACAACAACTCCGTTTACTGGGGCGAAAGTTATGTGGTGGCACGGAGCAAGCGAAGGACCGGATATTAACCCTCAGAGGTTTAGACAGCAAATGACCAATACTGGTCTCTGCGCACCCGGCTCCACGCAGAATTTCCGGTGGAAAACTAAAAAGAAATAAAAAGAATGATAAACAATTTTCCACCAATTAAACAGCTCCGCGCCATACCCAACAGTTTGTTTCAGCAGACTGACTCTGATCCGAAGGGCACACATAAATAGAGCGATAAATTCACTTCTAAGACAGAAAGCTTTGAAGTACCGTCAGTGAATGTCGCTACGCTTTTCTCACCCGTCAAACCCGATGCCTTCAGCCTTCCTTCACCAACGGAGATATCAAAGGACTCCTACCAACCCATTGACCTCACCTTTCATCTCCTGTGACCAGCACGTCATGAACTTAAGTATTAACAAAAGACACTTATATTCTTTTAATAATCGGATTTCTCTTCTATGAATGAACATTTTGTAACGGACTTTGTGCGTGTAAATCAAGAAACATTGTACTATTCATTGATGTTGCATTTAAATACAAAGTGTTTTTGATATACCCTTCTCTTTCGTATGTTATTTTGTTTATGTTATGGTGATCTCAATTTGATTGCTTGTTGAACCTTTAGGCCAAACTAGCGGCTGTCCCGAAGGACTTCTACTATTTATCTACCTTCTGATACAAGCAACAATTAACAACGAGAACTCTACCCCCCCATCACCATAATCTATGTGAGAATAACTTTAGGACAGGATTTAAATACTTCAAAGAAATGTGTATTTGGAATTCGTCGAGTTAGTGTTATTATCTGCTGAATTTATTTACTTGGGTGAACACGTGGTAGGCTTCAGAAAACTAGCGCCAAAATATTTAACTCGATCACACGATGAAAAATAGATGTGCCTGGGTGGACGGCGACATCCACTTGCTTGTTTATGAACCTGTTGCGGTTGTGTGAAGATGTTAACAGATATCAGGTTTGAATGATCAGAAGGCTTAAAATTGTGCGTGTTCATAATCTTGCATCCACAACAATTAATAAAAGACAAAAATAATGATTCAAAACATAACAATTGAATTTATTAAGTATTTGATGTACATGCATATAAACTGAAAGGTTTGACAGAGTTGTGTCTCTTAGACTAGGTAATATTTATACCTAAACTCATAACAAATAAGTTGATTATTAAAATGTAGTTTAGAAGATTGAGTATGTTTTGAGTGTTTGGAATTGTGTATTGTGCAAGTTGGATAAAAGTTCAGAATTATACTTGCATGAAATGATGTACAGTTCTTTTACGTCTGACTGCATTAGTCAAGACGGGAGTTCTTTAAGAGTCACATTTTGGCAGCGGAGTTGAGACGCAAGAGGGAGCGTGACGAAAGAGAGCCAGAATCACACCTGTTTGGTTTTTATAATTTTGTTGTATCACGTGGGAGGCTCCAACTGAGTTGGCGCTAAAATAGATCTGTCGCGTGGGGGTGATTTGATTGGTCAAAACTGACCAATCAGCAAGCTAGATTGAAGGTGATTAACCAATGAATGCCTGTTGATTACTTTGTAAGTATGATGGTAAAATCGTAACAGGAAGAGTGCATTTCCTAGCGGAAGGTAAACTGGCTGTCGTGGAAGATTCCACAAACCAATCAGCAAATGAATTCTTGGAAAATATCTGTGGAGCTGGTTTTGTACATCTAAAACTGGATCACTACGAGATTTTGTTAAAATCTATGCAAAATCCATTTAAAAGTGGATCACAGATCACTGTGATCCACTTTTAAATGGATTTTGCATAGATTTTAACAAAATCTCGTAGTGATCCAGTTTTAGATGGTGTTTGAACAGAAGTGTAGAATTATGATTCTACAGAATACATAAATCCAGAAAAAATGTTCTTTTTACACACCGTTTTTTTTTGTGAGCATATATGTTAAACTTTGCAAAAACGTTTTCCCTCTAATGATTACATATTTAGTAAATTCAGGAAAGATGATTAATAGATATTTTCTAATCAATCAGTTTTTGTTCATGACATGTACCTTGTGAGAAACACTAGTTCACATACAATCAACGATGTTAAGCAACGAAGCCTGGTAAGTACTTAGATGGCAGACCATTTAGGAATACCAAGTGTTGTCCGCTTGGATGCGCGGGTGGTAATGGATAACGGCTTGGAATATTTAATCGGAGAGCCGAGTTACAATTCCAGTTGGGTTCGTTATATTCACTTACGCGTAAATACCATTGAGAAAGATAATGAATCCATCTCTTCTTTACCCAATCCATGGATTAATAATTAGTAAAACTTGTATCACTAAAGCATTATCTCAAAAAATATTTATACAATCTAAAAATATTTTCTGGCTTTAAGTCACCTACAAAAAGTTGATAAGCTGTAGAAAACGATCATAAAAAGACTGAATTATCATTTTTTTAAAATGGTGGTGGGAAGACGTACACTCACAGTGAACCGTCTATTGAAAATAAAATAAAAGAACAAATAAATAAAATAATAATTATATCAGGGAAGGGCATAGAGTTGTGTCCCTTGTTATGTTTTTAGAGAGGGCGGATAAAACGAGTCACATGTGTTGTTGGCGGTGTAGTGTTATGAAACCACTCGATTCATAAAACAATCAGCACCTGAGTTTTTTGCTTCTACTTGTCTTCTTGCAGTAATAGTGCAATAAATAATTTATTATAAATTATTAAAATACAGGATGCGACAGAAACACCTATTTTTTAGCAAGATGAAGACACCACTGCCACTAAAAATGTGGGAGGTACTTCTGCCGCACCCTGTTTTTTTTATGATGTCATCATATTACGTAATCCCTAAATTAAAAAATTTAAAGATGAAATTAATCGTCAGATCGTGGAATATTTTGTTATTTTTTTTTCTCAGTTAAAAATATGAACGACAATGCGTAAGTCGTGTACTTTAAAAAAAAAAAATTGCTTTTTTTACTAAATTATCAGATGTTTAGATAGTGGTGCAATTACATTGCCATGCTACGAGCAACGAGCACCTCTTAATCTTAAGTTACAATTTACATAGATACGCCTTTGATTGACAAACAAAAATCATACTTGATGTTATTGATATTTAAATGTTTATTTGCCTCCTCCACATTAACCATCTTATTTTATTTGAATAAATACATGAAATAAGAAAATAAATACATACATGTCGATGGACATAATTTTTAAGAAAAACAAATTTAAGAGTTACTTCCCTTGCTATCACGCATTTGGACAAATTTCGAACAAGTGGCAAGTCAAGTCGATTGTTGAATCGTCAGAAGAAAGAAATGGTTATTGCCAAGAAGTGGATCCTTTCCAAATATTTTGAAGGCAAACCAAAGCCTTCTGATATACAACTGAAAACAGAAGAATTGCCTGAGACACTTAATGATGGCGGTAATTTTTTTGTACTAATTCAAAACAAAAACTATATTGTTGTAACGACTCTACCAATATAAATCTACTTTTTGTCTTTAAAATCCGAAATATTATTGAGTCCTTTTAGGAACATAAATACTCTAGACATGAATTAAAAAAATGTTTGAGTCGAATTGATTTAATTAATTTCTTGATTATGAGAATTGATAAAATTAAATAACTTTCATTTAAAAATAGTTGAGATAACTGAACAAATCAAGATTTTTTAGTTTGATTTTTAAATGTTTTTTTTTTTGTAAAAAGTTATTTTGTCCTAGATTTCAATGATGCGAGTTTAAGTTTTGAAATTTGTTTAGTAGATTTTTTCTCCAAACCAGGATAAATTGTGTGTTTTTTGAAACACAATACTTTTTTATTTTTCATTTCAATGATTAATAAAAAAAAAAAAAAAATAAAACATTTTTTAAAATTTTATTTACAGTCTTGGGCGGAATGTTGTTAGACACCCCCCGCCTAAAGTTAACAGATCGCGACATCAGAGAGATGAAATCTAAATTTTTAATATTGTATCATTATTCCAAAATTTTTTTAACACATCACCAGGTAGCTATTAATAATGTCAACAACTGAGCACAGATAGTTATTAATTTAAAAAAAATTAGTAATTAATTTATTATCCATAACTACATGTACAAAAATGTCGTTTTTGCTAAAAGTTAAAGAATAAATACGTAAAAAATACGTATATTGTCGAAAATTCCTTTTTTTCACATTTGTGCTATGTTATAATGCTTATTACCTAAACAAACAATACTGAATATTTTTTTAAACATTGTTTAATGATCACATCTTAGCTGTCGCGATCTGTAAAAAATGTTCTGCATAATTATAAAATTTAAGCAATTATAAAAACGACTAATGATAAAGTCTAAAAAATATAATTACTTTCAATATTATCAGTAAAGTTTACTGATAATATTGAAAGTAATTATATTTTTTAATACATATTCACACTTGATACAATATGAATATGAAGATATAAATCTTCCATCTATCGGGGTTTTTTGTGGACCAGTGTCTCGTCTTCCTTTAAGAAAAATTCAAGGCTAATAATATTTTGGGAGAGTATAGGCACTTTTTTAACATATATCATTGCAACACACATTTTAAATAGGTTTTAAATTAATATTGTTACATGAATACACTTAAATTTACATGAATACAATTAAATTTTTAGGGAGGTGCGTCTAACAACATTCTGTAGAGGTCAGTTGGTGTGACCACTCGAATTTATATTTACGCAAAATACCACAAAATATGAAACAATAAGAAGGAACACAAAACGGTTTTATAACAACAATATTCATATTTATGTATGTCAATGATATACAAGCATAATTAATAGGAGTTACTTCCCTTTAACTGGAATTAAAGTCTTTACTAAGGGAATATTTTTATCTGAGCTCATAGAAAGTTAAATGAACTTGCCGCTCAAAATGTTCGCCGTGAGAGTGTTGAAAGAATTCTGTAAAACTTAGAATAGGTTGAGTAAACTTGTAGCTTCAGAAGACTCTTTTTTAAAATATTTTCTTGCTGGTGAAAAATTGGAGAAAACTGGAATATCCAACTTACATTTCTTTAGCAAGTCGGCGATGTGTCTGGTTGACTTATTTTGGTCTCACTGTGAAGAGTTGAAAGAATTCTGTAACTTGAAGTTGAAAGAGTGAAGTGTGTTTGAGTGAATTTGTATATGTGAATGTTCCGTACGTACTTGTATGTGTATGTGTGTGATGTTTTCATAGCGTCCGCCTGTAAAGGGTCGAAACGCGATTTCTTAAGCAGCTACATTTTAGTAAGCGAGAGAAATCAAAAAGAGCAATAACAAACGTCTGGAATTTATAATAAACGTAATCACGTGATAGGCTCGAAAGAGCATTTCTGAGTTTGGGCGGAAAATAGTTTTGAATAACACGTAGGCGTTGTACGGACGTAGGCGAGAACATGATTTTAATATTAACTGACCAATGAGAAGTAAGAAAAATATCAAGGCTCTGTGATCCACTTTTTGAACAGAATTGCACAAAAATTGATATTGAAAGAAAAGTGGTAGCAGGATGCTAACATTCCGCCCAGTCTTGTAGACATAAGCAAAAACGTCAATCAAAAAATTAAAAAAAAGAAAAGAAAAGAAACTTTTTAAAAATTGCTTCGTACTGTTTCAAAACTCCGCTTCTTAAATTTAAAAAAAAAAAAAGAAAATGCAATCACGGTTTTGAAATATGTTCTTGTCGAAAATTCCACTAATTTTCGACGGAGACGGGTCTGTAGAACGTCCGTATTTTTCCACTCAACCCGTTTAAAGGTGGAATTTTCCATAAGAGCCAGTTTCGACCAATCAACACCACACATTGCGAAACTCGGCTTATTATTGGTCGAGATGCCCCCAGGATATTTTTGCCGCCAATGCGCTGGGAGCCGATCCAATCTTCGCAGAGTAAATAAAAGGACAAATCTCAGTCCAATTCACCAGTCAGCAATTCACTCTCAGAGAGATTTCTACAGAGATCCACGCGTGTCTACATCTTGACTTAAAGGACTTTTCGCGCGTCAACACCTGACTCAACCTTCAACCTCTTTTTCTCTCTCTCTCTCTCTCTCTCTCTGAAATCTTTGTACGTTTCTAAAAAAGTGTTATCTACACTACTAAACAGAAACTACTACTTAAGCATTAATATAAAAAAATACAGTCCAAGGTGAATAACTCTGCCAAAACAAGAACATACAAAATTCAGCAAAAAATCTCGCAACTACATTACTTTAAAATTTATCTCTCGATAAATTTTCCTTAAATTTTTATGTGAACACTTTTCCTAAACAAAGGAACATTCCTGAACTTTGAGTTCATAGAATACTTAATTCAACTTTTCTTCAAACATTCAAGTATTTCAACTGAAACACAACTTTTTCCAAAATTGTATTGTAATTTATTTGTACATAAATATTCAATGTTTGTTTCTAATTGAATTCACGACTACCTTTGTTTCTTCGTTCAATATTGCCTTTGAGATTTATTCCTTTTGTATGTCTACGCTAAAATTGTTGTGATTAATATGAAGAACATGCTTTTCACGTTTATTATCACAAACCTAAAACCCTTCTGATTACACACTAATTCATAGCAATCCCAACAGGTCTAGCTCGATCTTCAAAAAAAAAAAAAAGAAAAAATTGTAAGAAGACGCATTGAATGCCCAGGTAATAATAGTTTCGAAAAAGATGCTCTTCACCACGAAACAGAACAGCTGAGTGAATTAACAATAGCAGCCGCTTCGTCTATTAACAGTTCCTCCTTTTAAGCACAATCCAATTTTAACCAGGTGGGAGAAAGCAAGAAGCTTCAGTCAAATCTCCCGAGCAACCAACAGCAGCATTTCCACCCCCTACAGCAGCGTTTCCACCCCCTACAGCGTAAATGTAACTATTTTCCGCATTAAAAAAAATTGCGAAGTTTTCTTGTTTAACCCCCAATAAATAATTTTAATTAAAACCTGTTCATTATCATATTTAATTTAATAAAATTATGTTTTGTAAATTAATTCAGAATCATTTTTTTTTAAATTAAAGGCAATAGAACATTAACAATTACTATTTGATAAAATTGAAATGTTTCGAAAACATTGTATTTATTTCAAAATAAGTTTTCCTTTTCTTTTCTTTTTTCCTTTCTTTTTTTTTTTTTTTTTTTGACTTAGTTTTTACTATAAAAATGTTAAAACGTGCAACAAAAATTGCCTTAGTTCTGTTGCGGGGCCGATAAGGATGTCGCCTCCACATGCTAATTTGTGTTCGAAGAAAGGTGTGAACAACCAAGACTGATGATGGGACGAAGTCGAAGGTTTATATTTTAACCAAACCTAAAACGACGTGCGTTTTTGTACAACGAAAACAGAAAAAGATTTGCTGAGTGAAATGTCAGGTTCGGATAGACTGGTCCGGTAATCTTTTATGAAGCCGTTGATAAGTAAGTTGATCGTTGGTCAATTGGTTTGTTGGTTGGTTGGTTGGTTGGTCGGGTTCGATGTCAGGTAATTGAACTGCGGTCAGATTGGACGTGTCGATGACGGGAAGTTGAGGTGTGGCTGTTCTGTTCGTGTCGACGGTTGGACTGGAAGTGTCGACGACGGGAAGTTGGTCAATAGGCCAGGCAGGAACGTATCGGTGATGAGAAGCTGGCCAGTGGCCGCACATGAAAGTAATAGCGGAAAGGAAGCTGAAATGTTTTGAAACCGGGTGAATCGTCGAAGATAGTCCATAGGGCTGAGTCGATGAGATGATGCAACTTCCAGGGTGGATCAACCGCGAAAAGCCAAAAGTATCCCTTGGCGGATCACCGGGGATATCAAATGGCAACGTACAAATAGGCCGGAGTGTACAACGACTGAAACGTTGTTGTTAATATGGCAACAAAGATGAACCCCGGGAAGCTCTGTTTGCGTCGAAAAAGGGGCCAAATTTATGTCCATATAAGATTCGCCAGCGGCGCGTAGTAGTAGTAGTAGTAGTAGTCAACTGCTAGAAGTGAGTCAAATGAATTCCACAATGAATCTCCAACCGCCCCACGCGGTCAGATGTTGCATAAGGCCGAATTTTATGTGGGGTATCCGATCTCGTAGGCTCGGCCAAAAATTCCCCGTATTAGACGGGATCGGGTAGCTGTTACCCGAGACGAGACTCTGACCTTCGACATAGCCTTGCCTGGGGATCCTCTCTGCCCGAAGGCAGAGAGTTTGACCAGCACAGGTGGAAACGAATCTCCAACTGCTGGCCGACGCATACAGTTGAGTATTCACTACTGTATTTATGGGAATGGGGGCATAACCATTATCGTCCGTAGGTATGCTACAAAGTTTTGTTTAGGAGCGGCCAGCGATGGCTGCGACAGTTCTTTTTTTTTACAGCAGCAGATATGCGTCTAACATCGGTAGAAGTTAGATTTCCTTTAAATTAAACACGTACAACAAATGAACTGAAACACTTTGCCACTGTCTATATTTTTAAATAATAGCAAAGTGCCCCTTACTTACTTAGTCATCTATATATCACAAGTAGGGGGACACAGAGTGAATATGAACCTCATTGTTAGACCAGCTTATAACTGTTAGTGTTATTTATTTGTTCCCAACCCGAAGACAAAATGAGACACGTTTATTTTTATCATGTAGTTTGCAGTGCAATAACCATTTATTGCACTATCAGTAGAATCGACAAACTGAGCCCAAATCCCGGCCTAGCCTGTTGCCTTAATGCCCTTAGAAAGAAAACATGACTCTTTCATCTCACAGTTACGTGTTAAATAGAAGAATAGATGAGGCTGTCTAACCTTGAACGTATGCAACGTTCAAGGTTAGACAGCCTCATCTATCAGCAACCAATCGAGAAGAACTTGGCAACATCTTAAAATAAACTTTCTTTGCTTATTTCTTTTTTTTTAATTAAAAAAGGGGAATAACTCTGTAATTAATAGGTTGACTAGGGACTTGGAGTTATCGCCTCTGAACAGCTTTTTTCTTTTTTTCTTTTTTCTTTTTTTCTTTTTTTTTTGTAATTTATTATGCACGAACGTTCTAACCATGACTTGGAAGAACTCGTTAGGACGTTCGCTTTTTGAACATGAGAAACGAGTTCAAATCTGTCCATAGTCGATATGTCAGGAAAGTGACTTCTTCATGTTATTGAACTGTTGAGGCAATCCCAGTTTGGAAAGTTCCTGAAAACCATAACACGGCTTGACCCAAGCCTTTTGAGTGAAATTGGGTAGACAGAACTATTTTGGAGCTGTCAATGGTTGAGCTAGCATGAAGTGACAAGTTATCGTGACTGGGGTTTTAAGGCTAATACAAAGTCAAAAGACAATCGTGACAGAGGGCTTGAGTGTACTGGCTTTGTTCAGACTTGATCACGCCAAATAATGCACTCTCTCCCAGAAACTGTAACTAAGGTCCACTCAGCATAGTTGCAGTATAAGCCACAGGTGGTCGCTGTTGGTGTTGGACAAACACAAATGTGCCTAAGCAGTGGATAGTACATCTCATTCTTTCAAATTGTATTCAAATTAAAATAAGTTTACGTGGATAGAAATAAGATTGATTTGTTTTTACAGCTTATCAACCCTTTGTGGGTTATTTAAAGCCGAAACATATTTTTGACTGTAAAAATTCTTTTTTTTGCCAATGAATATTTCATTAACAGTTTTTGGAGAATAACAATGATTTTTCTAGATACAGGCCACACTATTTAACCCATAGCCTGGAGGAGGAGATGGATTCATATCTATCTCAAAGATATTTGCATGCAAGTGAATGTAATGAACCAGACTTGAATTTGAACTCAGATCTCCAATTTCTCCTTCTGAGCCACTATCCTACACATCGAGATACTATGTCCCAGTCATACTCAAAATTAATTTTTTCTTGAAGTTAGCACATTTTAATGGTATTGTAACAACAAAAGGTTTTTGTTACAGAAATACATATGCAAACATACTAAAAAGAAATAGTCGGTTATTTAAGTGCCATGTGTGATACATGCTTAAGAGATCATGTCTCTCCACAACTTCCTTGCCTAAATAACTGTTAACTCTTTCAGTTGTGCCATATATGGTACATGCTTGGGCGATCATGTCTCTTTTGATCCATGACTGACTAGGCAGAAATAATTATTATGTAGACTAAATAAAAGGTTATTTTGAGGCGAATTTCACATTCTTCACAGCATTTTTGTTTTCTTCAGATTTTAAATCCCTCACTTCCTAAGACCAACAAAAAAACATATCAGAAATTTTAGTGCTTGGTGGCTGAGGTAGTTGTGTGTTTGATATTAACGTGAGTGGTTAGCATTTGAACCCAGGATTTTGAATGATTCATTTCAAGACAGACCATCTCTTAATTTTCTTGGAGAAAATTCTTAATTCCAAAATGTTCAATTTGGTTTGTTTTAATTTTGGTAAAACTGTACACAAAAGTTTAAATTTGAAGACCATATATGGAATGAAGGATTTTTTTTTTAAAGTGTTAAAAACTGAAGCTTTCAAAATACGGTGATAAAAAATGAAATTAAATGCCAGGAATTGTTTCCTGGAGCTAAAACAAAACAACAAAAAAAATTATTTTGCAAGAAATTGGTTGCATCAGTCATCGTAAGAATAGAATTTTCGTAGAACTGTTGTGACACCCATATAGAATTGGATGGTGTGGAATTTTATTTTGATCTTGTGGGTTTCATGTTGTATAACCAGTGATAAAGTCTAGGAGATATGGTTTTTGAAACAGTCAACTGCTTAACCAAAATACTAAATAAATAAATGAAACCTTTTGGAATCAAGTGACAACAAAACCGGATATTGAGAATTTCCAGTCATAGGTTTATATTAACAGTCACAGTTGGGATTGAGAGGTGTTTTTGGCCACCTGTTCATGTGTACAGACTCAGGTAGTTCTGATGCTGCCCATTCAAGTTACCAGCCACATGTTATGATATTGGATGAGCAGAGAGTTGGTAAGAAAAACATTCAAAGAGAAGAGCTGATCTGTTAGTCTGACATGACAAGAGATGTCTCATGTGTCACCTACCTAAAGACCGAAACCAGTGAAGTCCTAAATAAACACCTGCATATATGGGAAACAGGGTTAGAGTCATGATTTCTCTCTGTGATGTTTGTTTTTCTTTTTTTATTTTGTCTTTTATTTTCTTGTGAGCTTCCAATGGGGTTCTCTCTAGTTTTTGGTGCATGACAGCACAA
Source organism: Acanthosepion esculentum (assembly GCA_964036315.1). Lineage (NCBI taxonomy): Eukaryota > Metazoa > Mollusca > Cephalopoda > Sepiida > Sepiidae > Acanthosepion > Acanthosepion esculentum. Next base: position 37,972,861 of record OZ038507.1, on the reverse strand, counting down.
ACAAGAATGACAACACATGATGTGATAGTCGTTGATGGGAAGCAGGGTGGGGGCTCGGTTGGCTCTGGCATCTAGTCTACAATCACTTTCCCACAGACATGCCATGGCTTCCCCCTGTCTCTTCTACAAGTATTTTCATGGCAACCTTTCTGATGAGCTACTTTCGCTGCTTCCCAGACTGCATGAATTTAAGCGAGCCACCAGGCTGGCCTCTTGGTCCCACACTTTCACTGTCGAAATGGTTAAATGTAACCGTCTCTTCTACTCAAACAGCTTCTTCTCTCACACTTCCCGTCTGTGGAACTCTTACTTGTTTCCCTAATGACTATATTCTTCAAATATTCAAGTGTAATGTCAATTGACATCTGACACCATGAGCTTGTTCCCTGTTCTTCTCTGTATCCTTTCCTCAAACACGCCTCTTTACTCTCGTTCTCAATCCTCTGTAACCCCTTTCATGCTAGTGGCACTCCCACTATTCTTGGAGTGAATTGCCTTAAAAAAAAAAAATTACACTGCTGCTTTTCAGGAAATAAGATTTACTAATTATTTAATAAGTTCCTCTCTTACCATAGCAGTAAGAGGCTGTTATATTCATTGTCGTTATTGACAATGATCAGTCAGCGATCAATGTGTTTGGTAATTTTACTTTATAGGACAAAGATAAGTTCTAATATCAGAAATTTGTTTAACATATACAATTTCTTTTTGCCATATTTGTTTTGTTGATCAGAAATCAAACAATTGCCTTTATGTGAAAGAAACCATTCATATTTCAAATGATCATGGTCTCAAATCCATTACATTCACTTACATGCTAATACCCTTGGGAAAGATATGAATCCTCCTCTTCTCCCCCCAGCTATGGGTAAATAACAGGACCGACTGTATTCTATAGCCTTGGATGGCAACTGGTCTACTGCAGAAAGAAATGGCAACCTACTGCGGGAAAAAATCTGCCTCATCAGTCATGTATTGAAAGACACATGATCGCCTAAGCATGTATCACACATGGTACATAACTGACAAACTGGCTGCCATTTGAAATATTTTCATTTAAAATGACTGCTTCTTGAAATATTTCTATTAATGTTCTATGTATTGACAGATGAACAGTAATAGTGGATTTTTTTAATCAGTTAAATTGTATATATTTATAACCAGTTAAATTGTATATATTTATAATCAATCAAATTGTATATATTTATAGCCAATCAAATTGTATATATTTATAGCCAATCAAATTGTATATATTTATAACCAATCAAATTGTATATATTTATTATTTAAAAGTCTCTAATTATTTACTTGTTATCTTTGATTCTTTTTTTGTCAGAAATTCTCTGTGAAGCAGTTTGGCTCACTGTGGATCCTTATATGCGGTAAGTTTATTGAAACAAATTACAATTTCTTACCTTATTTTGAGGGATGGCATAGAATGTTAGCATAATACCTGTCAAAAATGAAGAGATTATTTATGTAAGGATTGTTATTTTTTCCTGTGCACTCTGGCAAGAACAAAAATACCAACTCCCAGCATTTGGACCTAGGATTGCAACTCTGCTTTTATGACCTTCTGGCTGGGATCAAAGTGTAATACCTGTTCCACTTCATCTACCATGTTCTTGTATTATGATGCAAGATGTTGCCATGTTTTGATGTCTTTAAGCAGTTCATGGTCTAACAAAGAAAGACACAAAAAAGCTGACTTTGTTTTATGAAGTGTTTACATATGATAAGCAAATTCTTGATGAAATTCATTATTATCCACCAATTATCTCATGGATTTTTTGCCTTTTTTTCTGGTTCACAATTAAATAATATTTGATTTGCTTAGATTTTTACTAAACTTATTAAATCTCATTGTATTAATCTTAGTTTAAGAGCCATTATCCCATTGTGAGACATTTTAGAGCAAAGATTCCCAAACTTTGGGGTCAGATTACCTATTTCTGGAAATGTAGTAAGGCTGATTACCCACCAGGAAAATTTGATTGGGGGGTGGTTACTAATGTTTACCTTATACAAGGCACAATACCCATTCAAAGTTGAGGGTTACTGTACACACTGAAACTTTTCAGCTCTTCTCTCACATCTGCACAACTAAAAAGTGAATGTCTTTTGTAATCTGTTATTATTCCCTGAAAACTCTCAAATTACCCCCAGTTTGAAGATTGTTGCCTCAGAGCTTTTATATATATATATATATATATATATATATATATATATATATATATATATATATATATATATATAGAGAGAGAGAGAGAGAGAGAGAGAGAGAGAGAGAGAGAGATAGATAGATTATGAAACAAATTAATTCTGACAATTATTTAATATATTTTCTGTTTATATTAATTATATTTGCCAGCCTGAATGTTTGAGAAATTTTGTAGAAAATATGTGTTCTCCAACAGGTAAATGTAATTAATACTGTTTATTAAAAAAAACAGACCATTTACTTAAATACATTTTGTGTATATATATATATATGTATATGCACACACAAATAGACACACACACACACACATATATATAGTGCATGACTTTTGCCTCAGCCTGTATATATATATATATATATATATATATATATATATATATATACAGGCTGAGGCAAAAGTCATGCACTATAGTAGTCAATTAATCATATTTTAAATGTCTAATTTGTTTTGATAGGTCCTGTCGAATGGCCACACCCTTGGATGTTTTTCTGTGGGGCCATTTGAAATTAGTTGTTTATCAGACACATCCAAGAAATATTGAGGAACTTAAAGAAAGAATGAAATATGAATGCAGTAAAATGACAGAGGAAACTCTCGGATGTGTTAATGAACCATGCAGGCACAGAATTGAAATAGCTTTTCAAAAAGGACAACATTTTGAACAGCAAATATAACAATTAAATAACTAGTAAATAAAATTTTCATGTGTAATTATACTTTTAATAAATTATCTCTATGGTATGCAACTTCTGCCTCACCCTGTATACACACACACACAAATTCATAAATATTTAACTTTTAGTTTTCTTCATAAAAATAATTTTACCCTCATTTCAGTTGTCATTTGGAATTTTAAGTTATTTAGTGAAAAAAAAAACTGTCAGGATTTTTCCATTGCAACGTCTTCCAAGTTCTGCATCAATCAAAATTTATAGAATATTCCGAGCTCAGTTTTGAATTAGAGTGGTTAGGTTGTAAATAACATCTTCTTAGAAGAATTCTTAGAATAACATCTTAGAAAAAGAAATACCTAACAATCTTTGCTTTATGGTAATCCTTAGAATGAAGAGATAAGCAAATTTTTTTTTATTTCAGCTTTGTTCAAAGACTGATAAAGACAGGGGATGTTATGTTTGGATCTCAAGTGGCAAGGTGAGAATCCCTCCTTTTTCTTTCATGTTTTTTTTTTATTCTGCTAAAACTAGTGATTCCCATCCATTTCCATAGACTGTTTGAGTTTTGCTTAAAACAAAGAGAGAAACAGAAATTGGAATATTTTAAATTATGTCATTTCCCACATTGGCAAGTAATTCAGACATTTTGCCAACTAATTTTTTAAAAAAATGTAAAATGTATATCTTTTATAGTCCCCAAAATGATGTCATTTGCATTTGATATATACACATTTAAATTCCACTTACAATATTTCTTGAAAAAACAGAATTAAATTGAAATTTTTATCTGTTGCCACTATTAACATTAATGTTTAATGATGGTCAAAAGTACTTGAAATCTTGTAAATTTTGAACAGTTTCTTTATAAACTTGACTTTGATCCACAGCTGGAAAATGTAATAAAAGAAATCGAATAACTTTGTCATTTTAATTTAATAAAACACATTTGAAGGAATTCTTGCTTGTAAAGTATGCATTGTATAGAATCTTGGAAGGGAAGCATATTAAAATTACAATTTTTTTTTTTTAATCAATTCACCTGAAGCAAGACAATAATACCACTAAGGCACAAGAGGCTACTGAGCAAAAGAGAATGAGAGAATTTGAGAAGGAACCGAAAACCCAACCCTAAACAGGAAGCAAAGTATAAACTTCTACTCTTGTCCCAAAAACTGTGGGGGAGTGAGAACCTATTGACTCCTATTGATGGAAAAAAAACAAATAAATAGTAAATAAAATTTCAGAGTTCAGGTGGAGATGTTACAAATATAGAATTGAAGTAGACTTTAGAAGGAACTGGAAACCCAATCCTAAACAGGAAACCTCTACTGCTGTTATTACAGAATAAAACCAATTATTTTCTTCTTTAAAAATAAGAAAGAAACAAAAATTACAAATTTAATTAAAATATAAATTCCAGAAAATAAAACAATAATTTATTACTTATATAAAAATAAAAATGAAATTGTTTTGTTCTGTCTTTTTTTTTTTTTTTTTTTTCAGAGTGCTGAAAAGTAATAATTCTAAATATCCAGAAGGCACATACGTTCTTGGCAAGATGGGTTGGTGCACTCATTCTATTGTTTCAGATGAAAGACAAGTTGAGAAATTACCTGAAATGGGAGATCTTCCTCTATCCCTTGCTCTTGGAATTATGGGAATGCCTGGGTAAGTAGAAAATGACATTCTTGATTTTAGGGGGTCCAAAAATATGCTTTGAGTGTGAAGAGACATTATTATTATAAATAAACAAAAATGAAAATATAAAATAATAATAATGAAAATTATCAATAAAATAAAACAATAACATTAAAACTTTGTATAAAATAAATTAAATAAAAATAATAAAAATTATCCCAGCATGCAACAAAAACTGTTCCTGCCAGAAAACAGATATCCCACCAAAAGATGTTGAATTCAATATCTTTGCTACTGACCAGCAGACAATCAATATGTGTCCCAACTTCTCTCTCTTGGACATTGCTTGTAATAATACGAAGTGATTTCTTCATTTTATTACATGAAACCTCTAAAAGTCTTGTAGCCAAAAATACACACACCAGTACACATAAAAATAAATAAATTGTATGATATTAATGTGCAATTTAACATGTCTTTTACTGTTATCTCTGTGTATGTTTTATTCCTGGAAAGTATGTTTTTATTTCCTGTGAACACAAGGCTATTTCTACTGCTATGATGTGAGTGATCCCACAAGTGGAAGAAGGATTACTAATTCTTGTTCTTTTTAGCATCTTTGATTAAACTGAATTTTTTTTTCTTTTCTTTTAAGTTTAAGATGGTCACTTGAATCTTTTATTGCAGAATGACAGCTTATTTCGGCTTTTTGGAAAAGTGTGAACCTAAAGCAGGAGAAATTGTTTTGGTCAACGCTGCTGCTGGTGCTGTTGGTAGTGCTGTCGGACAAATAGCCAAGATAAAGGTAACTTCTTTACACAAGACAAAATCTGTTTTGTTTGAATCTACCTCCAGAGCTTATAATTTTGATAACTGACCACCAAACTATGCAGTCTCTCACCAGAAATTTTTTTGGGTTCTTTTCAGCACATAAATTTGGTTTAAATTTGGATTCAGTTACTTTTCAGCACTGACAAAATAATACATAACAAAGCAGTTCACTTTTTTATTTTTATATAAGTGATAAATTATAAATTTATTTTCAGGAATTTACATTTCAAACATTTTAATAAAATTTATAATTTTTCATTCATTTATATTTGTAAAGAAAAAAGATTCTTGGATTTTAAAATAAGCCTATTTCCTTAAGAAACAGTGCCAGATTTGTTGAAACATTACGAATTTAACCATATCTTTAATTGTTTTGAGGAATCAATTTTTAGCTAAATTCACCAGTTATCTCATGTTTGTCAACTCCTTGAATCTTTTTTTTGGGAGGGGGGGGGGGCTGAATGTCCATATATTAATTCTAAGCAGTCTTCCCTTAGTTATTTCTAAATTCAAATACAATGTTTCCAAATGCTAAGAGAATTTATTGAATAGAATTAATTTATCACTTCTCTAGACACGTACACTAAAATTACTTGTTTTCCTAAAATCTCACCTTTTATTTCTATCATGGGGAATATAGTAGTGTACCTCAAATACTTTTGGTAGTCCATACTGTCAAACCTCTTTGGGGAGAGTCCATGCCCACATTTCATTATACTATTTCTTAACTGGAAGTATTATTTTTTCTCAGTTACCATTTTTACCCATAATGATTTCATGAACGTTCAGATACAAATGTTTAAGAAAAAAATTATTTTGTCACCCATAACTTTCTACAGTGTATTTTCAATTTATTCATTTAAATGAGAAGGAAATATCCTGGATCCAAAGAAATTATATAAATTTGCTTTATGTGTATAAGACACAAAACCGACTGTATCCCTGCATAAGAAACAGTTAAATTTTTGGTTCATCAACAAAAAAGGAGTCATCAATTGAAAATAATTATTCCTCATCTCTTTATGTGATTTTTTTTGTATTGGTGCAAAATGTTTTTTCTTTTTTTTCTCTAGGGATGTAAAGTGATCGCATTTGCTGGGACGGCGGGAAAATGCACTTGGTTAAAAGAAGAGCTTGGTTTCGATCACGTCTTCAACTATAAATGTACAGACCTCGGTAAAGCTTTGAGTACAGTTGCACCTGAAGGAATTGACTGCTATTTTGATAATGTAAGGAGATTTTCTTCTTCCCTTTCACCCCCCACCCCCAACTCCACCCATTTTGACGCCTGTTAATATTTTCTTTAGCTTATATTCATTTATTTATTTTTTTAGGTGGGTGGGGACTTTACTTCGACTGTTTTGAAGCACATGAATGCTCTGGGTCGTGTTTGCATCTGTGGAAGCATTTCGACATACAACTCACAGGTTACACCGACAGGTAAGTTTGGAAGACTTGATTACACAGATTGAGAGACACAATGTCCTAGAGTTTGTGATCATAACAACAAGAGAGAAATTGTATCTTCCTTATATTTATTCATGTTTACTTTTTTCGTTTTTTTCTTTTTTTTTTAATCATTTCACTCCAAGCAAGGCAATAAAGCCACTAAAACACAAGGGGCTACTCTGAGCGAAAGAGAATGAGAGAATTTTATAAGGAACCGAAAACCCAACCCTAAACAGGAAGCAAAGTATAAACTTCTACTCTTGTCCAAAAAACTGTGGAGGAGTGAGAACCGGACAATAGGTGAACCTATTGACTCCTATTGATGGAAAAAAAAAACAAATAAATAGTAAAGGAGAGAAAACAATAAAAGAACAGTAATTAAGAAGACAGAAGATAATGATTGACATTGCATTTAAATTTTTGAAAATCAAAGTTGACTGGGGAGCAAGAAGCCAGGAGAAAGTTCCACAAGCGAGAAGTGCGAGAGAAGAAACTGTTAGCATTGAACTTATGGTTACATCTAACCATTTCAGCTGCAAAATGATAAGACCTTGCGGCCAATCTAGTGCTTGAATTCATAAAGGTACCATAGATAAAAGTGATATTTATTCTGTACAATACAGAAATGTGACACAAGGCCGAAGGGGGGATTGGGGAAAGGACAGTCTTCTTCTGTCTTAACTATAACTTAGCTAGCCACAAACACTGACCCAATCGTACGAACAATATTCCTTACACCAAAACAACACATTCATACGTACCTTTCTTACTACAATCACCATAATACCTCACTGTCTCTTTGAAAATATTAACTAGTCCCCATATTTACAATTCAGTGTCTGTGGGGGGAGGGGAATAAAACAACAATTCTAAAAACTAGCCCCAATGAGTATTTACAATATGAAAGCAAAAACTATTTACAAGAAACTAAGAAAAATAATATTAGTAATAAAACCCCCACAATCACTAAATGTGGCAGAAATATCAGTTCACTGGCCGAAATCAATGCAGGACTAAAATAGTATAAAACAATCATTCATTCTAAGTACTCACCCTGACATGCACTCATTCAGACACAACAACAAATACGAAAACACTCATGCGAAACGAAAGGCGCCCTGCATCCACCGGTGAACTGACATCACTGACCACCTAATGAGGGAGGGGATGGGGAATTAAACTTAAAGAAATAAAAGGGGCCCAATGAGCATACATACCCTAGCTAAGTTAACAGAAAAAAGAAACTAAAGCATCAAAATTAAACCCAAACTAGCCTAGTTTTGGGATGGATTGCACACATTCAACCCAGGAAGAGCAATATCCTTATGCCTAACCGGCATGAAAGTGACACTCAAGGTCAGCCTCTTTCACACGACACAAACGCGCAAGATTCACCCATCTTTTGCCAAATTCTGATGAAGTGAGCCACTGCCTTTCCGTCCTAATCTTGACTTTAAGCTGATGCCTAAAGTACAAGATCAGTTGGGAAGAGGTGAACTTCTCACCTCTATAGAATCCCTTCTGACGAGTCATCCAAATCACGACTCTCATAACACCTAGCAAGCAGTGCAACATATATTGTTCAGCCTTCGTCAGTGGTGGTACCACATTGCTACAAACGGAAGAGGCCTCAAGGACAAAGAACTTTCCCTGCAGCATGCATAATTTAGAGAGGGCAGGAGTCAGTTCAGGCACACATTTCTTCAGGACAATGGCTGGTATCCCGTCACCACCAGCAGCCTTGTGGTGATCTAAGTTAGAAATAATGCCCAATACCAACGACGGGGATATGTGCAATCCGTTCAAAAGGGCCTCGGTTCTGGGAGGGAAATCGGGCATGGGTACCCCAGAAGAGTCTAACGTTGAATTGGAAGAAAACTTCTGAGCAAAGCATTCAGCCTTGTCGGCAGAGGTGGTCAGGACCTCAAACTGATTGAACAGGCGAGGAATGGAGGGTTTGCAATTGTTCAGAACGCTCTTGCAGAGGCGCCAATAATCTTTGGAGCCGAATTTGCGAGATGCAATACGTTCCTTCATCCGAGCAGCAAATAGTGACTTAGCTTCGGGGCAGAGGTAAGTAGGTGTCTATTACAGTCAGACATATCACTACAAAAACGGTGGAAGAAGTGGTTCCTATGGGCAATGGCGGCTGAGCAAGCAGCTGTGAACCAAGGGGAGGAGCGCGGTTTGACCTTGAATTTCCTTGAGGGGATGAAAGCGTCGATTCCAGCTTTAACCCAGGAAGAGACCTCTGAAGCACATTCTTGAATGGGGAGCTTAAATACAGCATCCCAGGGCACATTGCGGAGGAAATCACGAAACGAGTCCCAGTCAGCCCGTTGGTAGCAGAATGAGGTTCTGGTGGTAGGAGGCTCCTTGCAGGGGGTGGGGCTGAAGGAGATACTAACAGACACTACAGCATGATCGGAGTCAGCCCGTTGGTAGCAGAATGAGGTTCTGGTGGTAGGAGGCTCCTTGCAGGGGGTGGGGCTGAAGGAGATACTAACAGACACTACAGCATGATTGGAGTTACCAATAGGACAGAGCTGCGTGGCACTACAAGACTTAGGGATGGAGGTAAAACACAGGTCGAGGAGTGAGGCCTTACAGTCCCGATTGTAAGCAAAACGCATGGGGAAATCAATTATCTGTGTGAGGGATTGAGAGACTGAAAAGTTGAGAGTATGAATGCCTGCGAGGTTGGTATTAGCATTCTTAAACCTCTTGCAAACCCTCCATTCCTTCTTCTTTTGTTCACAAAATATGCAAATCCTGCAAATAGTTAAGCTAAGCTTATTCTCACAAAAGGACACTGTCAAGCAACATCCAGTAAGGATAAAATTTCTTTTGGCTGTTTTATATGGTGTTGAGTGAGTATATGCCTTTCATCTTTTCATAAAAAATGTTTAACATTTGAAGAATTAAATATGATCAGATTAAAATAAAGAATATTTTTTGATAATCTTCAAAGGGAGAAAAGCATTTAAAACGAAAAAAAATACTCCTGTTCAAAAGACCAGATCCACACTCATCCCATCTTTTGAACAAGAGTAAAGGTTTATCCCCTGTTTCTTGTTTAGGATTGGGTTTCTGGTTCTTAAATTCTATTTCAATTCTGTACTTCTAACATCTCCACCTAAACTCTGAAATTTATACTACTATTGAGTTTCTGTTTCCTTCTAAAATCTATTCCTTTGCTTTCACTCCCAGTAACCTGTTGCGTCTTAGTGGTATTAACACTTTGCTTGGGGTGAATTGATTTAAAACTTTAATTTTTTTATCCATATCCTTAAAGTCAATTTTTTTAAGTTTCATTATTTCTTCTTTTATATTGTTATGTTTTGTTTGCTTTTTGTTTTTTTTATGCCATTGGTCCTTAGTTCTTTTTATTTGTCTCACTAAAAAAATTAGTTAAATAAAGTCTCCCATATTTTATGTGCAAAGTTTAGGTTTCTGGTAGGCTTACCCAGATGCCATAAACTACCCGTACTTGTATTTAACCAAATTCTATAATGTTGTAATATTAAAAGTAAATAGAGTAGAGGACATAAAATAGTCATTTAACTTTACACCAAAAAAAGAAATTATTGTTTTTGCTAGCAAGAATTTTATGCAACTCAAATTTGTGTTGTTATTGATAGATAATTTGTGTTGTTATTGATAGATAATTTGTTTGTGTATTGCTAGATAATGATAACCAAACACATGTGGTAGTTATGAATAATGGTTATTGGGAGAAATGTTATTATTTGCAACTGTTGCTGAACTTGCCTCAATCAGATTAATTTTGATAAAACAGAGATTCTAAATGTTGTCTTGAATGAAAGCCTAGTTCTTTATTCTCGGAAATTTTGCGTCTAATCATTTGTTAATTTTGTTTCCTTTTAAGGTCCTTATCCTTTCATAAACATTTTGACAAAGGCGCTAACTATTAAGGGATTTTTGATCTACGGCTATACTGACTGTTTTCATGAGGGCCAAAAAGAAATGCTGGAGTGGATTCAAAGTGTAAGGTTAATTTGCTGATTTTAGGCCTCACCCTCAATTCTTTCTCTTAACAAATTTCTCTAAAATTTTTCTCCCTAAAATCTTTTAATTCTTTCTTTTCCTCAATCCTTTCTCTTAATAAAACCAGTCACTGGATTTGCTCTGAAATTATTTTCTCTCTAAAAAAAATTTATTTTCTTTTAATCATTAATCTGAGTATTCATCTTTGCCAGATATTTCAACAATATGATTTTCAATTAAAAAGAAGAATCTCATTTTCTTAGATTGCCACTTTGTAATTTAAGTTTCTTTACTACGATTAAAAATGTTCCTTTTACAAAACAATATTGAAAATAACGATATGCATATATGTGCTCAAATTAATTGTGTTTAATTTGTACATAACTTTAACTATTTGTTGTCTTTACTTTTAGGGTTTGGTCAAATACAAAGAAACCGTGACGGAAGGATTTGACAATATGCCATCTGCATTTTTTGGTCTCTTTGAAGGCCATAACATTGGCAAGGCTGTTGTAAAGGCCTAAGACAAAATTGTTGGAATTTCTACAATGAAGCACTTTGTAGAACCTGAAAAGGTTACTCATTCAACAGACCATCACTAATTGGACAGCCCCTCTCCCAGCAACAACTTAAGCCCACTGTATTTTCTTACCTAAATTAAAGTGACATTTTTATTTAAGAGGAGTGGGCAATTTGATGAGCAACTTTATTTTTTTGTCTTGATTACCACATCAATCAGTTTATTTTTGAGTCATTTAAAATAAACTGCTATTCCCTGAATGACATAAAATCAATAAGACCAAGGTATATACATTTATTAAAATTAAACATTATTGCAACAAGTAGTGGTGGACTATGCAACAAATAAATGCTGGAAAGAAGACTGTTCTTGTACCACTGATGACACACAAATTCCTGAAGATGCAACATAAACGAGACCTCAGGAGTTCCAACTGTTTTCAAAGGAGCCATCATGACGGTGCTGCATTGCTACCTAACAATGCAGCGCAGTTATATGTTGCCTAAGATGATTGCCAAACTCCAGTAAGCACCAATCTTCTTGCAAAATATCTTCCCATGGTAATAATTAATTCAAATTGACTATGGTTTGCCACCTGACAGAGCTAAAAGGAAATAGGACAGTTTATTTTACATCACTTATGTGAAAGATTACTGTTTGTTTTTCATCATGTGATTTTAAATGGAATTATTGTCATTAATTTACAGATTATTCTGATTATCATTTCCTTTTTTTAATTAAAATTTGAAGCTATAATTTCCAATATACCAGACAAATGATAAAAGATACTTTGATGTAATTTACAAAATGTTTCTAAATTTCTGTTTTCAAAAAGAAAAAACATTTTAGAGGCAATATATAATAATATCAGGCAGCCTTCTCTCTGTAAAGCAGAAAGAATGGTCTCGTGGCCTCAGTGTAATAATATATATAACTTTCTTGTTTCCTGCTGTTGGTCTCTCTATATACAGGGTAAGGCAAAATTCACGCACCATATAGATAATTTATTAAAAGTATAATTACACATGAAAATTTTATTTACTAGTTATTTAATTGTTATATTTGCTGTTCAAAATGTTGTCCTTCTTTTTGAAAACATATTTCAATTCTGTGCCTGCATGGTTCATTAACACATCCGAGAGTTTCCTCTGTCATTTTACTGCATTCATATTTCATTCTTTCTTTAAGTTCCTCAATATTTCTTGGATGTATCTGATAAACAACTAATTTCAAATGGCCCCACAGAAAAACATCCATAGTGAAGCAGGGATGTTTCAGATACTTCACTCTTTGAATACTTTCTGTGATGTGGTACCCATTGAAAATCAGAGCCGTTGTGTAATAGGTCATGCAACATGGCAGTTTTGGAGCTGAAGTCCTTAATGAGGCAAGATAGATATGTCATCACACCCAAGAACTGTTTCACTTTTTTCTTGTTACGTGGTTCTGATATCTCCTAGAGGTCACGTAACTTTGCTGGGTTGGGTTTCAACCCGTTATGTGTGTACAGGTTTCCAAAGAAGGAGATTTCCAGGCGTTTTATCTTACATTTCTCTGAGTTCAGGGTAAGTCCCTCTTGGGTAGCGACCTCCATAAAATGTTTTAAGTTTTCATCGTGCTCACCCTGAGGTAGCAACCTCCATAAAATGTTTTAGGTTTTCATCATGCTCACTATTCTGCTGACCCATATATGGTGATATCATCAGATATACCACATGCTCTAGTGCACTTCTCAACTATCCTGTCCATCTTAAGTTGGCAAATATCCTGACTTATACTCAGACCAAATGAAAGTTGTTCAAAACAGTACCTCCCAAATGGTGTTTGGAAAGTTGTTAGTGGCTGGCTTTCATGATCGAGGTTTATGGACCAGTATCCAGACTTAGCATCCAACTTTGAGAAGAATTTTACTCCTGCAAATCAATGGTTGAGCTCTTTGATGGTCGGGATTTGGTGGTATAGCCACATGAGAGCTTTGTTTAATGCTCGTGGGTCTAGGCAGATTCTTATTGTGTTGTCGTGTTTGGTGACATATCTAAGAGAGCTTACTCAGTTTGTAGGTTCTTCGATACGGCAAATGACTCCTTGTGACTTCATCTTGTCAAGCTCAGCTCTGATTGTTTTGCACATGGCTGTCGGTGTTCTTCTCAGTGGATCTATGTGGCATGGCACATTGGGGTTAACGGCAAGCTTGTGAGTCCTCCAAAATTCACCAATACAGTCGAATATGTCAGGGTAGAGGCACATTAGGTCAGCTACACTGTTGATGAGTTGTTGCTGGACTGATGTAGCACAGTTCATTTTCACTACTTTAAGTGCTACCGATATTGGCAGGCCCAGTATGGCTGCTCCTGGAACATCAACCAGGTAGAATTGGGTATCCAGCCATGGAGAGTTCTTGTATTTGCACCTAATATTTGTGGTGCCATAACCATTTATCGTTGTGCTGTTAGTATGGAGCTCCCAATGAGGATTGAACTCACTACTCAGTTGTAATGGTTCTAGCGAGGCAAGCTTGCCAACCATTATACCAGGTTCAGGTGTTCTGGGGAATTTCTAAGCATAACTTAGATGTGGCACAAGGCTGAAGGTGTGGAGCACCAAGTGAGTATTGAACTCACTCCTCAGTCGTAATTGATCTAGCAAGACAAGCTTGCATTGTTGGAGAAACAGGTGGCTGTTCCTGGGGCACTGGATCAACCATGGTTGCTGGTAATGATAAATCAAATGGGAGTGATGAAAATGGAGAACTCACCACTTGTGGTATTTCATGACCATTGTCAGATTTTGGGCGATTGATAGCCCCAAACGGGGACTGTACGTAAGCACATACTGGTGAGCTATTCTTGTTGACCAATGGGTGGAACAGTGTGAGTCTTAGTTTTTGTCAGCATTAGTTGAACATTCAACTGAGGTACATTAGGTCTGTGTGCATTCTGTAAATCAGTGGCAATAGTCCGTTGTACCGGAGGTTCATATACTGAAGTGTAACGACGGAGAAACTTCCTGTTGAGCAGTGTTATACTTCCAGACCCATCAACGTGGATGACATACTGATCGAATTGATCCTGTTTTGTCCCACTTTAGAGGGTGGCAGCCGATCTGATTCTGAATTCTGACTACGTCACCAACCTTGAGTAGCAGAAGATGCTGTGTATGATCACTGAGGCGTTTTTTAAGATGTCAGTTCTGCAGAACAACTTCCCTTATGAGGTGTCTAGCCATGTATCATGAGGTTTGTAATGACTGGAAGTATAGGTATAAAGTCTTTTATGGATCATCCAAAACCACATAACCAGGGAAGGTTTCAAATCGACCTTAGCTCTATAATTACTGTGAGGGAAAGCAACAGATGAGAGTCGATGATGTACACCCCAAGTCTTTAAACATTTTCTAGTGTCGGTTGCTGTAATCTCTGGATCAGCATCAGAGGCCAACTCACCAGTGATTCCAAATGTAATGAGTGTTTTTCAGAGACTGTCAATTAGGCCTTTCGAGTCATGATAAATTTGGTAGGCATGACAGGTGGAGGTTCTTGTTTGGAGCAACCACATTTGATGGCACAATTGTTGTCATGCAGTCCAATGGACTTTATAGGTGTATCGCCTTCAATGTCCATCAGCACTATCGAATGTATCATTAACATCGTTCATTGAAATATCTGCACAGTCAACTGTTTCGTGTGCAATATTCATTGAAGCATTAGCACTTTCAACTGTTTCTCCAACAATAGGCCAGTTAGAATATCTGTCAATGATAACAAGGTAAAATCACACCTCTGTAATGAAAATATCAGCACGCACACATTGACATGGGTACAGCGGATGCACAAGGGGTGTCAGAGGAGCACTGGGTTGTAAGAGGGGCAATGCGATTGCAGTGGTTACAACTGTCATACTTATTACATCATCTGTGATTCCCAGCCAGAACACAAATGTCTCTGCCCTCGAAGTCATGGAAGTAACACATTGAGGAGCTGAGTGCAGCAACACAAGAATGCCCTGTCATAAGGAAGGTGGGACAATGATCCGATCCTTGTACACAGCGACACTGCCAACTGTAGATAAATGTTCCCGGAATAGATAGTATTCTTCTAGACAGAGCGATATGTCATTAAGCGAGTCCGGGATACCTACCTCTATCATCTCATCATACACCCGTTTTTGTCTCCTTTTATTGGCAAGATGAGGTTAAGTTGGGTTTTGATCAGGATGTTAAATTAGGCGTAATAGAATCTGTACCGATTGGGGAACCCGTCACGTGGTGCCATCTCTAAAAGAAGAATGACACACCTCAACACACGGTCAACCTTAAGGTTTTGAATTCTCATGCTATCTGGGGAAACCCATCACACACAGTCCCCGTTTCATCAAGCCCGATCAGTACCACATGAGACCAAAAAAACAGTCTTCGCTGCTTGGAATAGATATAGCGTACCTATTCGTCAGGAGGATAAACATGTCACTATTTTGATCACGCCTTGGGGTAGGTAGCAATATCTCACTGCTCCACAAGGATATATTGCATCAGGAGATGGATATACCTGCCTGAGGGTCCACCATAAGCTGCATAGGTGGTCCTTTCATAAGGGGTAAAGCCTGATGTTCATATGTGTTAAATGTACTTGATTTGTACCGATTTGTTGAAGATTCATACAATTTTCCTCCGTAGTACGGAATGGTAAATTTGGTAGGCATGACAGGTGGAGGTTCTTGTTTGGGGCAACCACATTTGATGGCACAATTGTTGTCATGCAGTCCAATGGACTTTATAGGTGTATCGCCTTCAATGTCCATCAGCACTATCGAGTGTATCATTAACATCGTTCATTGAAATATCTGCACAATCAACTGTTTCGTGTGCAATATTCATTGAAGCATTAGCACTTTCAACTGTTTCTCCAAGTGTCGGGAAATTCGTTGCAACAATACCAAGTGCAGTACATGCATCTCAACTAAGGAATATCTTATCAGAAATATCGGTAATGTAGTTTATCTGCCGTGTCTCCAGTGCTGTGCCATCAAAGGTTTTGCCAGAGAAGCGGAGGATGGCGGCGCCTAGGATATTTGAGCCTTTATTGTTAGCGGCATGCATGTTCATCGTCACTGGGATTAGATTGCGTTCAGTCACTCCCAAGCAGTTTACAACCCTGATATCAGCGAGACAACTTTGACAGCCAGTACCACAGCCATGACTGTGACTGTAACAGTCTTTGGTTTTGATGGGAAGCTTGATTTATATCCAAAACACTCAGAGACATCTATTACAGTCATTGCTATGAGATTGGCATAGGGTTGGGGTTTAGATGATCGTTGAATTCATGTATCAGACACGTTGTTGTACACATGATGGTCCAAGATAAGAACTTTGTTAGTATAGGCAGAGTTCTGTAGAGGCACACAGTGAATCAAATATAGCATCTTTATGTTCAGTGGATTGTTTCCTTGTGGAACTCCTGCATACTGTGGACAAGTGATTAGCACGATTGCATTTTAAGCAGATTTGACCATATGCAGCACATATTTTCATCTTATTTGAGCATGTGCTCAAATACCATGGCCAGATTTACCACAATATTAGCACAATCCATGTTTGTCAGACCGTTTGGGGGTGAATTCCTGAGTCCTAGCTTGTGCACGATTCCTGTTGTGACTATATAAGTTTACGGCCTCAGCAACACCCTGCGAGTCCAGTAATTTAGATGCCGATCGTTTACCAGCTTCTTTGGCTTCAACAAACTTGAACGCTTCTTCTAAAGTCATGTTCTGGTTTTCAGCTCCATAGAAGTCGAGTTGAATTTCCTGGTCATAGAATCCGTGGACAAGAACGTCACGTAAGATTGTATCGGTATAATTTACTTCAGAACGAATTTATACATACCAACATGTCCGCGAAACTTACCACCAAAACTTGAGACATGTTATTTAGTGTCACACGTGCAACCATTGTATTCTCTTCTCTTGCAGCTGACTAATTGATGCGAGTACTTCGGCCTCTGATTTCTTAGTCAATGAACCACCCTGTTCTCGTATAAGATCCTTACACAAAGTGTCATCACAGCACTCCAGTAACTGAGTGATTACTTCTTTGCCAACAATCAGTGTTGCCTCCTTATAATCTGGACAGAAAGTAGGTCCAGTCCTCACTGGTACCAACAGATGTAGTGGTGGGTTGTTTGACTTTTTCCACTTTGACTAATGTGGCTGCATTATGTATCATCAATGACCCCCCATTTTGGCTGGCCGCCTCGGTTGCCCCCCACTTTTCTAAGTTTTGTAGGGGGAAAATATCAGAGCCGACACATTACACTGTTTTGCTAGTATTGACGTTAGTATTAACTCTTTGATTTTGTTTTGAAGTTAACCTCTCTTGTGATCCAACAGCTTGAGAGTGGAAAAGAGGGCAGGAATAGATTAGAACTCCACTACTATGAATGAAAAGTTATCCCGTTTAATTTAGTGAAGTAAAATACTTATACTAAAACTCATTCCTAACTTGTGTATACGATAGTGGTGTAGTATGGAAATAAAGACGTTGCTTGAATTTGCCCCCATCTTCCTCCGCAGAAAAATTTCGGCCCCCAAGTGCCCCCCCCCCCCCAACCCATTTTCAGAGTTCCGGAATCATCACTGTATCATCGAATGCGTGGTTATCAGCGCAGCTACAATCGTTGCATCCATGTCATCTGTCTCGTATTCGCATACAGGGATCGGGCACTTGACTCTCGGCATTGTAGTGGGCAATTCAAAAAATCTCTATCATAAATGAGTACCAAAAATACTTTATTTGAAATTAAGAATGATGGAGATCTGAAAATACAGTATAAAGAAATTGTAATTAATATTACTATACATCGCAAGATTACACATACGTAGTGGACCGGCGGTGTGTGAGAATGGAAGAAGTAGAGAAGATGAATTATCTCTGGGTTAAGACTTCGATGGCCGGTCCAGCTACATAAAAATGTTGGACCTTAATGGAGTCCAAAGAAACAAACAAGACCGACATATATGTATGCGAACAAATATATATTAACAAAACGAATTTACAAATACATCATTTAAAACATGAATAAAGCGTTAGTGTCTGTATGGAAAGTTATTGTGTTGTGTGTTGAATTGAAATGTCCTTACGGTTGTGAATTTTGTTTTAGCGTATTCCCTGAACATGGGAAACGCTGGTTGTGTGTGAGAGTTCACATACTAGAGATGTTAAGAAAAGGTTTTTGTACCTCGCACCACGTGCGAGGCTGTCGGCCTCAAGAGAGGCAAGTTTGGCCGCACGTGGGCGAAGCCGTGGAAAGAGAGACAGAGGCGAAAGGTCAGCCCGTATTTATACTCCCGGGAGAGAGAGACCCCTGGTGACTGGTTAAGAAAATGAAGAGGAGCTAACTGCGACACATAGATATGATACAAAAACTATCTCACTTGTTGGCTATTGTAGCATGTGAGGGTTTCCTTACTTTGCTCGATACTATTTTGCACTCCTTTTTCAACCAAATAAAAGCTGTTGAGCAGTCTCATTTAAGGTTTTGGGGTTTTTGTTCATTCCACTCCCATTGCCGAGCACAAACACACACGCGAACGGGGAAAATCCCAACAATTCCTCTAGGAAGAACACGACAGTGCACTCTCATAACGACAATAAAAACAAAGAAACTAGGGGTAGATGACTCCAACCCCTTTATCTAACTGTAAGTGTTCATCTGACTAGAGTGGAATTTTCAACAACCAATTCCATACAGGCGATATCAATCAAACCACCTGCATTCATGGAATCCAACGTGCTAGCTAGGTTTTCTATAATGGAAGCCCAATTTAACATCACGCGCATAAAGGAGACAAAAAAGATCTTACCACATATTGGCTTCTCTACCTCCAGATACTGATGGAAACTGCAATCAGTAATATTACAACAAATCGATTAAATGATACTGAAGGACGTCGTTATTACCTCGTATAAAAAATCTAAACCAGAAATGCTGGACAAATTGATGTCAACCTCAGTCATCACAGGTCGTCCGTCTATAACCCCTTCTCTTTCCTGTACACGTTTCCTAGGCGCCGTTGGTCTAGTATCGCTTCCTGTCAACATGCAGCCGCTCAGTTCGGACCCCGCTTGTTCTGATATCCTAATCTTCGCACGGCTATTGGATAACAAATGTTACATAGCTTCCAAACTGTTTTAGGGATTGGTTCCAGTATAAGTCATCAATCGTCCAGTCTTGGTTCTTCAAGTGTTATGATTCTTATTGACGAAGAAAGTCGTCTTTCTTCAATAAGCCGTGGTAAACTTCTTGTTTACGACTGTGCATACTAGAAATAAAGCTAGTTTTGGTTAAATATAGACGATTTAATAAAAGTGAATAAAATAATTTAACACAAAAAAATTTAGAATGCTGCGACTTGGAATTTTGATCTATGTGTTTAGCAAGATTCAATCAAAAATTCAAGTGAATATTGGGTCCCTTCCTCATGTGGATGGGCAACTGCGTGTATATCTGACGACCCGTCTGTCTCTGGCATTCTAGCTTGTCTCTGTATCCTCAAAATCGACTTGAATTTATACATAATTCTCCGTCCACATATCAAACTGTTCACACGCCAAAATAACTCAATCTTGCATTGTTTAAAGTCAAGGTTAAAAGACCAGATCCTGTTATGATTGTACACCATTTCATTCAGAGCCATTGCTCCAAAACCAAAAACATATTCGGCCGAAATATCCCTCAGAAACTGAATCATGCTCTGATCTTTCCAATTCGAAGTCACACCTGGCCTCTAGACAAATATTCCTGCCTGGGAAAATTAGTCACCGCCCTCTTTCACCTGCGCCTGGCATGATCACGGAAAAACTAAATCGGTGTGTTGCAGACTGGTGAATGTATTTTTAGTTATCAGAAGGATTTATGATGTCGGTGTTCTTAAACATTCGTCCACAACAAATTAAGAGATAAAAGGAATATTGAAAACAAATCATGCAAGAAAATTCAGAGTGAAGACAAACATAATTAAAAGTATAACAATAACATGGATTTATATACAATTAACATATACAATTGGGTTGAATATTTTTGGATAAATGAGGATGGTTGAATTAGATTGTGTAGAGTATTTTTGTGACGTTTCAGCGTGTGTGGAGCTGTTATTAAGATTTGTTCGTAAAATTAAACTAAGTATTTGGTTATGTAGAAAAATGTCCTTTGTGCGAGTTCAATCAATGGTGTGTGTGCGTAAGTTTAAGTTATTGTCCCAAATAATGTACCTTTAGTTGTTTGAATGTTTGATTGATTGTTTACGAATACTTATTTAGTAGTGAGTAAATATCACTTTTTAAGTATTGTAAGTAATTGCTAGAAATTGTTCCTGAGAGGGCGTGGTTGTTGTTTGCTGAGTCAGAGACGTTTGCACGGTAAAAGTGTAGTTGGTCAAGGTTTTGACTTCCGTGGATTAGTTTGGCATCTCTCCAGGGGTGAAAGTCTGACTGCTTGAGTCGATTCAGATTCTTCTATTTATAGAGTTTTGGTCAAGAAAATAGGCTCCAGAGCGCTTGGCGCGAAAAGACATTTTCGCGTGAACTTGTTACAGTTCTAAGGGTCTAAGCCAATGAGAAGTCTCGCTTGCTGAAACTAGAGTGTTGATTGGCTGATAGGTGATTTTTGGTGTAAAGTGGATTATACCGGAGGAGTGAGAGGTTAGTATGGATTATTCCATCAATACCCCCTCCCACATTAATAGTCATAAGATTATGGGTATTAATATGTGAAATGTCTTGAATTTAGCAGGCCAATGAACGTGCCTACCCGACCAGGTACGGTTAGATGAATTTGTTTCCGAGTCACTTGCTGGAATTGACTGTGTGCTGGAAGATTCTGGATGTGTTGTATTATGAGTGGTCAAAGGCTTGCCATCATGCTGTACATCTGCAGGCTTCATACGGTCAATATTGACCGTGTTATGTTTTCCCGCGAGGTCTATGACGAAGTACTTTGATGTGCGAGATATTACCGGGTGTGGTCCAGTGTAACTAGGTGTGAGAGGCTTACGGACCGTATCTCTGTGGATGAAAACACTCTGCTTGGTGCGGGTCTGCAGGAACGTAATAAGGCTTGTGATATGCCCGTGTTGGGGTATAAATGACGTCAGTTGCCAAAATTGGTCGTTGCCAAAATTACTGGAAGGGATATCATCGGTGGTAATGTTAAAAATTTGTCCGGGCAAAGTTGAAGGTGTTCCGAAGACTAGTTCTGCACTGGCGCATTTTAAATATTGCTTGATAGTGTTAGGCAATGCGAGCATGAAAGGCAGTTTGTCTACCCATGTGCGGCCGTTTGTAGATGCTGTGAGTGCATACTTGAGCTGCCTGTGGAACCTTTCCACTAGTCCGTTGGCACAAGGGTGGTAAGCCGTGGTAGAGATATGCTTAATTCCCAATAAATTCGTGAATTCGCTTAACAGTGTGGACTGGAACTGTGGGCCCCTACCAGTGGTAATTATCGAAGGGCATCAAAATATGGTAATCCAGTGGGTAAAGATTGCGTTTGCTACTGCTTCAGATGTTATTGATGGAAGAGGTATGGCTACTGGCCAGCGCGTGAAGCGATCTATGATGGTGAGTATGTATTCGTAGCCGTCTACATGCTCCAATGGACCGACCAAATCCGCGTGTAGGTGGGTGAATCGTCCATCAGGATTGGGAAAAGTTGATGCAGGCGCTTTGGTGTGTCTGCCTATCTTGGTTGCTTAGCAACGTAGACACGTGCGGGACCACTGTTTAATATCAGTTGCCATACCAGGCCAGACGAATCTGTCCGATATGGTCTGCAACGTTGCCTTAGCACCGGGGTGAGCTTGGGAATGAAAGTGATCGAACACTGGACGTCGCATTGCTGGCAGTATGTAAGGGCGTGGATTGCCCGTGCTGACGTCACAGTATACGGATTTGTCAGTAAATGGTGGTCTTTTCTCGATCTGTAAGGAAATGTCAGATCAGACGGTTGAGAACGTTTCATCATTTAGCTGTTCACTTGCCAAGGAGTCGAATGGTATTGAGGGTTGTACGGGATAACGCATCGGCCACAGTGTTGCTGGTGCCTTTGACGTGGCGGATGTCCGAGGTAAATTGTCCTATATAATCCATATAGCGAATGCCACGAGGGTTGTGCTTCTCGGATTTAGCGTGTAAGGCGTACGTCAATGGTTTGTGGTCGGTAAATACTGTGAATTCACGACCTTCTAGTATATGACGATAATGCCTAATTGCCAGGTACACTGCTAATAGTTCGCGTGAGAAAGTACTATACTTTATCTGCGCAGAGTTAAGTTTAAGAGAAAAGAATTGACAATGGTTTCTCAATTCCGTTAACAACCTGATGTAGGACTGCGCCGATTGTGTTAGAGGATGCATCAGTGGTGAGAGTCAGTTTAGCGTCATCCGAAGATGTTATGTAAGACAATTTAACACAATTTTGTAGTGCTTGCTTAGCGACATTGAAAGAGTCCATCTCTTTTTCGGGTTCTTTTTTTATGCTTAGACAAAATGTTGGTTAGGGGTAGTAGTATAGAAACACAATTATTAATAAATTGATGGTAATAGTTAATCATTCCCAGGAATTTTCTAAGTTGACGTAGAGTTGAAGGTGGTGGAAAATCAGTAATAGCTTTTACTTTCTGGTTCAAGGGAGTTAATCCATGTTTGCCTACTACGTGACCAAGAAAAGTCAAGCTGGGGACAGCAAATATGCATTGAAAAACTGTTTGAAGATAGTCGTAATGTTCTTCGTGTGTCTTGCTGGCTATTAATACGTCGTCAATATAGGCGTAAGTGTAAAATAGTCCGCGAAGGACTTCGTCAATGAGTCTCTGAAATGATTGAGCTGCATTGCGCAAACCGAATGGCATTCTGATAAATTCATAGAAGCCAAAGGGAGTTGTTATTGCCGTTTTGGGGATGTCGGACTGCTCAATCGAAATTTGGTAAAATGCTTTCCGCAGATCCAGCTTGGTGAAGACCGTGGCGCCTTCTAACGATAAAGCAAAGTCTTTAATGTGGGGGATTGGGTATTTATCCTAGACGGTTTGGACTTTTAGTAGCCTGTAATCCCCGCATGGACGCCAATTGCGAGCATCGACCTTTGGGAACCTGTGAAGCGGAGTAGCGTAAGGACTAGAAGATGGTCTAATTATGCCCAGTTTGAGCATATTGTCTAACTCGTCCTTAGCTACCCGTAGTTTGCTGGGGTGTAGACGACGCGGTTGGGCATGAACTGGGGGTCCAGTAGTTTTTATTGTATGTGTGGCATTATGCCTGATAGGTTCTGCATACGTAAATGATGATAACAGGGATTTATACTTCTGTAGTAATTTTTCGTAGCCATTTGCTTTGGGTACTACAGCTGTTAAACCTATTGTTGAGTTCCTTGATGTTAATCTGCGGCGCTGCAGATTCGTACGCGCGTCAGTGAGCGTACGCGAAGATAAGTCAACAGATAATTCGTAATGTGCCAAAAAATCTGTGCCTCAGATTGGCAATTCAACATCGGCTATTGTGAAGGTCCAAACGAATTCCCTTCGTAATCCAATGTTGGGTGACATAACTCGTTCGTCGTAGGTACTGATTGATGTTAGCTGCCTGTAATTTCAATGAAGCTTGCTTGGATATTGTTGATTTGTCGCAATTTTTGAATGGTACAACGCTGACTTGTGCACCGGTGTCGACTAAAAAATCAAGGTTGCTATTTCGGTCGCGAATATAGAACAGGCGATTTCTGTTGTCAGCCCTGGCAGCCAACGCCTCTAATGGGTTCCAAGCAGGTCGTTTCCCTGTAGGTCCGTTGGGAATGTGTTCCGGAAAGCACATGGCGGCTGGCACTTTTTAGGGCGGGCGCCAAACACCTCGTGGTACCAGCAATTACCATGTTGACGGTGACGGGGGCGACGCGACGCTGAGCGCGGTCTATGGTTATAATGCCGGGCAATTGAATTGCTCCAACTTCTCCTCGGCTTGTTTTGAATTTCGTCAAGCCGTAGAGAGAATTTCTGCAGTTTTGATGTCAGAAGTTGTAATCTTTGGTTGAAATCCGGAGTGAGGTCGTCTGACGGGCTTCCGGAAGAGATTTGCCGAGTTGGTGTGATATCAAATACTTTGTCGGCAATCATAGCCAACTTCTGTATGTTAACTTCATCTGTGAGCGCGGCTAGTATTCGTACAATTTCAGGCTGTAGATTATCCAACCACATCTGTTTTAGGACGGTGTCAGACATGGTATTGCTGCCGAGTAAAGATTGCATTCGGCGCAAGAGTTGAGATGGTTTGCTAGTTCCTAAGGTTAAATTAGTCAGAAGATCCTTTATTCTACGTTCCTCTGAACAACCTGTGCGGTGTAATATGGCTTGCCTTAGTACCTCATAAGGCTTATCAGTCGGAAAGCTTGTAAGAATGTATGCCACTTCTGCAGCCACCTCTGCAGGTAGTTTTTCAACGACAAAGGCAAACTTGGATTGCTGCGATGTGATGTGTCGAGCTTGGAATATCGCATCGAGTTGTAAAAACCACGTTTGTGCGTTGGAATTGCAGCCTCAGTGCGGGGAATTGGTTCAGCCATGTCGATTGAATATAATTTTGGAGGAAAAACAAAAATTTTTCGCGCCTGTTTGTGTTGTGTTAGATCCGTTCTCGTTATGCGAAGAAAATATTTTTTTTTAGAGTGCTGTGTGTCTTGAACGTCGTGTTTTCCAATTTAGTTGGTGCAAAGGTCAGCGATCATTAATAAATTTCTGTTGATGTTGTTAACGCCAGGATTACCAGGTTGTAGTTGCCAATTTTGTGTTTGGTCGCAAACATGGGAGTTGCCAATTTTGTTGCAGACCGGTGAATGTATTTTTAGTTATCAGAAGGATTTATGATGTCGGTGTTCTTAAACATTCGTCCACAACAAATTAAGAGACTGCTCTAATAATAGAATTTTTGCGGAGGTGAAGGTTGAATAAGTTTGAAAACTGATCAAAAAGCTGTTTGGTTACATGAGGTCGGCTGCGTGTATAGAATTTCACTCCTCCACAAACATTTAGGTGTATTGTACAAGGCTAACAAGGCAATGCAAAAGATAACAACAATAATGTAAAACAGCAACAAAATATCTATATATGAATAATACAAATTATCAAGAATAAACTGCTCAGAATTTTTAGCGGAGCTATGTTGAATTTTAAAGTTCAGTAATGTTAATTGAGGAAATTAAAATGCTTTATAATGTTCCTTCAAAACAGTGTTTTTGGTACAGAATTTTACAATGCAAAAATAAGAGTTGTTAACCCTTTATTATGAATTTAATTATTTGAAAACTTTTCTTTGAAAGAAAGCATTTTTTATCTGATCTTACAATGAAAAAGAGTTTGTTTTTAGAAGAAATGTTCTTTGTGAATTAGTTGAAAGTTTTTATGTAATCTGAATATTGCGAGAATGTGTTTGCTAAAAAAAAAGGAACTTATATTATTACTTGATGTTTCAAGAAGTTTCTGTTTGGTACTAAATGAAATTTAGTTTTGTACTTCTGAAAATAAATACGATAAATCTTACCGCTAAAAGAAAATGTTCACCAAAGAATAGAACTGAGTTAGAAGGTTTCTTGAATTGTGTCCTGAAAAGCTGAAATTATGCTCGGTAAACTTGTAGCTTCAGAAGACTTTTTTAAAGTAATTTCTTGCTGGTGAAGAATTGGAAAAAACTGGAATATCCAAGTTAAATTTCTTTAGTGTGGCAGCGATGTGTCTTGTTGATTTTAAAAAGGTCTCACTGATGAGATACGTTCGCGCTCCCTATTTATTTGGCTATGTGTCACATGACCGGCTCCAGACTGTTGTTCAAAATATTGGCTGCAAAGCCTGATTGCTTAGGCGTTTTTCATATTTATTATTAACGAGCCTATGTGAAAATTTATTTTGACCAATGGAAAAGGGAACGGCTTACAAACTGAGAAAAAAGTAACAAAAATCGTTAGGTGAAATCGCTTTTCAATATAAATAGGCAAAGAATGTTGGATCAGGGCAGATAGAGAGAGAAAAACCAGAAAGAATCAGGAGGCAGAAAGGAAAGCCAGTGTTCCACGCGTCTGAATAACGCCGGTGTCAAATTACACGCTGATACATTATCAGCTTCTAATGAGAGCAGAACAATTTCAAAAAACTCTATTCGATTCCAAAGCTAATTACCTTAAAATATATCTTTTCCTTTTATTCATTTTTAATACAACCGTATAATTTTTATGTGAAAAAAGAACTCTCAATTTGTTTTAAACATTTTGGAATATTACTTTGTGTCCGATGAACATTTTCTCTTCTTGACAATTCATCGAAACTACAAACTTTAAATATTTGATTCCTTTTCCTGTAGCAAGCTACTGACAACAGACAACTTCACTTGTGTAAATTTGTAAATAAATTCCTCATCTTGTTTCGTTAAATACATCTTGTGTGTTTCCTCAATACTTCAGTTGGATTAAGGACGTTATCGGAAGATAACCACCTAAACACATAACCCCCACGTAAACACCACATTTTTTCTTCCTCAACTTCCACATTTTCGAAAAAATTAGTTATTTGTCCAGAAATTTATTATCCCCTTTTCCGGGCGAACAAATATTTAGTAAAATTTTCTTTTCTTTTAATAAAATTGTTTTGGTTTTCTCACTAAGTACCTTATTATCATTATTTTTACGGTGCACCTTCATTCTCCCCAATCTTTTTAACCGAACCCACAAATATACAGTTTTCTTTTTTCATAATTTGTGCTAATTTTTAACAGATCGCGATCATCTATCAGAAAGATGAAATTTAAATTTTTATTATTGCATTTTGTTCTAAAAAACAGTAACACATCTAAAATAGCTAAATAAATGTCAGCAACTGAGCACAAATAGTTATTAATTTTAAAAAAACATTATTAATGTAACTACATGGACAAGAATGTCGTTTTTGATTTTTTTTTAAAGTTAAATTAAAAATTAACCATAAAAAATGTCGAAAATTCCTTCTTCCACAATCTATCTGTGCTATAATGCTTATTACCTAATACTAAATATATTGTTTTTCAACATTAAAGTAATCACATCTCCCTGTCGCGATCTGTAAGTATACAAACGTCCTTTCCACTTGAGAAGTTTTATCATAAGGCTAAGCCAATCAAAATAAAAATGATCAAATAAAAAAAACACGAAGACAAAAAATATAAGAGTTACTTCTCTTACTTTCGGGAGAAAAGTTAAAAGAACATTTCGCAGGACTTTTCATATTCTCAAGTTGATTCTCAGGAAGATGGTGATTGCCAAGAAGTGGGTCCTTTCCAAATATTTTGATGGCAAACCCAAGGCTTCTGATATAAAACTGGAAACAGAAGAACTGTCTGAGACACTTAAGGATGGCGGTAATTATTTTTTTATTAACTTTTAAAACAACTAATTAACGAGTCCTGCAAACCCACGTTTTTGCAGTTCAAATATTTTTTTTTATTAAAAACAATGTTTGTATCTTTTAGGGATTTTATTTTACATTTATACTTAAAACAACGTTTTTACATTGAACTTATACTTGTACTTGTAACTTGATTAATCATTTGTTAAATTACTGTCAGATCGGATAACTTTGTTAGACTTTAACCCGGATATAAGAGACTTCTTCTCCGGTCCCGACAACACTCTTATATCCGGGTTACACTGTACTTTCGTTAATTAAAACAATCCAATCTATAGTCGTCTTTTTCCACTTCAATGACACTTGGACACGATCTGTCTGCAATCGTGTCGGAGAAAAGTTTATTGTTTTTCGATTGGATCATACTTTTTATCTTTTCGTTATCAAAGTTATTCTCAATGTTTGCTAACTTTCATAGTACAGTGAAACCCGGATATAAGAGAAACCCCGATATAAGAGAAACCCTGATATAAGAGAGATTTTCTCTGGTCCCAAATTGGAGCCTGTGTTAATGTATATATAATAGAGTAGACCAAACCCTGATATAAGATAAACCCGGATATAAAAGACCTTCTCCGGCCCCGACAACTCTCTTATATCCGGATTGCACTGTAGTGTAACCCGGATATAAGAGAGATTTTCTCTGGTCCCAAATTAGAGCCTGTGTTATTTGTTACAAAATAAACAAAACCCGGATATGAGAGAGATTTTCTCTGGTCCCAAATTAGAGCCTGTGTTATTTGTTACAAAATAGGCCAAACCCGGATATAAGAGAGATTTTCTCTGGTCCCAAATTAGAGCCTGTGTTATTTGTTACAAAATAGACCAAACCCGGATATAAGAGAGATTTTATCTGGTCCCAAATTAGAGCCTGTGTTATTTGTTACAAAATAGACCAAACCCGGATATATGAGATTTTCTCTAGTCCCAAATTAGAGCCTGTGTTATTTGTTGCAAAATAAACAAAACCCGGATATAAGAGAGATTTTCTCTGGTCCCAAATTAGAGCCTGTGTTATTTGTTACAAAATAGACCAAACCCGGATATAAGAGACTTCTTCTCCGGTCCCGACAACTCTCTTATATCCGGATTACACTGTATAAACTTAAAAATATAATTTCAATGTGTAGGTAGCTTTAGTTTATGACTAACTGCAAAATGTGTCCTGACTATTGATGTCATCTTATTTGAATGGGACTGACATTTTTTTTTTTTGTTCAAAATTTTGTTTGTTTGTTATTCTTCCAAGATAATGATTTTTTTTTTTTAAATCCGTGTTCATAATGCAGAAAAATTTTCACTTTTTAATATTTTTTTTGTTGTGCATCGAAATAAAAAGATTGTTTTTTTTATTGTAGAAATGCAGGTAAACTAAACAAGCACTGACCAAAATACTCCTTTTTTTCTTCGAATGGTTTTTTTATAAAGAGACTGGGAAAAAAGCTTTAAACTTTTATTTTATTGTAATTTTTCCGATAAAAATCTTCGGTAATTTCAAAACTTTTCTCACGCGCTTCACAACTAATTTAAGATCATTTTAAATTTAAACTAAAAATTATCAGAATTTGAAATTTAAAAAATTAGTGGATCGTGGAAGTTTTTTATCCTTTAAACTTGTACTAAGGGACTGTCCCCCACCAAAAAAAAAATGTTGTTTTTTTTTTTCGGAAAATATTTTTTGTAGATTGCAAAGGTATCTCCACTAATTCGCCGAAAAAACAGCACAGTATCTTCTTTCTGTAAGAATTATAGTTGTAAGAAGATTCTTCTTAATCTTACAGCTATAATTCTCAAAATGTGTGTGCGTGTGTGATCGGATGTTTGCGTTTCCAGTTTTCATCCGATTTTGATGAATTTTTTTGTTTGATAGATAATTCTTCAGTGCCGGTTTTGAGTCCAAATTGTTGGACACAATGGCCCTCTAAGTCTACTGCTTCCTAATTGAATTCCCAACAACGTTTTTTTTTTACTATCTGTTCTGTTCTTGGATATCATTCATAAAAACTTTAATAAAAATAGTTTAAATTAGTACAATATTATTTATTATTATTATACAGTTCCCTTTCAGCCCACCCCATTCAAATTGTTAAAATTTTGGGGATGTGCCTCAGTTGCACCCAAATGTTGTTACTAATATTGATTTTCAGGTGATCTGACTTTAACTTAAACTTCTCTAATTGAACGGCAAATATTCCCAGTAATGAAACACCCGGTCGAAGACTGGTTATACTGCTAATGATGAAAAAAGGTCGCAAACTTCATAAAAAAGAAGTTTTATCGTCAAAAATGCTTAAAAAGTAGATCTTTGTCCACGCCCCATGTCATAACTGTGACACAATTTAATGTGGGAACGTGTTCAAAAATTGCTCAAGCTCCCCTCTGGGGGAATCAAACAATGACTCTAGCCCCCTCCCGAAGGAGAGGTATTATTACCTGAAAGGATGCCTCCCAGGGACTTGCTAATATCCATTTCAAGCTACCCCGCGATTCTTTTATTTGTTTCACAACCCCAAGACAAACTGAGACATGTTCTTTTTTTTTCTATAGCGGTGGGGGTAACCTCTGTGATATTTTAAACATAAAAAACATAATAATTGTTTCCAATCAGATTAAATCAGCTAATATTCCCCAAATAAAGTTTCAGACAAGCAAAACTCTTTATTTTAACACCAAAGATGAACTGAAGTCAAGGATTATGGCAGCATTCACCAACAAGGAGACAGTCCAGAAGATTTGCAAGAGATTCTGAAGTCAACTGGAGGCCGTGGTTGAAGCCAATGGCGATTTTATTGAATAAATTTACTCTTTAGTATTTCAAGATATTTTTGTGTAATTTTGGTAAATATTTTAAAATGAGATGTCAGTGTGATTTTCATTTTTGCATAATTTAGAAGACAATTTATCCATCGCACAAACTAAATTTTATATATTTATAACCAATGATATTTTATATATTTATAACCAATCAAATTGTATATATCTATTATTTAAAAGTCTCTAATATTTTACTTGATACTTTTAATTCTTTTTTGTCAGAAATTCTCTGTGAAGCCATTTGGCTCACTGTGGATCCTTATATGCGGTAAGTTTATTGAAATAAATTATAATTTCTTATCTTATTTTGAGAGATGTCATAGAATGTTAGTATAATACCTGTCAAAAATGATGGGATTATTTATGTAGGGATTGTCATTACTACTTGTGCAGAAACAAAATGCCAGCCCTAGGTACTTTTACCTAGGACCATAGCTTTTCCTTTTTGGCCTTCTGGCTTGGATCAAAGTGTAGTACCTGTTCTATTTCCTTTACTATGTTTTTGTATTATGGTGCAAGATACAGTAGTATTTTCATGTCTAACTGCACTTGATGGTCTAACAAAGGTGCAAAAAAAGATGATCTTGTTTTATTAAGTGTTTACATATGATAAGCAAATTCCTGATGAAATTCATTATTATTCACCAATTATCTCATGGCTTTTCTGCCCCTTTTCCTGGTTTACAATTAAATAAAATTTGATTTGTTTAGTTCAGTTATTTCTAAAAAGGGAGGTATCATCCACCTGGTGGGGGTAAGAAAAATAGTGGGAAGCCAGAGGGTGTGGTAGTGTCACATCAGAACTGTAACACACACATACACTCACATCTGAAGTGCATCTTGCTTTTATTTTTCAATGTATCTCATTTATATGACAATTACAGTGTTACCCGGATATAAGAGACCCGGATATAAGAGCGATTTTCTCTGGTCCCAAATTAGAGCCTGTGTTAATGTATATATAATAGACCAAATCCGGATATAAGAGACTTCTTATCCGGTCTCGACAACTCTCTTATATCCGGGTTACACTGTATTATATGAAATACTAAGATACTCATCAGGCATGCAATACTAGCACCCAGAAAATCTAATCAAAGGTTGACCATACATGGAGGGCTTAGGATTGTGTTTTGGTATGCAAGGAAGCAATAGCACCCAAACCTTAGCAATTAGCACCCACTGGTTTAGATGTTTACAAAGCACACACATACACACACTCTCTCTTTCTCTTTCTCTCTCTCTCTCTCTCTCTCTCTCTCTCTCTCTCTCTCTCTCTGACACATATACACACAGAATGTCTATATATATATATATATAAGTTCTAGTTTGGGCACCTTGGCGTAGTGTAATGGTTAGCAAACTTGTCTCGCTAAAACAGTTACGGGTGAATAGTGAGTTCGATCCTCACCGGGTGCCCCATATTTTCGGCCTTGTGCTACATCTAAGTTATGCTTAGAAAATCATTAAGGGCACCTCGATGTGGTGTAATGGTTAGCAAGATTGTCTCGCTAAAACAATTGCAACTGAGTAATGAGTTTGATCCTCACTGGGTGCCTCATACTTTTGGTCTTGTGCCACATCTGAGCTACGCTTGGAAAATCACTATATAAGTTCTAGTTTTCTTTATGAAAAAAATTTTGCCTCCAAAATGGCAATAATTTATTGAAACAAAACTTGTAACTGTTGGAATGAATATATATATATTTTTTTTGTTTTTGTTTTCAGCTTATTTATTGACATTATAAAGAAAGGGGAGGTTATGTTTGGATCTCAAGTGGCAAGGTGAGAATCCTTTCTTTTTCTCTCATGTTTTTTTTTATTCTGCTAATGATGTAATGGCTAAGAATCAATCTATTCTTCATTTATTTAAATTTAAAAACTTTCATCTGAGCATGATACTAAAAATTTGGTAGAGAGTAAAAAAAAAATAGCTTCAAAGAAAGATGTATGAAGTTTTAGATTTCGGAATCTGCCGTGGGAGATGAAAAATTATTTTCTTCTTTCTCTCCATTTACACCATCCTGATTGTTGATTGCCACGCCTTTCTGGAGAGTTGTGAGAAAAATAAATAAAAGCAATGGACTAAGATGTTCTAATTATTTTCACCTAATGTTTCTGTTATATAGGAGTAAAGTGTTGCTGCCGACACTTGAGTTTGAACATAGATCGCCAGTGAGCCAACACAGGCGATCCCATTATTGAGTTGAGTAGACCACATGACCATAGATGAAATGCATATGTGGGAGGTAGCGTGTTTCTAATTGATCCTTATATTCTAGTCTATCCTCTATACTATTCAGATTACTATTCCTCTTCTATACTTTATTGTTATACGGATCGCTATTCTCTACTCTATTCACTATACTATTTATTCAAAGGCGTCTGACACCAATAGTGTTCAATGGCATACTTTAGTTGTATCTGCGATCTCAACGTCCCTACTACAACAAGCATTACAGAAGTGACAATGAGTATTTGTTGGCATCACAAAAGTGGCAATGATAGTTCGTTGTCATCACAAAAATTTCCATCAGTGAGGAAAGGTTATTGCTGACGACAACCCCATTTAAACATTTACGTTTGGACATGTAAGAATATTTTTGTACATAGCACTGTCCATCAAAAATATTTTCTTTATTGTTTTATTCATTATGAAAAAAAATTCTGCTATTTTGCTATTCTATTTTCATTTCAATAATTTTTTTTAACATTAAGATAGTGATATATTGTGATAGATAGCAAAATACACACATATATATATATATATATATATATATTATATAAATATAAAAGTGAACATTGAAGTCAACACTCAGAAACGACAGGATGTTTCATGCTAGACGCAATCATCAGGTCACGAATGTTGGATTTTTCCTCAACTATTTATATATATGGGTCAGTGGTGCATTGTGGGTAATCTATTCTGGCAGTTATTTTTGCGGGAGTAGGTTGTTTATTTGTTTGTGTTAATTTATTTTACTTGTTTTTCATTTTCATTTTGTATTATTTATTCTTTTCGGTTTTTGATGTTTTATTAACATATTAAAAAATAAGTAAATAAATAAAAAGCAAATAAAAATTAATCCAAATAAATAAATAAATTAACAAATTGTCTCCACTAAAATAACCGTTAGAACTAATAAAAATAAGCATAAATAAGCAAAAACAAGTAAAAATAATCAATCCAAATCAATAAATAAACTAAAAACTGTCCCCCGCCAAAATAACAGAATAGACTACGGCAAGCAATCTAAACATTGAATGAATAAATAGCTTTAATCATCTTCCCAGACCAAGACTAACTATTAAATAAGCAACCTAAGCAAATCTCTCAATTTTATTTTTACTACGTTAATAAAACATCAAAAACCGAAAAGAATAAATAATACAAAATGAAAATGAAAAACAAGTAAAATAAATGAACCCAAACAAATAAATAAATAAACAAACAAGCCACTAACTGTTAGAATAGATTACTCACATTGCACCACTGACCCATATTTATAAATAGTCGTGGAAAAATCCAGCATTTGCAGCCTGAAGATTGCGTCTAGCATGAAACAGCCTGTCACCTCTGAGTGTTGACTTCAATGTTCACTTTTATATTTATATTTACATACACTCTGTCTCTGATATTGAGCACTTTATCCCATAAATATAGCACACCTTAATACTATATTTCTTCATTTATATATATATATATATATATATATATATATATATATATATATATATATATATATATATATATATGTAAGCAAATATGTGGATATAGATCCGACAGTATGAGGAAAAATATGGAAAAACAAAAATCCAAATATGCAAGTTTACTGTTTTAATGTTGTTTCAATGTCGACGTCAGACGTTTCGGTCTAGTAGACCTTCTTCAGGACATAGTTACTAAAACATAATTAAAATTAGACGATATTCAAGTCAACATGAAAAGACGATAGACATAAGAATAATCAAAACAAAATGACTGAATTTTAAGATCAGTGTTCAGTTTTGAAATGTGATCACATCGGCGTCACATTGGCGATGTTGTGAAATGTTGTTTTTTCCCCCGTGTATATTAGCAATAAAAATAATGAAAATTAATGTTCATTTGGTATCAAAAAAGAAATTATCTTATAACATGTTCCACTAGTGGAACAATGTGCACTAAAATGTTACTGTATTTGATGACATATAAGGCGCACTGTTTTTACTAAAAATATCTTTCAAAATCCCCCTGCATCTTATATGCCATATGTAGGTTTACTAATTTTACTGATTGCTGATTTTTTCTTGATTTGCTCTGCTGAAATTGGGGTGTCATCAAATACGGTATATCAGGAAGAAACTGGAATGAGTCTGAAATACAATACTCAGATTAAAACTGTTAAACAGGATCAAGAACTTCATCCAACCACTTGGCCAACTCATGCTGGGCAGTGACAAAATAGGCCAAAGTGGAACATTTATTTTATGAACTTTCGGCAAACCATACATCCTAGGATGCTAGGAGTCAACAGATCGAATTTTGTTTTGAGAGGAACATTCTTTTATGAAATTCAAGAAATCCCTTCTGAAATTTAACTTGCATTATCACAGTGTCATTAAATGATGTATCACTTAATTTTTAATCAAGACTATACTTTTGTATCCAACTTTTTGATTAATAAAATGTTCCCTGTTTTAAGAATACTGTTTAGATGGTGTGGGACCTTATTTTTCGTACACTCACACAATGTCACACGATAACCCTCTACCTTGAGTTGGGTGAACATTAGTATAAAAAATGTTCCACATGTTTTCCTTAAAGAAATAATTTGCATTTACTCTGACATTGATGTACAACCAATTGCAATTAATATTAAAATTTGACCAGAATTAGCTGCATAGCATGAAATGAAAACAGCTTCATTTAGGTTGACTGATTTACATTTTATCTAAAAAAAAAACATTATCATGTCAGCCCTAGGGTGGACTGTAGGGAGGATTTACTTAATCCTGACAAGTTAAATGAGTGTTCACTCCTTGCTTGTTCTGTTTTGCAATATTCACTTTCATAATTTGTCACTTATATAAAAATAAAAAATAAATTGTTTTGTTCTGTCTTGTTTTTTTTGTTTTTTTCAGAGTGCTGAAAAGCAATAATTCTAAATATCCAGAAGGCACATACGTTCTTGGCAAGATGGGTTGGTGCACTCATTCTATTGTTTCAAATGAAAGTCAAGTTGAGAAATTACCTGAAATGGGAAATCTTCCTCTATCCCTAGCTCTTGGAATTATGGGAATGCCTGGGTAAGTAGAAAATGACATTCTTGATTTTAGGGGGTCCAAAAATATGTTTTTAGTATGAAGAGCTATTATTATTATAAATAAATAAAAATAAAACTATACAATAATAATAATAATGAAAATTATAAATAAAATAAAATAAAACAATAATATTAAAACTTTGTATGAAATAAATTAAATGAAAATAATAAAAATTCTCCCAGCATGCAACAAAAACTGTTCCTGCCAGAAAACAGATATCCCGCCAAAAGACGTTGAATTCAATATCTTTGCTACTGACCAGCAGACAGTCAATATGTGTCCCAACTTCTCTCTCTTGGACATTGCTTTTAATAATACAAAATGACTTCTTCATTTTATTACATGAAACCTCTAAAATACTTGTAGCCAAAAATACACACACCAGTACACATAAAAATAAATAAATTGTATGATATTAATGTGCAATTTAACATGTCTTTTACTGTTATCTCTGTTTTATTCCTGGAAAGTATGTTTTTATTTCCTGTGAACACAAGGCTATTTCTACTGCTATGATGTGAGTGATCCCACAAGTGGAAGAAGGATTACTAATTCTTGTTCTTTTTAGCATCTTTGATTAAACTGAATTTTTTCTTCTTTTCTTTCAAGTTTAAGATGGTCACTTGAATCTTTTATTGCAGAATGACAGCTTATTTCGGCTTTTTGGAAAAGTGTGAACCTAAAGCAGGAGAAATTGTTTTGGTCAACGCTGCTGCTGGTGCTGTTGGTAGTGCCGTCGGACAAATAGCCAAGATAAAGGTAACTTCATTACACACGACAAAATCTGTTTTATTTGAATCTATCTCCAGAGCTTATAATTTTGATAACTGGCCACTAAATTATGTAATCTTTAATTACAAATTTGTTTGGGCCATTAAAATTCAAGTGAAAGGGATTTTCACTGATGAAGAATTAATGTAAATGTCACTGAAAGAATAAAGTTCATACATGGACAATTTTGTGCATTTAAAAAAAAATTTCATTTAGGTTCAGTTTCTTAAAACTTTTAAATAAACTCATTTGCCTAAGAAACAGTGTCAAATTTGTTGAATCATTAGTTTAAAAAATATACCTACTATGAAAATAGAAAGTTAGTTTCTAATGTCTACTAAATCAGAATCATTGCCCAAAATTGAAGATTTTCAAAAACATGTAGTTTTTATATTATATAACCGATGATATGAGTAGGATTTCTTAAATATATTTTGAAAACATTAATTAACCATTAGGATTTATCAATACAGTAACACAGCAAATTCTGGTGATGGTTGCAGTGGTCAGTTATTGTGTACCAGAAATTAATTTGTAATTTTATATATATAGCCGAAGATAGGGGCAAGCAAAAATTGCCTTGGTGGACCCATAAAAATGAGGGCACAATTGCAATTACTAAGGGCAACACAGCAGTTTTTTTTTTCAAATTTGCAAAATTTATGTTTTTTATTTGTAAAAAGTAATAATGTAAAATCATTAAAAATAATTGATAAAAATAAACGAAAAACATTAAAATCAAATATTTTTATTGACAAATAGCATAGATTATGATGACTAGAATTATTAGCAATGATACATGGGCTTTATTATAAGCTTTACTATTATGGGCTTTATTATGAGCTTTATTATAAACTTTACTATTATGAGCTTTATTATAAACTTTACTATTATGGGCTTTATTATAAGCTTTACTATTATGGGCTTTATTATGAGCTTTATTATAAACTTTACTATTATGAGCTTTATTATAAACTTTACTATTATGGGCTTTATTATAATCTTTACTATTATGGGCTTTATTATAAACTTTACTATTATGAGCTTTATTATAAACTTTACTATTTATGGGCTTTATTATAAGCTTTACTATTATGAGCTTTATTATAAACTTTACTATTATGAGCTTTATTATAAACTTTACTATTATGGGCTTTATTATAAGCTTTACTATTATAAGCTTTACTATTATGGGCTTTATTATAAGCTTTACTATTATGAGCTTTATTATAAACTTTACTATTATGGCCTTTATTATAAACTTTACTATTATGAGCTTTATTATAAACTTTACTATTATGGGCTTTATTATAAGCTTTACTATTATGAGCTTTATTAAAAACTTTACTATTATGAGCTTTATTATAAACTTTACTATTATGGGCTTTATTATAAGCTTTACTATTATAAGCTTTACTATTATGGGCTTTATTATAAGCTTTACTATTATGAGCTTTATTATAAGCTTTACTATTATGAGCTTTATTATAAACTTTACTATTATGAGCTTTATTATAAACTTTACTATTATGGGCTTTATTATAAGCTTTACTATTATAAGCTTTACTATTATGAGCTTTATTATAAGCTTTACTATTATGAGCTTTATTATAAACTTTACTATTATGGCCTTTATTATAAACTTTACTATTATGAGCTTTATTATAAACTTTACTATTATGGGCTTTATTATAAGCTTTACTATTATGAGCTTTATTAAAAACTTTACTATTATGGGCTTTATTATAAACTTTACTATTATGGGCTTTATTATAAGCTTTACTATTATAAGCTTTACTATTATGGGCTTTATTATAAGCTTTACTATTATGAGCTTTATTATAAACTTTACTATTATTGGCTTTATTATAAACTTTACTATTATGAGCTTTATTATATAACTTTACGATTATGGGCTTTATTATAAGCTTTACTATTATGATCTTTATTATAAACTTTACTATTATGGTCTTTATTATAAGCTTTACTATTATGAGCTTTATTACAAACTTTACTATTATGGCCTTTATTATAAACTTTACTATTATGAGCTTTCTTATAAACTTTACTATTATGGGCTTTATTATAAACTTTACTATTATGGACTTTATTATAAACTTTACTATTATGGGCTTTATTATAAGCTTTACTATTATAAGCTTTACTATTATGGGCTTTATTATAAGCTTTACTATTATGAGCTTTATTACAAACTTTACTATTATGGCCTTTATTATAAACTTTACTATTATGAGCTTTCTTATAAACTTTACTATTATGGGCTTTATTATAAACTTTACTATTATGGGCTTTATTATAAACTTTACTATTATGGGCTTTATTATAAGCTTTACTATTATGAGCTTTATTATAAACTTTACTATTATGGGCTTTATTATAAACTTTACTATTATGGGCTTTATTATAAGCTTTACTATTATGGGCTTTATTATAAGCTTTACTATTATGAGCTTTATTATAAACTTTACTATTATGGGCTTTATTATAAACTTTACTATTATGAGCTTTATTATAAACTTTACTATTATGGGCTTTATTATAAGCTTTACTATTATGATCTTTATTATAAACTTTACTATTATGGGCTTTATTATAAGCTTTACTATTATGAGCTTTATTTTAAACTTTACTATTATGGCCGTTATTATAAGCTTTACTATTATGAGCTTTCTTATAAACTTTACTATTATGGGCTTTATTATAAGCTTTACTATTATGAGCTTTATTATAAACTTTACTATTATGGGCTTTATTATAAGCTTTACTATTATGAGCTTTATTATAAACTTTACTATTATGGGTATTATTATAAGCTTTACTATTATGATCTTTATTATAAACTTTACTATTATGGGCTTTATTATAAGCTTTACTATTATGAGCTTTATTATAAACTTTACTATTATGGCCTTTATTATAAACTTTACTATTATGAGCTTTCTTATAAACTTTACTATTATGGGCTTTATTATAAGCTTTACTATTATGAGCTTTATTATAAACTTTACTATTATGGCCTTTATTATAAGCTTTACTATTATGAGCTCTATTATAAACTTTACTATTATGGGCTTTATCATAAACTTTACTATTATGGGCTTTATTATAAGCTTTACTATTATAAGCTTTACTATTATGGGCTTTATTATAAGCTTTACTATTATGAGCTTTATTATAAACTTTACTATTATGGGCTTTATTATAAACTTTACTATTATGAGCTTTATTATAAACTTTACTATTATGGGCTTTATTATAAGCTTTACTATTATGATCTTTATTATAAGCTTTACTTTTATAAGCTTTACTATTATGGGCTTTATTATAAGCTTTACTATTATGAGCTTTATTATAAACTTTACTATTATAAGCTTTATTATAAACTTTACTATTATGGGCTTTATTATAAGCTTTACTCTTATGGGCTTTATTATAAGCTTTACTATTATGAGCTTTATTATAAACTTTACTATTATGGGCTTTATTATAAACTTTACTATTATAAGCTTTACTATTATGGGCTTTATTATAAACTTTACTATTATGGGCTTTTTTATAAGCTTTACTATTATAAGCTTTATTATAAACTTTACTATTATGAGCTTTATTATAAAGTTTACTATTATGGGCTTTATTATAAGCTTTACTATTATGATCTTTATTATAAGCTTTACTTTTATAAGCTTTACTATTATGGGCTTTATTATAAGCTTTACTATTATGAGCTTTATTATAAACTTTACTATTATAAGCTTTATTATAAACTTTACTATTATGGGCTTTATTATAAGCTTTACTCTTATGGGCTTTATTATAAGCTTTACTATTATGAGCTTTATTATAAACTTTACTATTATGGGCTTTATTATAAACTTTACTATTATAAGCTTTACTATTATGGGCTTTATTATAAACTTTACTATTATGGGGTTTTTTATAAGCTTTACTATTATAAGCTTTATTATAAACTTTACTATTATGGGCTTTATTATAAGCTTTACTCTTATGGGCTTTATTATAAGCTTTACTATTATGGGCTTTATTATAAGCTTTACTATTATGGGCTTTATTATTAGCTTTACTATTATGGGCTTTATTATAAGCTTTACTATTATAAGCTTTAGTATAAGCTTTACTATTATGAACTTTATTATAAACTTTACTATTACGGCCTTTATTATAAGCTTTACTATTATGAGCTTTATTATAAAATTTACTATTATGGGCTTTATTATAAGCTTTACTCTTATGGGCTTTATTATAAGCTTTACTATTATGAGCTTTATTATAAACTTTACTATTATGGGCTTTATTATAAACTTTACTATTATAAGCTTTACTATTATGAGCTTTATTATAAACTTTACTATTATGGGCTTTAATATAACCTTTACTATTATGGGCTTTATTATAAACTTTACTATTATGGGCTTTATTATAAGCTTTACTATTATAAGCTTTACTATTATGAGCTTTATTATAAACTTTACTATTATGGGCTTTATTATAAACTTTACTATTATGGGCTTTATTATAAGCTTTACTATTATGAGCTTTATTATAAACTTTACTATTATGAGCTTTATTATAAACTTTACTATTATGGGCTTTATTATAAGCTTTACTATTATGAGCTTTATTATAAACTTTACTATTATGAGCTTTATTATAAACTTTACTATTATGGGCTTTATTATAAGCTTTACTATTATGAGCTTTATTATAAACTTTACTATTATGAGCTTTATTATAAACTTTACTATTATGGGCTTTATTATAAGCTTTACTATTATGATCTTTATTATAAGCTTTACTTTTATAAGCTTTACTATTATGGGCTTTATTATAAGCTTTACTATTATGAGCTTTATTATAAACTTTACTATTATAAGCTTTACTATTATGGGCTTTATTATAAACTTTACTATTATGGGCTTTTTTATAAGCTTTACTATTATAAGCTTTATTATAAACTTTACTATTATGGGCTTTATTATAAGCTTTACTATTATGAGCTTTATTATAAACTTTACTATTATGAGCTTTATTATAAACTTTACTATTATGGGCTTTATTATAAGCTTTACTATTATGAGCTTTATTATAAACTTTACTATTATGAGCTTTATTATAAACTTTACTATTATGGGCTTTATTATAAGCTTTACTATTATGATCTTTATTATAAGCTTTACTTTTATAAGCTT
This sequence comes from Acanthosepion esculentum, assembly GCA_964036315.1. NCBI lineage: Eukaryota > Metazoa > Mollusca > Cephalopoda > Sepiida > Sepiidae > Acanthosepion > Acanthosepion esculentum. Next base: position 37,930,933 of record OZ038507.1, on the reverse strand, counting down.
TACTATTATGGGCTTTATTATAAGCTTTACTATTATGAGCTTTATTATAAACTTTACTATTATAAGCTTTACTATTATGGGCTTTATTATAAACTTTACTATTATGGGCTTTTTTATAAGCTTTACTATTATAAGCTTTATTATAAACTTTACTATTATGGGCTTTATTATAAGCTTTACTATTATGAGCTTTATTATAAGCTTTACTATTATGAGCTTTATTATAAGCTTTACTATTATGGGATTTATTATAAGCTTTACTATTATGAGCTTTATTATAAGCTTTACTATTATGAGCTTTATTATAAGCTTTACTATTATGAGCTTTAATATTATGGGCTTTATTATGAGCTTTATTATAAACTTTACTATTATGGGCTTTATTCAACTTTATGCATTCTGTTGAGTAGCGCATCTTTCATCTTGCTATTTCTTTTATTCTTTTATGCATACCTGCCTTATTCTTTCTACATTAGGAGACTTCTTGTTGAGTTATTCGTATTTACTTGCTTGCAAATATTTCCAATTTTCTATATTCTGTACCATTCCTCCCCATTGCTTGCTGTTTCTTTTTCATCATCTCAATAATTTCATCTTCTTCTTTCTTGTTTCTATTTCCTTGATATGATCTCATTCGTCATTGTCATAAGGTCAATGTATTCCAACACATTTTACCCACAATTATTTAATGAACGTTCAGATACAAATGTTTAAGAAAAAAAATATTTTGTCACCCATAACTTTCTACAGTGTATTTTCAATTCATTCATTTAAATGAGAAGGAAATATCCTGGGTCCAAAGAAATTATATAAATTTGCTTTATGTGTATAAGACACAAAACCGACTGTATCCCTGCATAAGAAACAGTTAAATTTTTGGTGTATCAACAAAAAAGGAGTCATCAATTGAAAATAATTATTCCTCATCTCTTTATGTGATTTTTTTTGTATTGGTGCAAAATGTTTTTTCTTTTTTTCTCTAGGGATGTAAAGTGATCGCATTTGCTGGGACGGCGGGAAAATGCACTTGGTTAAAAGAAGAGCTTGGTCTCGGTCACGTCTTCAACTATAAATGTACAGACCTCGGTAAAGCCTTGAGTACAGTTGCACCTGAAGGAATTGACTGCTATTTTGATAATGTAAGGAGATTTTCTTCTTCCCTTTCAACCCCCCCCAACTCCACCCATTTTGATGCCTGTTAATATTTTCTTTAGCTTATATTCATTTATTTATTTTTTAGGTGGGTGGGGACTTTACTTCGACTGTTTTGAAGCACATGAATGCTCTGGGTCGTGTTTGCATCTGTGGAAGCATTTCTGCATACAACTCACAGGTTACGCCGACAGGTAAGTTTGGAAGTCTCTGACTGTTGGTTCTCTAATTCTGAAGATAGAATATTTCTGTAGGTTTACTTTTTTTCTTTTTAGAACTTTTTATTTTAAATTGTTTCAAACTAAAATTCTTTATTCTTTTCCAATGGATTTAAAGTGCTGCTTTCATCTTCATTGGAGAAATTCCAGAACTTAATCATAAATTACACTATTTCTCACCACGGACAATGAAAGCCAATTTTCATTTAGAAAATTTATTTTATTAGCAAGGTAAAATAAAAAGTATTATAATTATTAGTATTTATAGGTAAGTAAAATAAAAAAGTATTGTAACATGGGAGCAATGAGGAAACTGGAGACAAAAAGGACACTTATACTAAGAATCAGAAAGAGTCAGTTGAAATTTGTAAAACATATAATGAGGAAAGAAGACTTAGAGAATTTGATACTTGCAGGACATTAATAGGAGTAGACAGGTTCACCTGTTGTCTGGATCACATTCCTCCACACTCTTTTGAACAGGAGTTAAGCCTTATCTCTTGTTTCCTGTTTAGGATTGGGCTTCCTGTTCCTTCTAAATTCTTCTCATCCTCTTGCATTCCCAGTAGCCTCTTACCTGTTAGTGGCATTACCATCTTGCTTGGGGTGAACTAATTATATATATATATATATATATATATATATATATATATATATATATATATACTGTATTCTTAATAATATAACCAAACTTTAATGGTGTAGATGGATGGTATATATATATATGTAGACATATATGTATATGTATGTGTGTATGGGTAATTATATGTATGCGTATGTAGGTATGTGTGTAGTAATTGTATGACATGATTTATTCCATTGGGTGTTTCAGTATTACTTACAGGTTTTTGGGAATCTATTATTTAGGTAATTTATTCTAACTTTAAATGGTCTTGTCTTTAAATCCCCCATCACTTAATAATATAATCCACTAGCAGGAATCTAAATTCATTTACATACTAATAAAGGCTTTGGCCATGAATAAACTCCCACTGCGGCCCATCTCCTTGTCACCAACACAGACTCCTTATCAAAACGAGGCGTCCCCTTAAATAACCCTGTATGTTCTCATTGACTGCTATCTAAACCATCTTGCTCGGGGTGAATAGACGGGCAGAGGTTTATCCCTTGTTTCCCTGACAGGAAATTCATAACACTAAAAACATACACATAACGCACACACTCAATTAAACTGAAAAATAAAATCATCCTTGATGATGGCTAAAAGTATAGCCGAAAGCACTCAGAACTATAGAACATTTGGACAGTTTCTACAGACTCTTTGCACAAAAAAGAAAGCACTTGTTCAAACACAAGAAAAATTAAATAAAAAGCTTAACCGTGCTACCTTGTCTGTTGTTTTCAATGAAACATGCATAAATGAAGGATTGCTGCCTAAATGCACAACATATATATATATATATATATTTTTGAATTGGACATAGTCCGACAATTAATTTAAAAACATTTATAATATGTTTAACGTTCTTTTTATAGATACAAGTATTTAAGCAAATGCTCTGTTTTATAATAAACAGTATTAAATAACATTTACCGGCCTGAATGTCGGAGAACGAAAATTTTCTATGAAATTCTAATTCTTTATTCTCAGAATTTTTGTTTACAATCATTTTTTTAATTTTGTTTCATTTTAAGGTCCTTATCCTTTCCTAGACATTTTGACAAAGAAGCTAACAGTGAGGGGATTTTTGTTTCCCAGCTATATTGACCGTTTACCCGAGGGCCAAAAACAAATGTTGGAGTGGATTCGAAGTGTAAGATTAATTTGCATCTCCTTCAGTTCATTCTCTTAACAAATTGGATTTACTCTGAAATTTACTGCCTTAAATAATTTAATCATTATTTTCTGATTTTGTTTACATATGTATATTTATGTTTTTGCAAGATATTTCAACAAATGATTGAAATTATGAAATATGTAAATATTTCATAATTTCAACACTTCAACATTTCAACACTTTGAAAAAAAAAAATTCGGTTACAACATTGAAAATAGCAATGTACACGTGTACCCAAATTATGACTATTTTGTACATAATTTTAGGAAAAAAAATATAACTAAAGAAATTTTTTTTTTTTTTTTTTTTTTTTTTAGGGTTTGGTCAAATACAAAGAAACTGTGACAGAAGGATTTGAGAACATGCCATCTGCATTTTTTGGTCTCTTTGAAGGCCATAATATTGGCAAGGCTGTTGTAAAGGCCTAAGACAAAAATTGTTACAAATTCTACAATGGAGCTCTTTATTTTACAAATTATTTGAGTATCTTCATTTTTGTTGTTTTAATTTCTATGTATCAGCCAGTTCATTATTCCTTTCTCAAATCATGTTAAGTTTTGAGTGGACTTATTCACATTATCATCTCTGGTTTGCCACAATGTTTTAACCAAAATTTTGTCATGACAAAAAAGTAACAAGGTTACTCATAGCAATGATTACTGGAATATAGGCAAAATTAGCTTGTTTCAATTTGATTAAAATGAAAAGAAATGCTCCCTCAGCAAAAAACAGTTTTTAATATAGTTCCTTCCTTTTTTGTTGAATGATAAAAATGATTTGATAATTTGCATATTAGAAAAATAAAAAATAGAAAGGAAATTTTCTTTTTTTTTTGTTTTTTCTAAGATGACATATCATTTCAGTTTCATTGTTAAAGAGAATGATTGGAAAATTTTTTTCAAAATTTGGCCTTCATCATCAAGCATCTTATATAGAGCCTTACTACAAACCTAAGATTATAGAGCTTATGGCTGTATCATGTTGAACCACTAGTTCCTTGTAAAATCACTGCAGTTAAGCAATGTTGAGGCTGGTCGGTACCTAGATGGATGACTGCTTGGGAATACCAGGTGTAAGCTGTAAGCTTGGATAGCGGATAAACGAGTGGTGTAATGGATAATGGCTCGGAATTGTTAATCAGAAAGCCGAGTTCCATTTTCAACCCGGGAGGCATTTTATTATATGTAGCCTTTTTTATTTTTTTTCGTTAATGGAGAGTGGGATGACATCTTCATTGTGTTGTAATGGTTTGGTCAAAGTTGTATATTCACTTGCACACAAATACTCTTGAGAAAGGTATAAATCCACCTCTTCTCCCCTCAACTATTAGGATTTGTATCACTAAATAATTATCTCCACCCCCGCCAAATTCTTACAATCTAAAAATATTTTCTGGCTTTAAATAACCTGCAAAGGGTTGATAAGCTGTAGTAAATCAATCAATAAAAGATAGTAACATTTTTAGGTCTCAAGTTGAAATGGTAACAAATAGTTATGAGGAATAGGAAGAGATTTGTTTTTAACCAGGAGCAGGAGATTCTTGTGCTTTTCGGTCAGAACTGACTTTTCTTTTATAATTGAAGCTTCCTATATGCTAACCAATGTCAAATACCACATTATAAACAATGCTGATGACAACAGAAAACTGTAGGAAATTTTGTTGTCCAAGGTTATTTTTTCTATATTAAAAATCTGAACGTCCAAATTTGAAATAATAATAAAATAAAGTAAACCTAAAAAGAAATAAATGTTGCCATATATTCCCAGCACCTTCGTCATTATTAGGACTGAGTAGCGATTTTATCTCATCCAATTTATGGGGACCTGGGTGGAGCCCATTTTTACTAAACACAGCTCCAAAGATGTGTATTTCCTTCTGGTTTCACGGAAAAACTTAGTGCTGTTGACAAATAAACCTAGGGATCAACCAACCTTCATGAGGTTGTGGAGATTTTGAACATGCTCTGCCTTGGTTTGCTCATAAACCACTACATCGTCTATTAGTCCAATTGTCCCTGGACATTGCTCCAGGATCATGTCCATTTTTTGTTGGAAGACATCTTGAGACATTACTAGGCCAAACAGCATTCTGCTGAAGCTGTATCAGCCAAAGGGGGAATTAAATGTGGTTAATGGTTGGGAGTCAGTATCCAACTTGACGGACCAGTAGCCATTCTTGGCATCCATTTTTGTGAAGTACTTAGCATTTGCTAATTTGTGGGAGACCTCTTCTAATGTTGGGGTCTTGTGGCATCGCTTGATGGCTTAATTCAGGTCCTTTGTATCATGTTGAACCACTAGTTCCTTGTAAAATCACTGCAGTTAAGCAATGTTGAGGCTGGTCGTTACCTAGATGGATGACTGCTTGGGAATACCAGGTGTAAGCTGTAAGCTTGGATAGCGGATAAACGAGTGGTGTAATGGATAATGGCTCGGAATTGTTAATCAGAAAGCCGAGTTCCATTTTCAACCCGGGAAGCATTTTATTATATGTAGCCTTTTTTATTTTTTTTCGTTAATGGAGAGTGGGATGACATCTTCATTGTGTTGTAATGGTTTGGTCAAAGTTGTATATTCACTTGCACACAAATACTCTGGAGTTCTCCACTGCTTTTTTTGCACAAATACAATGCTCATGACCCAGTCAGTAGGCTCATCTATCTTTCTAATAATTCCTTGGGTCACTATATCTTCTAGTTCTGCTTTGAGTTTGTCCTTAATTTGAATTGTACATTTCCTGGGCAGATGGATAACTGGGTTACTGTCTGTTTTCAATATAATGTGATATTCTCCAACAAATTCACCAACTTTGTCAAAACAATTAGAATTCATTTCCATGAGGTCTTCTGTGGAGTTAAGTGGGCATTTTATTTGCTGCATGGCACAATGTACGGTTACCAGCTTCAACTCTCTGAGGGAAGGAAGTCCCAATATGGCTGGACCTTCCAAGGTAACTACATAGAATTTGATATTTCTCCATTCATGATTGTAGACCCATGTTGGAGTAGGGTTGCGCCATTGTATGCAGTAAGTGTAGCCGTTCCTGACGTGTAGAGTCAGAAAGTGGCAATCCATCTGGGTTGACTTTTTTGGGGAACATTTTCTGAAAAATGCGCAAGAGAAGTATATTTCCTTTGGCCCCAGTGTCGACTTTTGCTTTTAGCTTGTGGATACCAGGGGTGTATTATGTTTAAACTTGTTAAGCTCGTTCTCAAACTTCCACAAATTAAAATGTCGAAGGCTTTCTTCACCCGCCAGTAACAATATGTGGTCAACCTGTTTTGCCTCCGATATATTCTGTACGAAGAAATACAGTTTGTAGCGCTGCTTGAAAATCAACCCTATTTTTCGTTGTCATCCATGACATGATCAGTTTGATCGCTAGTCTGGACATTTTGGTCTTTTATGGATTTCTTTTTTGATTAATACTTTTTTATTCTATTTTAATTTATTGTTTTTTTGAATGACAGATTGGTTTGCCCCAAATAATACAATGATAGATAACCATAATATTGTACTCGCAGTTTGTCGGTAAGGATCTCTTTCTGTGAAGGATTTTTTTGGTACACCGTGGTCATAGTCTTTTATTGTCCACCACATAGACTGACTATTTTTTTTTTATATGTGGCCTTCCTTTAAGTGCTGTATTCATTCTTGTCTCACTTCTGATCTTGTTTGTTGGGTTGTGAGCCGTTTTCGTTTTTTTACTGCTACCACCATGTAAACAGATTGATAAAACACAAAGACAGATGTATGGTGCTACCCGGCCATATTTGAACTGGCCAATTTATTTTTAGAAAAAAAAAGGTACTGCTTTTTTGAGAAGAGTTCTACAAAGGAGACAATTCCAAATCATGACAAAGACTGTCAGTGAATTGTTGCTAACAATAAAAGTCTTTTCTCATCCACAGACTTTTCTGTGTATAAACTACCCAAAGACTTTAACTCAGCTAAAGACGATTTTTATTCCTTTTTGACTCTTTTGAATTCATGTACATATATTTGTAAATTGATTTATTTAACAGGAATACCTGGGTTTTCTTTATTTTTATTTTATTATTGTTTGGAATTTGAACATTCAGATTTTTAATATAAAAAAAACTTGGGCAACACAATTTCCTACAAATGGATCTGATTGATTAATTGATAAATTACTTATTTCGTTTGGTTTTCTCAGAGTAAAGGTTCCCAAATAACACTAATCAAATTAAATAATTAAATTTAATTTAAAACTAGCTTAAAATCCACACTTCATGCAAACTTTTTATCTAGATCTTTCAGAAGTCTAATTGGTTCAACTTAGAAAACCGCAATCATAATTTTGAAGAAATAACTTTGAATTCCTCAGTTCACTTCATGGAACTTCAAAACACTTTAACTCTGATTCAGCCTATAAGTTCAATTCCATCCAATTTGGGCCAATATTCCAATTCAAGCCTAAGATTGAGTTCTTCAAATCACAAACTTCGTGGAACTTCAATTGAGTTCTTCAAATCAAAAAATTGGCGAAACTTCAAAACCTCATGTCACGAAACCTCTCACTTTAAATCCTTAGCATTTTGAAGACCTGAAGTAGATTTCCTCAATTCACAAATTAAAATTACATATTTCTCAAGTTTTGTTTAAGTTTTGAAGTCTGTGCCTCATTCAGGATCATTATTTTTTTATATCCATATTTTTTGTCATATAAAAATTAAAAAATATTATTCTTTTTACATTCTTTTTTTTAAGGCAGAATAAGTGCATATTTTATTGTCGAATGACAAAAACTTTCTTTAACTAGATTCGTCAAGAGATGGGAAAAAATCTATTTTTATTTAAAATAATTATTTTGAAGATTTTGGAGAAATAAAGACTTCAGTTTAAAACATTTTGTATCAAAAGAAAACAAGGTAAAATTGCAGATTAGCACCCAGAAACCAATTTAAAAAAACTGATTATTCCAAAAATAGCATTAAAAATTTGTAGAAACCCACCATTAATGACAAGCTTATTTGTGTCTTTCAGGACATATCCACAAATGAATGAAATTATTTTTTAGAAAATCTTGATGCAAAAATATTTTTTTAGATCTTGTAAACGGTAAAGTTTCCTCAAATTTTAATCAGACATTTTACAACAGGAATTTTTATTTTTATTTTTAATTATCCAGTAAATGGGTAAACTTTTGTGCAGTTGTCGAGGGCGACTGTGCTGTACTCTGGACCCAACTAAGATTGCAGCAGATTTCCACAAATTTTTAATGTTGTTTTTGGAATAATCATTTTTTTTTTTTTTTTTTTACGCCAGGAATGATACTTTTTATTTAAATTGGTTTCTTGGTCCTAATCTGCAATTTTACCAAAAACCAAATTGTACCATTAAAATTTAAGCCTTCATATTTATCAAGTTTAAGTTTACAAAATTACCAGCTTCCCCACTGCCTGTTTAAATGAATTTACAACTTGTTCCACAATTATGAGACACTGAGCAAGTATTTTGAAATTCATTAAACCAGCTTACTGTCATTTATTTGCTCCACAACTGTAAGGCAACATGAGACGTTCACTTTTTTTTTAATGTTGGTAACATTCGGGAACTTAAGGTCACATTAAGTAGGCCATGCAAAAGTTTCAGTTCATTTCTGAAGAGAATCAGAGCATTTCAATAACCCCATTCCTTCCTCGTGACTAATGCGTCAGAGCTTTTTGCAGGTGGGAGACAGATCCACGGTTAATAGACGTAGATTTTAACGAATGACCATAAAATTCAACGTTAACCACCTTACTAATGACTGCTCCACGGCGAGACATACTTTTTTCCAGTATGCGATTTTTTCTTTAATTGTGTGTTATATGAAGTAGAGATTTATGCGTTTTCTCCAAAACTGTTATTATTTTATTTAAAATATAAAATAGTAGCAGGCATTAATTATTACCAACGTACATAAGTAGACACAACAACTCAATTATTAACTAAGGCATTTAAACAACTGAATTTAAAATGAATAAGCAGATAAAGATTTCTGTATCGACAAATAGCAGTTTATTTGTTAACTTGTATGTTTTATACATTGTGAGGTGAAAATAACAAGACCCCTGAAAAGAAGGGTAAGTTCACTTTGAGGTGTTTTTAAATAGACACTTTAAAGGGAAAACTTGACATATACACATTTAGGTGTGTTTAATAAAAAAACCCTTTGAAAGAGGAAAGTTACATACACATATTTTTTTTTATTATGCCACTTGATTCCTTGGGGAACATAGGGCCACAACAACACCTCTCCAACGGACGAGATCCAATGGACGATCTTCTTCAGTTCGGCCCATGTCGTGCAGGCTGCTTTCACCTCTGCATCAGCACTTCTGCACCAAGTCTGTTTTGGTCGGCCCACTTTTCGCTTCCCTTGTCAAGCCCCTGAAATGGAAACTTACAAAGACATACGTTGAGGTGTGTTTAATAAAATCCATGAAAATGGGAAAGTTCAAAGACAAAACACACATTGAGGTGTTTTTAGTAAAACCCCTTGAAAAGGGGAAAAGTTCATAGACCAGACACAAATTGAGGTGTTTCGCTGGTGTTACATACGTTGTGTGATTCTGTTGGGAAAGATTATTTGACAATGTTAATTTTTGATTTATTTTTTTACTATTTACATTATTCGGACTATTGTCCTCATCTTTGTCGCCATGTTTATCACAACGTTTCAGCCATTGTACTCTCCGGCCTTCTTCAGGTGACTGGAATGTCAAATCGGACCCTGTATTTTGCTCACTGGGATAGACTGTTCTAGTTCTTCGTGTCATGTCTAATGGATATCAGTTATCTCCTGTTAATTCCCCTCTGAAAGTTCTCCACTGCCTTAACCGGGTATTGAACTCACACTTTGGGTCCTGTCACTGGATTTAACTAACGCCTTTATCCACTGTGTCATTTTTTTTTTATCAGTTCACACCAAGCAAGACAACAATGCTACTATGACTTTGGGGGGTTACAGGAAGTGATAGAGAACGAGAATACTTTAGTGAGGAGAAGAAAATAAAGGAACAGGGTACAGGAAGACAGAAGATGGCGACTGGCATTGCATTTAATTATTTAAAATTGTAGGTGGCAAGAAATCGGGAGTTTCACAGGTGAGACGTGTGAAAAAAGAAACTGTTAGAGTAGAAGTGGCAGCTGCATGTAGCAAGTTTAATATTAAAACGGTGAGACCTAGTTGCCAGTCTAGTAGCACGCTTAAATTCTAACCAACCTGGCCGTTGGAGCTCCAATCGGTTGTTGACTGGGGCAGGAAATGGCTGGTTAACTTTAATGCCTCAAAACAAAACTGCTCTCTATTACCCACGACAGAGAACCCTTCCTGCCTCCCATTAGAATATCTGATGCTCAACTTCACTAGAGTACCTCTTTGCGATTGCTTGGTCTCACACTGTCCGCTGACCTGAGATGGAACAATCATTTTGAATCAATAGATTCATCTACCGCAAAGTAAGTTGGTTCTCTGTGTCGCGCCAGAAAGTTTTTCTTGCTCGAGTCCATCCTTCAAATCTATAAATCAACCATTCGCCCTTGCATGAAATATTGCTGTCATATATGGTCTGGAGCCCCCGCTATTCGTCTTAGGGTTCTCGACAAAATCCAGAGACGGATATGCAATATGGTCTCCAACTATTCAAATGCAATGTCAATCGAATCGACATCTCCAGATGCCTTGATCTATTCCCCGTCCTTCTCTTCATCCTTTCCTCTTTTACGCCTCTTTACTCTTGCTTCCACTTTCTGCAAACCCTTACGTTCTAATGGCACTCCCGACTTGCTTGGGGTGAAAAAAAACAACTAAGGAAAAAACTCATCAGAACACTTGTCATGAAAATATTTATAGAAAACACGGAGGGAAGTCACATCTCGTCGGTGAGAAAGTAACTAAAGTCATGATGCCAGGAATGTTGTCAAGAATCTTGAGATATATAGCAGGCGCACCAGATATATAGCAGTATTCAGTGCACTGATGAATGGTAGATTTATAAATGCGCAAGATGGATTCTGACAAGAAAAAACTTCTGGCACGACACAGTGAACTAACCTTCCTTGAGACTCTTATCTCAACAAGAGCTGTAGAATAATAAGCATATTTAATTTTTAAAAATGACTATATAAAAATATGTGAATTTATTAGCTCCTTGACTCTAACACGGAGTCAAATAAAATTTTAAATTCAAACCTATTTGGACTGAGCAGAGTCCTAATAAGGATTATTTTTTGCATAAAAAATAATATTGTTAAATGTTTAGACAACATAGAAAACATAAACACTCAAATAGAAAGCCTGTATAACGATAAAAAATAAATGAAAGTCTATAAAGGGAAGATTTTCTGACAGAAGCAGAATTTGAAAGGGGTTTATTCATGGACCTCACTCAGATCGAACGTCGAGTGAAAAAGGAAGGCGATGAAGTTGATACCGAGAAAAAGGTCAGTTCTGTAGGCTTTCCTGGTGAATTGGACCCCAAACTCAAATGTCCCTTTTTTAGTGGAAAGGACTGCGAAAAGGATAAATTCGCATTTTAAAATTTCATGGTCCAATTCGAGAACTATGTAATTAATATAGACTCGAAACTATAGATGCCAATCTAGTAGTACGCTTAACTTCATGTAGTCGGGGTAGTTGCCATGAAAATATTTGTAGAAATGACAGAGGACGCCACATCACGTCTGTGAGATAGTGAGTAAAGTTGAGATATTAAGTCAGAACTGATTACATTGCAGTTCCTTCTTTGGATTTTGTCAAGAACCTCTAGATGAATAGCAGGGGCACCAGACCAGATATGGGAACAATATTCAATGCACGGACGAATGGTAGATTTGTAAGTGTGCAAGATGGACTCTGGCAAAAAAAATCCTTCTGGCACGACACAATGAACCAACTTTCCTTGCAGTAGATGCAGCTATTGATTCAATGTAGTTGTTCCACTTCAAGTCAGTTGAAAACGTGAGACCAAGAAGATGCAGTGAGACGCTCTCCTGTAGTCGAGCATCAGCTATACTGATGGCGAGCAGGGAAGTTTCTCTATGGGGGTTAAATGAGAGCAGTTTAGTTTTGAAGGCATTAAAAGTTACAAGCCATTTCCTTCTCCACTTAATCATTGATTGGAAGTCCTTTTCAAGAGCAGCGGCCAGGTTAACTCTGACAGATTTGATATTGAGACAGGGGTAAATGGTAATGTCATCTGCACAAATGCCTACTTGGGATCTGATGACATCAGGAAGATCATTGATGAATATCAGAAAGAGCATAGGACCCAGTCTTGAGCATTGGGGGACACCCGTATTCGTGTGAAAGAATCTGGAATCGAGCCCGTTCAGGACTCTCATTTCATGATTTGATAGGAGTGATCGAATTAAATCTGACAATCGTTCTGTAATACAGTAGCCGTGAAACATGACCAGCATGCCAAAGTCTGTCAAATTCCTTTGGAATATCTAAAGTCACAATACGAGCTTCGCCGTTATTATCAAGAGCTTGATATACATATTCAGTGATTACTGTAAGCACATCAGCTGTAGACCGGGCAAAACGGAATCCATATTGTTTTTCAGAGAGTAGGTCGTGAGAGGTAAAATGCTTAGTCACTTCAGCATTGATTAAAGCTTTGAATACTTTGTCGAAAAACGATAGGAGACTAATAGGGCGATAGTTAGAGGGGTCAGAGTTCTTAAAAACAGGGACTACAGAGGAGGTCTTCCAACAAGCTGGAAACCAGGAAGCAGCGAGACAATAGTTGTAGAGTTTGGAGAGAACTGGGGCCATTTCTGGAGCAACTTTCTTTAGGACGATGGCTGGTATCCCGTCATCTCCACTTGCCTTATGGGAATCTAATTTAGAAATGATATCAGAGACCAGTGACGGGGTTATGCACATACCACTCAGTATAGCCTCAGTTCTAGAGGGGAAATCAGGTGTGGGTACTCTAGATGAGCCGAGTGTTGAGTTGGAAAATAATTTCCGAGCAAAGCATTCAACCTTATCTGCTGTAGATGCCAGGACTTCGAATTGATTGAATAGAGGAGGGATTAAGGGTTTTCTGTTGTTCAGTACACTCTTGCAGAGCCGCCAATAATTTCTGGAAGAGAATTTGCGAGATGCTATACGGTGTTTCATTCTATCAGGAAACAGTAAGTTCGCTTCTTTGAGGAGACACTTGCACTCGTTGCGAGCAGAGACAAAGAGGCATCCGTTGCAATCAGACGTGTCGCTCTGGTACAGACGGAAGTGATTCTTGTGGGCCGAGCATGCAGGTGAGAACCAATACGGTTTAACTTGGTATTTCCTTGCTAGAATGAAAGCATCGATGCTGGCTTTCACCCAGGAAGGGGGGGGGCAGACGCGCATTTTTTAACAGAACAATTAAAAACTTCTTTCCACGGGACGTCACGAAGGAAATCACAGAACGAGTCCCAATCCGCTCGTCGATAATAGAAGGATAAAATCTGTTGGTAGGAGGTTGTTATGTTTATAGACACAGCTGCATGATCAGAGTTGTCAAGAGGGCGGGGCTGCATAGTACGACAAGATTTAAGCACAGAAGTGAAAAAAAAAGAGATCGAGAAGAGAAGCGTATCCGTCAGGGTTACTTGGGAACCGTGCGGGGAAAGTCCACTACTTGTGTGAGTGATTGAAAAGTTAGGAGTCTGGATGCCAGCGAGGTCGGTGACAGAGTGTTTAAGCTACCTAGTATGGTGCGCATTAAAGTCACCAAACACAAATATATTTGTAAAAGGATGTAGGGAGATGGCCTTGCCTATATTATCGGAAATACTATCTAACAGTCTTGAGAGGAAGTGGAACGGTAGAGAAAGAAGAAATAACTGATTGAGTTAAGGAGAGAGAGAGAGGAGAGAGAGAGAGAGATGGACTGGAGACTCATGAGAGAATCCTCTAGCTAGCGGGAGATGTTCGCGGACATAAACTCCCAGACCATGCATGTGGACATTACAGTCCTTTCTAAGGAGAGGAAGGTAGCCAGGAATCGAGAAATCAGAGGAAGGGTTTGAAGAGTTAAGATTAAATTCGCAGAGGGCTAAGATGTCCGGAGACTTTTCGAAGAGGAACGAAGTTAGTACGAACACTACGAATGTCGGAGAAGGAAAGGTTAAGGTGATATTGGTTGAACTGGTTTAGGTTTGTATCTTTGGTTGTTTATAGTCATGGTGTATTATATTGGTTAAGGAAAGACCTAGCGGTCGGTCGTCCAATGTAATATGTGCAGAAGGGAACTGGCGCAGACTGCAACGTAGTGTGGCCTCGGAGGTACTTACAGGCCTACCCTTCCATGCGCGATATGGCACTGCAAGAACACCGATATTATGCAACTGTTGATCAGAGCAGCCTCTCAAGACGCTACGCAAAAGTTCGGGCTCCTAACTACCAGTCGGGAACAGCAACCAGAAAACTATCAACCCGGTACCCTCAGTATGAAGAGACGTTGCCACCATCCATGCATATAAAAAAATCATGACAGCACCACTATTAAGGCCTGAGGAAAGGAAAAGGTACAAATTATCCTTCACTACAGGAAATTTTCAATAAATCTAGTGAGGAGATAAAATATTACAGTTAACAAAAGACTAATTTAGCGGCAGTTGTAGTAGTAATAGAGGGAAGGCAAAAGTGTTTACCACCCACAAATCTAACACAACACCCCCCTCCCAAGCCTTGGAATCCTTTTGGATTTCAAACTGGCTTCTATATGGGATGAGGATTATGGTTATTTCTTTGTAGATCCCCTTTGCATAGTTCATATATATATCTGTTTTTATTTTTCAATATCTTTTTCGTTTTGGATTCACGTCCAATGGGTCCGTGAACTTTCGTTTCCTACCGGATCTTCTCGGTTCATGAGCACTCTGCGGAGGTTCTACTTGAAAAGTATCATACATTACATCAATGAGATCTTCCTCCTCATCCGGTATACTCTCTTCATGCTCTAGCACGTAGCATTTTTTGAGTTGGTTCTGGTGCCTCTTATGAGTATTCTTCGGCCCTTTTATTATGTAAATCAGGTCACCGATTCTCTTATCCACTATGCCTCGCTCCCAGAACTCAATGTTGTTCCTATAGCACTTGAAAAAGACCTTCTCTCCGGGGGTGTATCTTTTTCTAGCTGTATACATAGTGTTCTTTATTCTATTTCTTCCTGGCAAAAGCTTGTCAAACACTGACTTAACTTTCCTAGCGAACATTAGTTCAGCTGGTGCCATGTTTGATGGTGTTCTCTGGTTAGGCGTGATTCTGTATACTTGTAGGAATTGCTGAAGCGCCTTTTCCGTTGGAACTCCTGAGGCTTTCTTCAGAGCGCGCTTTAACGTATCTACAAATCTTTCTGCGAGTCCATTGGATCTCGGATGATACGGCGGCGTCGTTATGTGGTTAATTTGATATAACTCACAAAATTCCTTAAATTCGTCAGAAGTGAATTGTGTACCATTGTCACTCACAATACACTCTGGCACACCGAACCGTGCAAATAGTTCATGCAAAAAAGTTGTTGTGGTATTGGACGTAGGCTTTTTGCAGCGTAGTACTTCCGGCCATTTTGTAAAGCTATCTACCACTATTAAGTAGTAATAATCTTCTACTGGACCAGCGAAATCAATGTGTAATCTTCCCCACGGATGACCCGTCTTTGGCCATGGTTTGTGTACTATAGGTGGTGCCTTAGCTGCTAACGCACACCCTTTACATCGATGAGCCATGTTTTCGATATCCACATCCATTCCTTTCCAATATACAAAGCTTCGCATTAAGCTTTTTGTTCTCTTAATCCCCGGGTGACCCCTATGAAAGTCCCGTAGGATTGTTTTCTGCAACTTTTTTGGTACTACTATTTTCTCTACACTTGCGAAAGGCACGTTTCGTTTCTTTTTAAATATAGGCATAGTATTTTCTTTTAATTCAAATTTAGCTTCAATTTTGTTACATCTTCCAAGACCAGGTGTAAAGGTTTCCGGAAATTTTTTCTTTAATTCCTCTTTAATGTCCTGTCTTGTTTGCGTATTACTTTCTACTTTTCTGCAGAAAGAGTTTAACGGTTTATCCCACAATTCGAATGTTTCAATAAAATCTGTACCCAACAAGTTTTCTCCATTTCTCAGAATGAAAACTTTTATTTTTTTAACGATCCCATTCAATTTCATTGGAAGTACAACCTCGCCTTCGAAGTTAATTTGCTTTCCAGTTACCGTTCGAGCGAGTTTCGTTGACTTCATTATAGTAGGCCTTTTTAAAATTTTCCATGTTTTATCGTTCATTATTGTTAAATCTGACCCTGAATCGAGTTGAAATTTGATATTCTTTTTGAATATTTCAGTCGTCACATATTTCCTTAAATCTCTATCTGATTTGATATTCGAATTTGTTTGTCTAATTCGACTCTTGCATTTTTTCGTTTTACAACAAGATCCTTTGTGACCATTCTTTTGACACACGACACATTTCTTATTTCTATATGGGCAATTTACCTCCCAATGTCTTTCGTTACAACGTCTGCAATTATATGGTGGGACTTTTTTATTTTCGTTCTTTTTATTTTCTTGTCTATTATTAAAGTACGCTGAATTTTTTCTCCAATTTTTCTCTACTGGGTACTTTGACTGCTTTTTTATTTTTTTAATATAAGCAATACCAGCTTTTTCGATTTTTTGCGACTCTTCCTTTAACTTTACAGCCCGTTGACACTCCTCTGCTAACTTTCGCAGGGTAAGGCCTTGTTCAGATTCGAGTTTAGACAAAACTCTACGTCTTATTTCGGCACTCTTACTGGATACCAGTCCTTGAGCAAAAATTAAGCACTTGAATTCTTCAACCGTAATCTCTGCCAATCTGAAATTGTCACAATGTCTATTTACTATAGATGCATATGTTAAGTAATCCTGATCGTCGGATTTAGAGACATTCATGCATAACCATCGCTTATGCCAAAGCGACATATTTGCTCCAAACAGCTCTTTTAGCAATTTCACTGTTTCCGAGAATTCCAATTCAGTTGTTTTTCTCGGTAGAATAAAATCTACAAATTTGCTATGTTCTGCTGTACCTAGCTTTCTTAGTAATAGACTGACTTTTCTTGAATTCGACCAGTTTTCACAGTCTGTGTAGAAAATATCTTCATATCGTTTAAAGTACGCATCAAACGTTTTTTCTTCGTCTGGCACATAGTTGAAAGTTTCCTGCGAATTAAATATGGTGTTATTAGAATATGAAGAATTTCCCTCATTTGCCTGAAAGTTGTTTAATTTCTCCAGTGTTAACTTTTGAATTTCCAAAAGTCTTTCATCTTGTTTTTCTTGATATTTTTGTTGTCTTTCATCTTGTTTAACTTGATATTTTTGCATCGCTATCAGTTGTTCTTGCTGACGTTGTTGACTCAACTGCTGGGATTTTAATAATTCAGATATGACTTTGGATAGTTCCTCCATTTTTAGCTGATAGTGTTCATGCAACAAGGTATATACTTTTAATTTGTGTATCCACGAATATCATATAAGCTGACCAGAAAAATCGAAACAAACGTACGACTTTTTAATTTTATGTCTTGCTTTTACATTCACGCCCGTGCTAATCAACTTTGGTATTTTTTTTTTTTTTTTTCGTGAACAGAGAGCGTCGGACTTTTTTTTTTTTTTTTTTTTTTTTTTTTCCGACTTCTGTTCGCGTATTTCAATGACACCGTCTGATTTTCTTATCAGAGGTAATTCGTCACTATCTTGTTGAACAATTAATTTTAAAAAAATAATTTTTTAAAGTTTGTTACCTTTCAAAGTCGACACGGTGTATTTGTGCTCCTTTTAATCCATGCATGTTTTTGTAGTCGGCCAATTTTTCTTTTTAGCGGGTGTCTCGGTGTAGATAATTTTTTAATTTAAAATTACCGTTATTCGATTACGACACCTTTCAATTTTTTTTTTTTTTTTGTGAACGTTCCTTTATGCTTAGTCGTCTTTTAACGAGTTCTACATATCCAGAAGTTTAGAATCCTTCGTCGTTATGTTAACGTTGGACTTTTAATTAATAGTTTTTTTTTCAGCCTGGGTTCTTCAATGACTTGTCCCAATTGTTGAAAACTCTCACTATTAATTCTTTCTTCTTTCCGTATGGTTCGTTCTACTTCTTTGCCATTGTTGAAACTTGGCGTATGGTTCGTTCTACTTTGTGGCCATTGTTGAAACTTGACGTATGGTTCGTTCTACTTCGTCGCCATTGTTGAAACTTGGCGTATGGTTCGTTCTACTTTGTGGCCATTGTTGAAACTTGACGTATGATTCGTTCTACTTCGTCGCCATTGTTGAGTCTTGACTCAATGTTGAATTTCGCCTATTGCATGGAATAATAATGCAACACAAAATGTACTTGGAACAAGAATTTATTATAACAAGAAAGTGTACACAATAAGAACATATAGTATTTCTGTATATTTCTGGGAAGACGTTCCTGGAGAATGTGTTGACTAGTCGCAGTCGATCAGAGTCTCTAGTTGGATCTCGTGATTCCTTTCCCCCGTCTTCCGGTATCAACCATTATTTATATAGTTGGTAGTCACCTATGCAGATTAGGTGGATCCCACCACAACAGTAGTGAAAACGTTCACTTTTTAAGTCAACTGTAAGCTGATTACCACGCGGACAATGGGTGATTGAGTGCTGTGTTGAGTTTGTTGAGAATTTTGAAGTGATGTTGAGTCAGCGAATTGACACGCGTGGAGTTTGGTAGCATCTCACGAAACTTGATGACTGACTGACTTGAATTGAGTCATGCGGTCGTTTTTATAGACTTTGGTGTTTCAAAATCGGCTCCAGGGAGCTTCGGTGGGAAAAAGGATCTGTTTCGACTTTGCTACAGTTTAGTGTTTCTTAACCAATAGAAGATTGAATTTACAGAAACGAAGTGGTGATTGGTTAAGGCTTTTTAGGGAAGAATACATCTTTCCGTAAAGGGTGGAAGGCTAATGTAGAAGATTCCACAAGGTCAATACATTTAGTAAAATGTATGAAGGGATCGGCATGGGAAATTCTCACTGGTATAATTCCTTTGGGAAATATGTCTAATTTCTTGCTTCCAGAGCAAAAGCATGAGAAAGAAGAAAGAAAAAATGACTGTGATCACTATTATACCATCATATCGCGATATTCTTCCTGTCCAATCACTCACGTGAATTTTGTTTTGTCCCCAAAAGCGGATTATTTCGGCCCTATTTGTGATAGGTTTGAAGACAGTATAGTCGAAAGAAAACTGGATAAAATGTTTAGTCTGGAGTCTTCAGGATTAGAAGACGAAGATGCCTTATGAGATTTTGCGAAGGAACTAACAGAAATTCAAAACTCTATTAATTTTAAAAATGATACTATATAGAGCTTCTGTGGAAAAAGGATAAATTAAAATTAGTTTCTTCTAATTATACTGTTGCTTTGAAGGTTTTAAATAGGGTAGCTAAAGTTTAGGAAAAAAAAAACTAATTCACAATTATTTCACTATTTTTCATGAGCAAGAAAAAAGAGGAAATCGTGGAGTGTATACCTGTTTCCCCTAAAGATTATGGGAAATATATTTGAATGCCTCATAGACCTGTAATTAAAAGTAATGAACAGATCACCACTAAAATTAGACCAGTATTTAATTGTTCACTTGAAACCGTTAAACGAAGCCCTGGTGTCAATTTAATCAACAACATGTTAGATTAGATAATGTCATTTCGAAGTAAGAAATATACTTTCTTAACTGATATTAGAAAGGCCTTCCTTATGATCAAGTTAAAAAGGAAAATGATAGAAATAAGTTTTTTTTTTTTTTTGAAAGACAGTGAAAATTTAGTTTGCTTGAGATATACAATTTTGATGTTTGGGTTTATAGCAAGTCCCTTTATATTAAATTTTGTTATCCACTACCATGTTAACAAATACTCCAATCATTTATGCACTGTTATGTTAAAAAGTAATTTTTACGTCGATAATTTGATTAAGACAAGTGATTCTCCTGAGGAATTGTTATAAAGAATACATGAAAAGAATGACAGATGGAAGGTTTGTGTTGTGTTCGTGTAACTCAAATTGCAAGGAATTAAAGGAGTGTCTAGGAGACGTTAAATAATGTACAAAGTAGTGACTTAGAAAAAAACTGACCCTTGTGTCTGTGCTTGCCAGTGACAAAGGTAGAATACTTCTAAGTGACATGTGGAAATCAAAATTATCCTGGGATGAATTTATACCAATAGAATACCAAAAGACCTGGAATAATTTATCTTGTACATTTAAGTTCTTTGAAATTTCTCAGATGTGCAGCTGTCAGTTCAATTCCTGTGGAATTGTATTTATGTTGTGATGCCTCCAAAAGGATATACGTTTTTGATTGGGCAACTCAGGGCGGTGTAATGGTCAGCAAGCTTGTCTCGCTAGAACAATTACGACTGAGTGGTGAGTTCGATCCTCACTGGGTGCCCCATACTTTCGGCCTTGTGCCATATCTAAGCTACGCTTGGAAAATCTCTATATAAGACAAGATTCTATAGCCTCCTTAATTTTTGCTTAGACTAATTTTTTGCTAAGACTAAGATAGTGACCATAAAAGCAGTCTTTGCCCCGACTTGAGTTGTTATCAGTGTACTTAGCCGTGAAATGCTTTAAGAACCTTGAAACCTTTATCAAAATTTTATCAAATGTAATTTTTGCTTTTAATGCTCAGACTGTGTTATCTTGGTTATTGTCTGATATCATAAAAACCAGTATGTCAAGAATAGATTAAAAGACATTAAAGTAGCCCTCGAAGAGTTAGATTCAAAACATGGATTTCTAATTTCTAGTCCTTTTTCTAATATCTTGTTTCTAGAGTTGCGAAAAAATCTCAGCGTTCCATCACTTCAAAATAGCTTCTATGCTATAGTATAATAAATAAATTTAGAAGAATCTGTCGAATTTTTTCGCAGTCCCCACTAAAAAAAGACCAGTTTAACGGGAAAGAACTCAAAATAATCCTAGACTGCAAGACAAGATGGGGTAGTCTTTTAAGCATGATAGAAAGATTTTTTAAGCTGAAACAAAGTATCCGCAAAGAATTGAGAGTAATTCGTTCCACTGAGACAATCATATCAAAAGAGTGGGACATTTTGGAATACATCAGTAATATTCTTCTTCCCTTTGAGATAGCTCTTATATATATATATATATATATATATATATATATATATATATAGAGAGAGAGAGAGAGAGAGAGAGAGAGAGATGTTTCATTGAATAATTTAGACAATAGTTGTCTATTTATTTTCAATTGGACCCTTTCATATTCATGAACACGCCTCTTGTGTCATTATTAAAGGAAGAGAGAAGATTACCGTGTTGATACATTTTCATTTATTCTGAGTACTTTCGACATTAGCACAATGTCATCATCTGGGTGTTGTTGTTTTTTTTTTTCAAGTCAAATAGTGTTCATCATTTTCAAAGGCGAAATTTCTGTAGTCATCTGAAAATTAACATTTTTGTTTACTGGTGAAGAAGTATTATATTTTATTTGCTCTGTATTCAAATTTCTAATAGCAATTATGTCTAATCATAAAAATATTATATTTAATAATTAATTAAAAAAAAACCTCCATCTACCTAAGATATGTCGATGATATCCTTATATTAGTCAAGAATATCGAAGAAATACATCAACTCCAAAAACAATTCCAATTACTTCTGTCCTTAAATTAACATACGAGCTTAATAGCAATAAAATTCCTTTTCTGTATATATTGATAAACACTAATAATAATAATAAATTCACCATCTCCTTATATAAAAAACATACCAGGATAAATTCGTCCACGCTTAACTATAAGAGTGAATGTGCAAATTACTATTGTTGCGGAATCTATGCTGAGTAAGATGTATCAGAAGGTGATTTTTTGTGAAGGCCAAGAATGTGCGGGATCATGATGCATTTAACCACAACAAATAAATTAAACAAAAATACAAAGACAATTCAACTTCAAGAAATTACTGAAAACAACGTAATTAGTGATTTCAGCAATAACATGAATGTATATATATATATTTGACATACACAAAGTGATAATAAGTTGCTTGTTAAATGTGGCAAGTGAGATAAGCTTACAAAGATTGTCCATACAGAAATTTAGTGAGTAAAGGTTGATAGTTTAAGTTTGTTTGTGGAATTAAAATAGTTTGATATCTGCAATTATGTAAGTTTAAGTGATAGTGTGTATGTGTGTGACAACTGTTAGCGTTGATTTAACTTATGAAGAGTTGTTCGCCTTTAAACAGATAGGCTAAAGTTGATTGAATGTACAATTGCTGTTTTGTAGTGATAATGTCACTTTTTTAGTAAATTGTAAGTTGTTTCTTTACGCGGCAATAGTTATGCGAGTTGTGTTGAGGTGTTGAGAGATTGGTAGTGGTTATTGAGTCAGACGCGTGGGGTCTGCTGGTATCTCTCGAAACTCAGTGTCTGACAATATTTCTGTAAAAGTTACAGA
The DNA here is from genome assembly GCA_964036315.1 of Acanthosepion esculentum. Taxonomy (NCBI): domain Eukaryota; kingdom Metazoa; phylum Mollusca; class Cephalopoda; order Sepiida; family Sepiidae; genus Acanthosepion; species Acanthosepion esculentum. The sequence continues at coordinate 37,908,259 of OZ038507.1, read as the reverse complement.
AAATATGGCACAAGGCCTAAAAAGGGCGATAGTAAAAGGACGGTCATCATTTGTCTTAATTTTAAAACTTAGCAAGCCACGACCACTGACCCAATCATACAAAACAATATTCCTACCGCCAAAACAACACATTCGTACTTACCTTTCTTACTACATCCACCAAAATACCTCACTGTCTCAATGAAAATCCTAAATAGTCCCCATATCTACAAATCGTTGTCTCTGAGGAGAGGGGAATAAAAACAACAAGTTAAAAATACCCAATGATTATTTACAATATGGTTATAAACTATTTACAAGAAACTAAACAAAATCATGTTAGTAGTAAAAAAAAACCACAAACCTTAATATCAGTTAACTGAACGAAAACGATGCGGGACTATAAAAATATAGAAAACATTCATTCATCCCAAGCACTCACACAGACACGCACTCATTCTGACACAACAACAAATACGAAAAACACACAAGCGAAACGAAAGGCACCCCGCATCCACCAGAGAACTGACATCACTGACCACCTAACGAGGGAGGGGATGGGGAGTTAAACTAAAGGAAAAAAGGAACAGAAATAAAAGGGGCCAATGAGCAAACACACCCTAGCTAATTTACAGAAAAAGAAAAGAAAACTAAAGAATCAAATACAAAAATCAGATCATCACGAACGGACCCCCTGGCTAATAATTGATATAATGCCCTAAGAGACAACGCCTGGACGTTGGAGAGGCCACCCGACGCCCATAAGAGGCGTTTCAGGGCAATACGACATTCACGATAGTAGGAGCATTCTTCTTGGGGTAAACGGCGGGCCTCCTCCTCGCTCGAGTGCACACTTCTCAGGGATGGGAAGTTTCTACGGACATCTTCCTTCCAGGAGGCGCCCTCCTCATCCGATTCGCGACACATTCGGTCTAGGAAGGCAATGCGAAGCATATATTGACGAATCTCAATGCTAGGCATACCCAGACCGCGCTCAGTTGGATGAAGGCAACAGATCTTCCGAGATAACATAGCGGTCTTGTCTCTCCACAAGAAAGAGAACAAGAGCCTTACTAATGACATTAGTGTGGTATACGGAAGTGGAAGTACAGAGAGTCGGTAAAGGAGAATCGGGTAGATGTGTGAAACACATACTTCCGCCCTCCCCTTCAAGGAAACCTTCCCCCGAGACCACAGATTAACCGTGATCTCGGCCTTCCCTTGTACCTCAGACCAATTCATTTCCAACTGGAGATCAGGACCGAACCAGATGCCGAGTATCTTGACCGGCCCATCCGCCCAGAGGAAAGGTCCGGGAAGAGAAACTTTCTTCCGCGCACCCAACCGCAAGCCAAGAGACTTATCGCGATTGATCTTTGCCCCTGTCACCATCTCATAAACACTGATCTTTTGCTGACTTCGTCAATCTCGGCTCTGCCTGACACAAGAACCGAAACGTCATCAGCATAGGCAGAATACCTAGCTGAGATGGTAGCCCCAGACAGGGAAATTCCGCGCAGGACCGGATTCGCCTTTAACTTGCAAAGAAAATGTTCCAACGCAAGAACGTAAAGCAAAGGCGAAAGCGGACAACCTTGACGATCAGTGCACCGGGAGTCGCATACAAAAGTCGGATTCAGGAGCGAAAGTCGGGCCCGAAACCCGCTGCCAAAAGGACAGCCTCCAGAAAACGATGGTCAACCCTATCGAAGGCCTTGGACTGATCTAAATTAATCAGCGCGGTTTCACTGTCGACTTGTTCTAAGATCAAGCGTACCATATGAAGGTTGTCTTGAATAGTCCTGCCCTTCACAGCACAAGTCTGTTCGGAGCCAATCAGACTAGACAGGTCAAGCTGCAAACAGTTGGCTAAGATCTTCGCCAAAATCTTTAACTCAGTGTTTAACATGGTTAAAGGGCGAAAGTTATCTAACCCATCTCCACCGTTCTTGTCCTTACGCAGCAACTTAATCACACCCCTGGTGAAGCGTTGAGGTATAGACCCCTGCTTCATCCAGTTGTTGAAAATCAGTTTCAGCAAAGGAACAAAAACGGGCGACTGCCTCAAGTAAACTTCGTAGGGAAGACCATCTAGTCCCGGAGATTTATCCAGGTCAACCTGTTTCAGCGCTTCCCGGATTTCCGACTGTGATGGGACCCTCGCACCCAGCCGCTTCAGTTGCCTCGAGGCAGGGAAAGTCGGCTAAATAGGCGTCGAATTGAGCAGGGCTCAGACCGGGCTCCCCGGTGAAAAGTTCCTGAAAGTAATCCCGAAAGGCCTCGCATATGCCCGCGTTTGCAGTCACGGTCCGCTTATCCGACAATATGACACACGCGATATGTCACCGAGATGCGCTCCGATTTTCCTCTGCACGCAATTCAACTGCCATATTCGTCGCCTCGGAGGACATTCTTTTTAACCTAACCCTAACTACCAGAGCTTGATCCTTCTTGATAAGCAAGGAGGACAACTATGCCTTAGCTAAGGCTATTTCCCCACTATCACGGGATTTCACTGCCCGATCTACTTTTTGTTCTAAAGCCGTTTGCGCCGCTCATCTATCTAGATTGAGTCGACGACTAAAATCGGCAGCAAACGTTCTAATTTTGGATTTTAATTTATCCCACCAGTCGAGGTAGCTAGCAAGCGTCCCAAGAGTAGAGTTGTCTATTTGTCCAAGTCCATGCTACCTCCCGAGGGTGCTCATTCCGGTACTTATCGACAAGATCAAACCCGTCGATAAAGTCCCGAAATGGTTTCACATCCCGGTTGTTAGTACCCTGATTTTGCCCTATACAATCTATATCGGGGTCAAGGACGGCATTCCAATCCCCTGATAAAACTACCCGACGAGATGTCGTCAAGAACGGCTCGATCTACCGAAACAAAGCAGGCTTCTCAGAATGGTTATTGACGCGCATAAACCCCAATTAGACGCAGAGCCTTATCCTTTATGGTAGCATCCAGCACTCAAAGCCTGCCTGCCGGATCTGCGAAGACAAGAGTACATGCAGCCTTCAAAGACCTGCTCACCAGCCAAGAGACACCTCTCGAACGACCATCAAAACATGATGAATAAAGGGAGAACCTCCTAGACAGCACGTCCTCACGGTCATGAGAAGAAAACCGGGTCTCTTGCACACAGCAAACATTCACCCCGAGTCGCTGAACGTTGCGAAAGAGCCTCACCGTGCGAGACTCTGACCTCAGACATTTACACTTTCTAACCAAAGAGCCATAGTGAAGACCAATTAGGGTTGCTTTCCTGAATTGAACATGGTCGGGGTAAGGATACCGACAGCCGCTCCCATAGACCCATGGCCCATCTCAGTCTTGATGGTACCGTCTTGGGAGATTCCGCTGATATCCCAGGGGAATGTCAATTTTAGTGCTCTATAGAGGGAGAGGTGAACAAAAACTGGGACCTTCCCAGCACAAAATTGCTTCATTTTTCTCAATTTTTCGTTCTGGACGATTGCAATGGGCGGGGACATTTTGAATGAGGCTATAGCTTCATCTAACATCGACCAAACTTGCTTTGCCCCCGTCTCATGTCTTATCACGGTTAGAAACCTTTCTGCGTTGAAAAAATTTTGAGTTTCTTCTATGTCCTTGTCGCCGAATTGCTTAATAGATAACAGATATTTTAAGTTTTTAATTCTGTTATCATAGTCTCTAGCTTTTTCAGCTTGAATGGGCGAAATTTTACATACGTCTTCACCGGAATTGAAAATATGTTTTTTTTTGTTTTTTTTTTTTTATTCCGGTTAATTCGTGAGTGGAGCTTCTGAGCCTTTTGTTTAGTGGAGAGGGCATTTCTGGGGTTTTAATGGGAGAAGGACTGGGGGTGTGGCGGGGTGTATATGTTTGCCTAAAAGGGCTGGGGTCTCTACTGAGAGGGACTGAGGGATGGGAAGAAAGTGGTGGGTCAGAGGATGTGGAGGGAGTGGCCTTCTTTGAAGAGGTGGACTTTGGCTGACTGGATACAGAGGGCTGGGGAGACTGTGCAGTGGAATTGGAAGGAATTTGTTTCTTGGTGTGAGAGGATTTTGTTTTCTTTTGCTGGTCTAGTTTTTGCTTAAGGACTTTAATTTTTCAGTCTTTTCATAGCCGGTATCGTATTTTCTTTTTAGATCTTGGATGTCCGGTATTGAGGCTGGGGCGTCGCCCTTACTGTTGACAGAGGGAGTGGGGCTGTAAGTGCCATTTGTCCTAGGGGCTTCAGGGGACTGAGGACCCGCTGTCTGACTCTTCCCTCTGGCCCTGCCAGCAACCTGCCATTCCCCTCTCCCTCATCCTCAACTGCACTTGCAGTGGAAGTAGGCTCTTCGAGGAATGGGGGATTTGGTGTTGGTCCAACTGGGGGTTTGACCACTCCGGTCCCAGAAGCCGGCATGCCCATTACAGGCGAGGCGGTTTTTAAAGACGCGGTCAGAGGGGGAGTTTGGTCGACTGGGGCCTGACTCCCAGAGGCTTCTTCTCTGGACAGGAAGAGGAGAGGTGACCAGTCTCTCCGCACTTCCAACAAACTGGTTTACGGCTGATCACAATGAACGCTTTTTTAAAGCATTCACAATTTCCCCATTCGTTGGAACACTCGATAAGACTGGGTACTCCTCAATGTCATCCTTATCCGATGGGTGTTTTTTTAACATAAAATAAAAGTTTCTTTACCGACCTTCTAAAGTCCGCCATAACGGGTCTCTTCCTTTTAATAAGGAAGGACGGTATGTTGCTTTATTTTTCTCCACTTTTAGTATTTATATAACGGGAAAGGAAGGGGAGGGGTGGAAAGAAACAATGGTCGCCTATAGGCGAGGGGAAAAAAAACCTGAAACAAAGTTCACCTAGCAGCAACACAAACAATTTTGAAATGACAAACAGATAACAGTTACAAAATATGTTAAAAAAAAGAAAAGCACAAAATTAACATGAACAATTGGTCACAAACAAATGCACAAAATAGTTCAAAACAAACGTTATACAAAACAATGACCTAAATAAATTACACAAAATATGAAAAACTATAAAGAAAACACTTTAAACTATCTTTTTTTTACACTAAAAATAAAAGTAAAAAGGACAAGTTACAGACACGAATACGAAATAACAAAAATCAAGATGGCCACTAAAAACTTGGAAAATTTTTAGGTCAAGGGAGAACAAAAGATTGTCTGTGTTACTGGCCCTAAGAACCTGCTGATATTTTTTTAATGGACTGTGATTGGACGGTTCAAAAGGTGAATTTCCCCCCCATTGAAAGGGAGAACTGGGACTGGACCTTAGCAACAGTTGGAAACGAGACAGCTTAGAGAGAAGTTCGTTTTCTCTCTCCCTGCTGAAAAGGCAGGCAGCGTTTGCCCATAAGTAAAGATGCATGGGTAACAAGTTGCTGAGGGCAAGTTTCCTCTTCAGAAAGTTTGAGAAGTCCTCTTGAAGAAGCCCCAGAAAAGAAATTTGAAAAGAAGTCCGTAAGTGGAGTTTGGAGCCAAAGCCGTTTGAGAAGAAGACGAAGGAGCGAACACGTGCGTTTTCAAAAAAGTATTTTGCCACGTGTTTATGTAAATTTCCACCTTCTAGCGGGCGTAAAAAAGCGTAATTTCAAGGCGGACGAGAGGAAAATAAGTGAAGAAAGAAGGGAGTTTGGTCACAAGAAGAGAACATTGTCTACACAAGAGAGAAAAGAAAAAGGATAAAAACTTTTGAACCTTGAAAGGACTGAAACTGTGCTGAAGAGCTAAGGCTCTTCCCCCTTTTTTATTGCTATCATTGACACAGCAGGTGGGCGCAATTCTTTTTTTTGTGCATTGTAACTTTTAAGTTTGTTTTCTGTTATACTTTTTTTCATTGTGTTACTCGGAGAATAGGTTATCTTATTCTCAGCAAAAAAGGACGAATTTTTGCAAGAACCCTTATTTAGCTGGTTAGAAATAAATAATTTTTCTTTGTAATTGAATCTGATTTGCATTTTTTATATTTTTCGTTGTTAATTCGGGCAATAGTGGAAATATTGTTGCAGCAGGTTTTATTTTCTGAAAGAAAAGAAAATTTCCGAAAAAACATAAAGGCTTGCCAATAAACAAAAAAGACAAGTTACAGACACAAATACGAAACAATACGTATTAACTAAACAAAAAAATCAAGATGTCCGCTTATAAAAAATAAAGGCTTGCCAATAAACAAATACAGAAAACAGACAAGTTAGACTAAATAAACAATTAGAACAATTACGAAAACAGAAAAAAATAGAACAATTAAATGATTATTTAAAAGGAAAAGACAATAAAAAAAGAAGTAAAACGTAACAATTAACACGTAATAAATGAACAAAAGAAAAAGTAACGTCTGACGACGAATAAACAGTTAGACTGTGGGAGCGGGGTATAGAAAATTAAAAAGTTCATTAAAAGGAGATTTTAACGTAAAAACTAAAAATAAAATAAAAAAATAAAATGAAAATGAAAATGTAATGAATTAAAAAAGAAAAGAAAAAGTGAAAAAATCAAAAACGTTTTCAAATAACAGACAACAAAAGAAGGTTAACGAACTTAACAGAACGGTGTTAGTCGAACAAAAGAAATCCACACGCGTCAGTAATGCGGTCTTGCCAAGTCAAGCACTGACCAGAGCTGAACAGTGTCTGACTGACTTGAGTTAAGTCGAGCAATTCTTTTTATAGATTTTCGGGTTTTCAAATAGGCTCCAGAGCGCTGCGCGGCAAAAAGGGTTTGTCTCAACTTTGCTACATTTTAGTGTCCTTTTAACTAATGGGGGATTGAGTTTGGAAAATTAAAGTGATGATTGGTGAAAGTTTTTTGGGGGGAAGAGCGCATCTTCCTGTAGGGGGTGACAGGCAAATGAGGAGTATTCCATATATTGGAATTTAATTTGAGAACAACAATTTTAAAAGTTCACATTCTCGCTATTTTTTCTATCCTCACTCCAACCTCTTTTTAATTTCAAAACCGGCTCCCAAGGCCTAATTCTTATCAGAGATAAGAATATATTTTCTGGCTAACGAGAGAGCTGGAAAATATAAAAAGGAATTCCACCACCATTATTCATTCCATAAAGTCTGGGAGAAACCTCATAGCTTCTTCACTTCAACCTGTTTTCACTACCTTCGAAACCAGGGCCCTGATTCTTATCAGAGATAAGAATGTGTTTTCTGGCCAATAGAGGGACCAGGAAATTTGTACAACGATTTGGGAGGGAAAAGTCAAAGATCCATCAGAGCCTACCAAAACTCCATAAATTTGGAGAATCTTGCCTATTTCGCCAGTGAGAATTCTGCCCACCGTCTGTGAGGTCGACATTAGGTGGCTCCAGAACCTCTGTTGGGATTGAGTGAAGATGTTAAGAGATATCAAATGGTTTGACTGATCAGAAGGCTTAATATTGTGTGTGTTCATAATCTTCCATCCACAACAATTAATAAAAGAGAAAAATAATGATTCGAAAACATAACAATTGGATTTATTGTGGAAGTGAATATACATGTATGTGAACTGAACGGTTAGACGGAGTTACGTCTCTTTGACTTGGTAAAATTGTATCGGAGCTCATATTGAATAAGTCGACTATTAGAGCGTATAAGAATAGTGTTGTATGTTTGGAATGTATGAACAACTTAGATAGAGTCCAGACTTAATACTTGCATGAATTAAGTACTGTTTATTTAACGTCTGACTGGATCAGTCGAGACGAGAGTTCCTTTAGGGTGACATTTTGAGATGTACGAGTGACGTAGAGAAGTTAAGTCGAGAAAAGCAGGAACCTGAAAGAGAGCGAGAATCACTCGTGTTCTGTTCGCTGTGCCACGTGGATGGCTCAGAACAGAGTTGGCGCCTAAATGGATTTTGCGCGTGGGAGCGATCTGATTGGTGGAAACTGAAAAATCAGCAAGCCAGATTTAAGGTGATTAACCAATGGATTCTCGTTGATATTTTTGTATGTAGATGTTATTTACCTCAACTAGGGAGGGTGCATTTCCTAAAAGGGTAGAGTTGGTTGTTGTGGACGATTCCACACCTCTTTCACCAAAGAAGAACTACCTACTAAAGGGTTGTCAAGAACGAACGTCGGTCCACAATTCAAGACCAATCCAAAGCTGCATCCCTTCACCACTGGGCTTCTGTCGTCGACCTACGAACTCACTCAACTGCAGGATTCCTTTATCTGCGAACGGGTTTCCAACTCTACAAGAACTGTGAGTGTATCTATCTGAACCTTAACAATAATATCTAATCACTTAAAGAACTCTTTAGGCGCTCAGAGAAATATTTTGAGCAAGCCTTTTTTCTGTTAAGAACATTTTCTCTTTTCCCTTTCTTTCTCTCCTAATTGTCCTTTTATCCCTTTACTTTCTTTTTCTGTATATGTTGTAAATAAACACTTTCTTTTATTGTTACTCACCGAGCAGGAGTTTTTTTCTTTATCCGTACGCGCCTAAGAGAGAGAGAGAGTTTGTCCGCTCTAATCTTGCTGTTTTACTCGCGTTTTGTCGCAATTTTTAAACTTCAACGCAATTTTTAACCTCAACCCTTTGATGCGAGAAAGCCGGGACAAATTTCCTAGCACATACTATAAACTAGCAATTATATATATATATATATATATATATATATATATAAAAAATATAAACCGTGCAAAAATTAATTCATCCACAAAACAGATTTTCTCCAGTGAACTAAAATATACAAAATAAATTCTTAATAAATTCCCTAATTATATTGTCAATGAATTGTGCCACCTAATGTATTTCATTTATAAACGTTAGTGGGCCTCCTATGACTATCTTTATTTGGGCGTACAGACAGGCCATTTTTTTATCGCGCTTCCTCCAGGGGGTCCACTACAGTTTAAAAAGCTAATCACAGTAAAAACGATAAGAAACACATACACAAATAAAAAAAGATATGTTAAGACAGGAAAAAGCAAAAGTAAAAAAAAAGGATTTTGCTGAACTTTGGACGTATTTCGATTGTTGAGTTGCATTTTGCAAGAAGAAGCGACAATGGTGATTGCCAAGAAGTGGATCCTTTCCAAATATTTTGAAGGCAAACCCAAGCCTTCTGATATAAAACTAGAAACAGAAGAATTATCTGAGACACTTAATGATGAAGGTATTTTTTTAAAATTTACTCAAAACAACTTATGCAACAACTAACGAGTCATACAAACCCACATTTTTATCTTTCAAATCTTGAACTTCTGATTAACAAAAAATAGTTGGATCTTTTAGGAACATTATTTTAGTGACTCATATTGAAATAAAAATACTTCAATCATAAAAAAAGAATGTTTAAGTTGGCCTGATTGTTTAAAAGTTCTAAATAATAAAATTTAAAGAATTAACTAAAACTAATTATTGTGAAGATTTTGAACACATCAACACTTTTAGTTTTAGTTTTAAACTAATAAAAAAACATTTCGTTGTCGATTTTAAATTCTAAAAAATTTTATGAAATTAAGTAAGGGCGGTTAAGATAACAGATGTAAAAAAAAAAAAAAAAAAAAAATAAACATAATAATTTAAAAAATAAATTAATTCATTTGTGAATAAGTCCTGGTAAATTTGCTTTTCAATCCCCAAGCTAATATTTTTCGAAATCGTCATATTTCCGTATAAATGTGCACAAATTTCGAATGTGTTGGAAAGGAGTAAAAAATTTTTTTAAATAATTAAAAGAAACACTCTGGTCTTTCCTCGTAATAAAATAACATGAACATTTTTGACGATAAAAAATTGTTTTTATTAAGTTTGGGGCATTTTTTCATCATGGTATGCTTTTTTCAGCGATTTAGTGGAGGTATCTACTTTTAGTTAAAAATTGTTTGTGTCAAAAGTAAATAAAACTGTACCATTAAAACTTTCGTAATTTTTAATTTATCAAGCAAATTTAAGTTTTGATAAAATTATCAGCTTCCCCACTGCCTGAGACATCGAGCGAGTATGAAGAAGTTTATTTTAATTTTTACTGAAGACACCAGCTTATTGTCATTTACAAATCGACTTAAAGACTGTCTTTTAAAATGTCATTATTTTTAAAAGAATATCGAAAAAATTGCTTTGGTGGCCACTGCCTGTTCATAAAATTATTTGCAAATGCTAAACGTTAAAGGCTTAATCATTATTAAATTAATAATAAACATTTAGTAGTAAACATCGTGAAATATTTCTCCCAATAATATTTCTACTTATTTTATTTAGGAGAAGGGAAAGAACTCTGTAGTTAACAGGTAAGGGTTCTGAAGTTATTGTCCTTTGATCAGACCTGCATTTATTCTTTTAAAATATGACCAAATCGAACTCAACCTTTTTGTATAATTAGCGCATCTTATTTATTTCTTATTCTCATTATGCATTTCATTATGAGATTGGACACCAGTCTCCAGGTGCATCGACACACACAAAACACACACACAAATTGTCCCAATGAATTTTTTGGTTTGATGAAAGCAAGGCAGTTAATGCCACTAAAACACAAGGGGTGTTGTGGATCTAGGAAAGCTGCATGAATATTTAAAGTTGTACTGCAAATAAAACATGCAATATCCACAAATATAAATTATAAAAAAAGGGTCAAATGGTGACGATATTCAATTATGACAAAAAGGACAACAAATTAATTTTTATATACACAATTTTACAATTTTTTTGTTTTGTAATGAAATGTGAAAGAGTATATTTAAGTTCTTTACTACTTCAGAAATGTTCAATGCCAGAAGTAAATAAAAGTTGTCTGCCTTCTACTAATAAAGATTAAATTCAAATTAGATGAAAGTTTTTTCTATAAAAGATACTGAGTAGAAAAGTTTGTAGTGTAAATTTTCCTAATCTCTCATAAGGAAAGTCTTTCTTTGGTGTCTTTCTGAGTTGTAATTCCCGTGTGTATCCCTTGCACGTGAGAGTTTCAAATGCTGAAGAAACTTGTGGCTTTAGAAAAGTATTTTAAAGAGAAAAGTTCTTGTTGCTGATTTGGAAATGTTTCGTATGTTTGTAAAATGTCGTTTGGAAAATCTCTTACGTACGTGCATGTGTGAATATGTTTTATAAGCATCTGACCGCACATCCTTTAAGGTTACATTTTCATAGGAAAAGAGAAAAAGAATAAGTTTTTGTCTGATATTTATAATTAATGTAACCACATGACAGGCTCCTAGAAAATAGCGGGAAAACTTAACTTGGTCATGTGCTGGAAAAAAAAATTGTATGTAGATGGATTGCAATGCTCACTTGTGTGTTTATTGACCAATTAGAAGCTGGGATTTCCTGAAATATTGTATGAAGCTGGGTAAGCTCTTGATCCACTTTTTGCACAGATTTGTACAAAATTCAACATTGATAAGAAAGTAGTAGCAGGATGCTAAAGGGGTTACACTTACAGGGTGTAGAAGAATTAAGAACAAAATACAATAATGATCAGCAGAAAGAGAAGAGAATAATCTAGAGGACAGTAGGTAGCAATTGATATTGCATTTAAATTTTTACAGATTAAAGTGACTGGAAAGCAAGGAGCCGGAAGGGAGTTCCACAAGCAAGAGAAGAAACAGTGTAATTTACGGCTACATCTAGCCAGATTAACTGTAAATTGATGAGATCTCAATGGCTGTCTAGTGCTGCACTTAAATTCATACAGTCTAAGTACCATAGAGAAGAGCTCATCCAAACAATTACCATGAAGATATTTATAGAAAAGACAGGCAACTTTATGGCAGTAGGAAAGTGAATGGAGCTGATCCACAAAGTCAGGACCAATAATATATTGCTGATTTTTCTTTGGATCTTATCAAGGTGTTCAAGGAGCACTAGACCACATGTGGCAGCAATATTCTAAGCATGGATGAATGGTAGACTTATAGATATGCAAGATAGATTCTGGAGAGAAAAATTGTCTCACATGACACAGTAAACCAACTTTCTTAGCAGCTGACCTAGCAATGGATTCAATATAGTCTTTCCACTTCATGTCAACGGAGAACGTTAGCCTGAGAAGGTACAACAAGTCACTTTCTTGGAGGTTAGCATCAGCCATGCTGATTGATGGTAGAGAGGGGTCTCTCAGATGATTAATGAAGAAAAGTTTAGTTTTGGAGGCGTTAAAATTAACAAGCCATCTTATGCCCCAGTTAACTATGGACTTAATGTCAAATGGCTGAAATGTTGTGAATATGTCAATGAAGATGAGGTTAACAGTCTGAATAATGTAAATAATGCAAGTAATCATAATACCTCATCTCAGAGATATAGAGATATATTCCATCCATTGATAAATGAATATACATTGATAATGGACTGTTTTAATCAGTTGAATTGTATATATTTATAACCAATTAAATTTTATATATTTATAATCAATTAAACTGTATATATTTAGAACCAATCATATTGTATATATTCATAACCAATCAAATTTTATCTGTTTATAATCAATTAAACTGTATATATTTAGAACCAATCATATTGTATATATTTATAACCAATCAAATTTTATCTATTTATAATCAATTAAACTGTATATATTTATAGCCAATCAAATTGTATATATTTATAACCAATCAAATTGTATATATTTATTACTTAAAAGTCTCTAATTATTTACTTGTTATCTTTGATTCTTTTTTTGTTAGAAATTCTCTGTGAAGCCGTTTGGCTCACTGTGGATCCTTATATGCGGTAAGTTTATTGAAACAAATTACAATTTTATATCTTATTTTGAGGGATGGCATAGGATGTTAGCATAATACCCATCAAAAATGAAGAGATTATTTATGTAAAGATTGTTATTTCTTCCTGTGCACTCTGTCAAGAACAAAAGTGCTCAACTCCTCCCACACCAATTGTACCTAGTATCACAACTCTGCTTTCTTGGCCTTCTAGCTGGGATCAAAGTGTAGTACATTTTCCACTTCATCAACCTTGTCAGTTACTACTTATTTTATTTAGGAAAAGGGAAAGAACTCTGTAGTTAACAGGTAAGAGTCCTGAAGTTATTGTCCTTTGATCAGGGCTTGCTTCGGCAAATGGTTTGAGATTCGTCTCTAGCTGTGCTGGTCAAACTCTCTGTCTTCGGGCAGAGAGGAACCTAAACAGGGCTATGCCAAAGAGCAGAGTCTCGTCTGGGGTGATAGACAGCTACCAGACACTGTTTTTACGGAGTCTACGGGGAATTTTTGCCCGAGCATACAGGCTCGGATATCCCACGTTAAATTCGGTCTTGTGCCACATCTGACCGAGTGGGGCGGTTGGCAAATATCCTTGTCAGTTGCTATGATGCAGCTTGCAGCAGGGTTATTCAAATCTCAAATCAGCCAACCACCACAAGTTACCCCCAGAAAAAGCTGAGAAAAATCACAGTTGTCTTTGATCAAATTTATTGATAAATCCCAAATATTAGATTTGTATATTTTAATAGTTTTAAAATCAAAGTTTGAATTTATTACATTTTTTGCATTTTGCTAAATAAGGCTCTCAACAAACTTCTGACATTCATAGCTCCATGTACAGATTTGAAAGATGGTGACAATATTTACTGCAGGTTAGACAAATATAAACTGCTTAGGTGTGTCTTATGCCCTTTTATTTTGATAAGGATGACCAAAATGTGAAAAGATGCTACCCACTTTGAGAGCTTCTCATTTACAAAGTATATCAGATACAACATGAAGAGGAAAAAAAATTTAACAGTGGATAAAAGTTTTTCACTCTTAAATTTTTATTTTTTTTAATATGTAGTGGACCGTGGTGTGATGAGGGTAAACACATATATATTATTACGCGAAGACATGCACAGTTTACGGAGTGTTTTGTATGGAGAAGTTATGTGTGTGTTGAGTGTCCGTACGAACGCGTATATTGTTTTTAGCGTGTTCCCAGAATTTGGGAAACGCTGTCTCTGTGCGAGGTCACATATTGGTGTAAGTGAAAAAGAGAAAGTTTTTACTTCGCCTCAGCGCAAGGTTGCAGCCCAAGGCCTGGGCCGAGAAAGAGAGAGAGAGAGAGAAGGGTCAGCCAGTATTTATAGTCAGGGGAGAGAGACTCCTGTTGAAGGATTAAGGAAACTGAGGAGGAGCTAACTGCGACAAATATATGCTTGGATATCTAATTATGACAGAGAGAGAATCGGCAAAGTTAAAATAAGCGTTAATTAACGAAGCATAATGAGTTGATTAGGAAGTGAGGATAAAAATAACAATTAAGGATGGTTTGAATGGTAGTAAAATTGAGGCTATGAGTAACTTGATGAAATTAACGGACTAACTGGAAATATTGATAAAGTAAGGGGTGACAAAATAAAAGACTTGACTAGCTTAAGGAAAAGGTTGGAAAAAATTCTTATTATTATTTCTTTTTTGAAGAAGTCACTGAAAATTTTATCTCCTTTTTTTGTGGACATAAACAATGAAGGGCCAGACATCCTGACGACCAATATTTCCGGACAAGTGACTGACCATTGTTGGAGAAGTTAATTCGTCCTGGCGAAAAAGGTACCAAGAAATATGTGTACGGCCAGGTTGAAATTGACCAGTGGAAAAGGGAGTTGCAGGGTGGCGGATAATGACAATTCTCAGATGGCGATTGACTGTCCTAAGGCTAGATGGAACTGTGAGAAACCAGGATAGAGTTGGCCTGAGGTATGGGGAGTTGAGGGTGGCCAATAACAACAATTCTTGGTTGGCGAGTGGCTGTCTCATTTGGGCCCACCCATGGGGGTGTAAATGAGAGTGTACACTGGGAGGAAGTAAGAGAGGAATTAGGATTAGTAAGAAGATACAAGTTACAATGATAGGAGGGCTGCTAGTGATTGGCCGCAGGAATTATGCATGAGGACCCCCGAAATAACAATCCACCCATCTTCAATATAAGCAGGGGTTTGGGCTACAAATGGTAGAGTGGTTAGCAGAGTTGTGCAGAGTAGCAGGGAGTGACAAGAAAGTCGCAAAGAGTGGCGAACAGCAGAGGGGCAGGGAGTGACGAGCAGAGCTGCAAACTGCAGAATTGCAGAGAGTAGAGTGAAGTCCCTGAAAGTTCTTGAGACAATATCTTAATAGCGGTCGTTAGCAGAGTGCAGAGACCTGATAGGAAGCAAGGCCTTGTTGTATAAGCAAGGACAGACACAATATTTGCGTAGAAATTGGAATGACTGAGAGAGGTAACCTGATATGTAGCCGACTCTCTTTCTTTCTCTCTCTCCCCCCCATACTCTCTCTCTCCTTCTCTCTCCCACACTCTCTCTCGCTCCCACACTCTCTCTCTCCCACACTCTATCTCTTGCTCCCACACTCCCCCACTCTCTCCTTAATTTTAATTCTGCCTGTATATAAAGACTTGAACTCTATTGAAGTGACTCCGGTCTTTCTTCCATGATTATTTTATTGTTTCATTTGGTTTGGTTTGTTTTACAGCATATCAACCTCAATGGGTTTTTTAATGCTGACAAAATCTTTATTTCTGCTAATATCTTTTTTTCAAAAATGTATTGCTGGTAATAAATTTTTTTACAAAGTATTTCTGGTATTAAAACCTATTTTTACACTTACATAGTGTTTTGACCCCAGTTTGGGGGCTAAGTATTTACCCATAGTTGGGACCCTAACAGGTGCTACCACTCCAGGTTATGGTGGACCTGGGAACACCAGCAACTAAGAGGTGGTTCCACTCTCCTCAAAACCTCCTGATCAGAAGCCTTGCTGTTGGGCGTAGTTTATCGTCTTACCCAGAACGCAGATGTAGTTTATCATCATACCCAGGACATTATTTTATCCTAATTTATTTTTTACTAATATACCCTGGTCCCACCTTCAGCACTCTCAACAGACCCTGTTGGTCCAGGATCGATGAAACCACTCTTCAGGTAAGAAAATTCACAATGTGTGTTTAGAGTGGATTGTTATCACTTCTGATTGGGAATCTGCCGGGCCTAACAGCCAAGCCCATGAGAGTTGAGTGGGTGATGAGCATAAGGGGTGATAATCAATTTTATTTAGTTTCTTTTTCTTTATATTTTTATCGCTCTTGTTATTAAGTATCCCATATCTTTAATTGCCATATCATCTACAGTAAATTTGTATCCAAGGTCTTACCATATTTCACTATTCTTGGCAGCTCATCTATTATCAGAATGTGGGATACTTAATATCAAAATCTGACTGTGTTTGTCATATGACAAGCATTGGAATGAAGACATAAAAATCAACTACACTTTTGTCTTTGATTTCAGCCTTTTTTATAAGAGCATAAAGAAAGGGGATGTTATGTTTGGATCTCAAGTGGCAAGGTGAGAATCCCTTCATTTTCTCTCATGTCTTTCTTTGATTCTGCCAATGATTTAACGGCTAAGAATCAATATATTCTTCATTTATGTAAATCTTTGAGCAAGATATGAACAATGGACAAAAAGAGACAAACATGCAAAAAAAATAGAAAAATATTTGAAGTTTTAGATTAAAAGAAGTTTAGATTAATTTTTCGGTCAGGTTAGGCTTAGGCCTCTACTGATAACATATAACCTAAAAGACTTGCAGCCAAAAATACACACACCAGTACACATAAAAATAAATAAATTGTATGATATTAATGTGCAATTTAACATGTCTTTTACTGTTATCTCTGTTTTATTCCTGGGAAGTATGTTTTTATTTCCTGCTGCATGTATGGGTGGTTTGCATCTAAACCAGCTCCCACACTAGCTTTTCTGATGGTAAGGAGGGTGGCATGTCACCCCACGGGACAAAAAACAAGACCTGTCAAAGGGTAGATGAGCTTCTGATAGGAGGCAATAGCTAACACACACACACACATATATATATATATATATAATATATATATATATATATATATATATATTATATATATATATATATATATATATATATATATATTTATATATATATATATATATATATATATATATATATTTATATATATATATATATATATATATATATATTTATATATATATATATATATATATATATATATATTTATATATATATATATATATATATATATATTTATATATATATATATATATATATATATATATATATATATTTATATATATATATATATATATATATATATATATTTATATATATATATATATATATATATATATATATATATTTATATATATATATATATATATATATATATATATATATTTATATATATATATATATATATATATATATATATATATATTTATATTTATATATATATATATATATATATATATATATATATAGATATATATATATTTATATATATATATATAGATATATATATATTTATATATATATATATGAAGCAAACACAATGAACATGGGTGGGAGGGGGAAGTACAAATGACAGTGAAATACATTGGAATTAAATCAAAATTTATATTGTCATCATCTGACATGTTGCTTCTCCGTTTTCTGTGGGTTTTTATAAGAAATATTTCCTGAAAATAGGCTCAAGAAGAATAGGATTTTGTTTTCTTTTTCTTTGATTGGTCAAGTATTTCATATTATGATGTTAATTTCTAACCAATAGACACTTTGATTGAAATGGTGTGTGTTGTTTGGGAAAGTCTTTTAGTATATTTGTAAATATTGTCTGGTAAAAGATAATGTTTGTGTGCGTTTTAATATTGTTTGTATGTGAGCATGTAATTGTGTTAGAAATATTGTTTATTTCCTATACATGTACATTTAAATTCAATTCACAATATTTCTAAAGCATGCCATAATTAAATTAATCAAAACTTTTCCTTTATTGCAGCTGATAGCATTAACGTTTCTTGATAATATCTAATGATGGTGAAAAGTACTTAAAACCTTATGGACTTGGGACAGTTTCTTTATAAATTTTATCTGGATCTACAGCTTTTTAGAGAGTAACTAGAAAATGTAATAAAAAATAGACAAACTTTGTCAGTTAAATTCAATCAAACATATTTAAATGAATTGTTGCTACCTGAGAATACATTGTTTATATGTTTGGAAGGTAAGCATTTTAGAATGAAGAAATAACTTTGGGGCCCTGTTTGATGGATGAAGAAATAGAGGGATTCCTAACACCATGACAGGTTAGATTTTAAAACCAGGATTTTAGACATTCATTTCCAAGGTAGGTTTTTGTTTTAAAAATATAAATGTTAAAATTTATTTAAAATAATGAAAATATGAATAAAATATAAATTCCAGAAAATAAATTAATAATTTATCACTTATATCAAAATAAAAAAGAAATTGTTTTGTTCTGTCTTGTTTTTTTGTTTTTTTCAGGGTGCTGAAAAGTAATAATTCTAAATATCCAGAAGGCACATACGTTCTTGGCAAGATGGGTTGGTGCACTCATTCTATTGTTTCAGATGAAAGTCAAGTTGAGAAATTACCTGAAATGGGAAATCTTCCTCTATCCCTAGCTCTTGGAATTATGGGAATGCCTGGGTAAGTAGAAAATGACATTCTTGATTTTAGGGGGTCCAAAAATATGTTTTGAGTGTGAAGAGACATTATTATTATAAACAAAAATAAAAATATAAAATACTATTAATAATAAGGAAAATTATAAATAAAATAAAATAAAACAATAATATTAAAACTTTGTATAAAATAAATTATAAAAATAATAAAAATTCTCCCAGCATGCAACAAAAACTGTTCTTGCCAGAAAACATATATCCTGCCAAAAGACATTGAATTCAATATCTTTGCTACTGACCAGCAGACAGTCAATATGTGTCCCAACTTCTCTCTCTTGGACATTGCTTGTAATAATACAAAATGACTTCATTTTATTACATGAAACCTCTAAAAGACTTGCAGCCAAAAATACACACACCAGTACACATAAAAATAAATAAATTGTATGATATTAATGTGCAATTTAACATGTCTTTTACTGTTATCTCTGTGTATGTTTTATTCCTGGGAAGTATGTTTTTATTTCCTGTGAACACAAGGCTATTTCTACTGCTATGATGTGAGTGATCCCACAAGTGGAAGAAGGATTACTAATTCTTGTTCTTTTTAGCATGTTTGATTAAACTGAATTTTTTTTTCTTTTCTTTCAAGTTTAAGATAGTCACTTGAATCTTTTATTGCAGAATGACAGCTTATTTCGGCTTTTTGGAAAAGTGTGAACCTAAAGCAGGAGAAATTGTTTTGGTCAACGCTGCTGCTGGTGCTGTTGGTAGTGCTGTCGGACAAATAGCCAAGATAAAGGTAACTTCTTTACACAAGACAAAATCTGTTTTATTTGAATCTATCTCCAGAGCTTATAATTTTGAGAACTGACCACCAAACTGTGTAGTCTCTGACCACAAATGTGCTTGGGCCATTGTTAAGAGAATCTATTTTTCATGACTGAAACTTCCCCTAGTTCTGGGTCATTTGATGTGGGCTGATGACCTTACTAATGGAGGTCTTTCATCTGAGTAAATTCGTATTTGTTGGTTGGCACCAAAATTAAACTAGTTCCCTGGCTAAGTCAGTTACTGCCAAAATCTGCTTCAGTGCAATCTGTTTACTACCCCTCACTGACCTGATTTGTGAACAATACCACAAAACTCAGCAACTTTCGACTGAACTTATTATTGAAGTATTTCTAATTTCTTGCTAGTAAGCCTTTCTTGTGCCTATTACGTCTTTTACTCAAACTGGATGTTGACCGCTCGACAACCCAAAGCAGACTGCGCAAATATGTTTTCTGAGCATAGGCTCCACACATACATCTGCTTTAACCAAAATAAAATGAACAATTTATTGACCAGTCAGAGCCATTCCCACTAAAAAAAAAAGCAAAACTATAATTTGGAGCCGATAGATGGCTATATGTTCTCAAATTCAAACAAACCTGAAACAGACCAGTGTTTGATGTCAACACCAGCATGTTGTGAGAGACGTGACACAGACCAGCATTTGATGTCAACACTGACATGCTGAGAGAGAAACTCTACCAACAGCCATCACCTATGTCTATTTCATTTCTAATTTCACCGCTGTCTTGTCCTGTTGCCTTAGTAACAGCAACAGATAGAAGTTACTAGTTTTGTATATATGTAAATAAATTATACATTTATTTACCTACACTCAATGTCTTCTTTTGCTTGTGTGATGAAATAAAAAGAAAAACGGCCACCAGCGAGTAAATTCAAGCTCTCCCAACTGGTAATCCAACCTCTAGTCATTCCATCTCAAAATCGCACAAACAGACTTTTCCAGCCACCAACCGGGAACGTCACTCCAAGCTTCTCCCAAACTGGGAAAAACTAGGTGCTTTTATATTTGTCCATATACCCATAATCCCTTGCGTCTTCATGTGATCCCATAGTTCATTCCGTCTCTGTC
Source organism: Acanthosepion esculentum (assembly GCA_964036315.1). NCBI lineage: Eukaryota > Metazoa > Mollusca > Cephalopoda > Sepiida > Sepiidae > Acanthosepion > Acanthosepion esculentum. The sequence goes on along the minus strand of OZ038507.1, from coordinate 37,887,939 downwards.
CCATAATGCATTGCATATTCATTGCATAAAAAGGCGATGTAAGTCTACCCTTATTCTTTTACGTTATCTGGCCGAGGACGGATTACAGCAGAGCGGTAAGTGCTTTCTTTTTTTTTTCTCCTTCATTTCAACTGCAGTAGCCCTACATGCTAAGCAAGTATGGGCTCTTTTTTGGCGGGGAAAAGGCAAGTCGGAACCAGTTGTGCTTGTCCCAGGTTCTGCCTCATCATGTCTGCCACAGCTTGATATTGGATTTACATTTGCCAAGGTGGAGAAGGAATTAATCTCCATAACAGTAACAACAAGAAGGTCCTGTCTTCCAGGTTACGCATTTCCACCTTCACAATACTTTCATGTTTTTTCTCCTTTTTAGCTACTGGCTAAATCACTAAAATTATAATAAAACCTTTTTTTTTTTGTTTACTATAAAAACTTTGTTGGTTTTCCACCATTTCCATCTAAACGTCTTTATCTTATTTCTTTTGTCACACACCTGACACCATTTTAACCATTAATGTGAATGTTACTGAAAGAATAACATCCATACATGGATAATCTTGTACATGTTTTTTTTCATTTTGAGTTCAATTTCTTGAAAGGTAACTTCTTTACAACTAAAACAAAATCTGTTTTATTTGAGTCTGTCACCAGAAGTTATAATTTTACTAAAATTTGCTTTATTTGTTTGTTTTGTTTTTTTTTTTCTTTTTTTTTCTTTTTTTTAAGCTTATCACCCCAAGCAAGGCTGGAAGCCACTAGCACGCAAGGGGTTACAGAAGGTTTGGAGGAAGAGCGGATAGGAGTGGTAAAGGAGAGGATGTGGAGAAAGATAGTGGATCGATCAAGGCAAGGGGGTTACAGAAGATTTGGAGCGAGAGCAGATAGGAATGAAAGGTGAAAGGATGTGGAGAAGGGAAGTGGATAGATCAAGGCAACTGGAGATGTCGATTGACGTTACACTTAAATAGTTGGAGATAATATTTGTCAGGGAAACAGGAATAAGGAAGGGAGTTCCACAGGTGAGATGTGCGAGACATGAAGCTATTGGAGTAGAAGAGATGTCTACATCTAACAGTTTCAACGGTGAAGGGGTGGGAACAGGATGCCAGCCTCGTAGGACGTTTAAATTCATGAGGCCTAGGAACCAGTGAAAGCAGCTCATCGGAGCAATTACCGTGAAAGTATTTGTAAAAAAGACAGAGCGAGGCAACGTCGTGTCTGTGAGAGAGTGACTGCAGACGAGATGACAGATCAGGGCCAATTACATTGCATATCCATCTCTGGATCTTATCAAGAACCCTGAGGTAAACAGCAGGGGCTCCAGACCATATATGGCAGCAATACTCCATGCAAGGGCGAATGGTCGATTTATAGATTTGGAGAATCGATTCCGGGGAGAAAAATTTCCTGGCTTGCCACAGGGAGCCAACTTTCCTTGCGGTAAACGCACATAAAACAAAAGCTTAGGAAAGTGCAATAACAGTTACAGGACTTTGTTAACATGTGCATCTTTTGCTTGCCTGCATTTCTTTCTAATGTTTGTGTGTAATATTCTATATTTTGTGCCATTCCTTGGCATTGCTTGCTGTCTCTTTTTCATCATCTTGAGAATTCTATTTTTTTCATTTTTCTTTCTTTGTGATGATTACAAATTTTTTTCCTGAAAAATTGCTTTTGTTAAAACAGGATCTTGATCAACAAACTGAGTGACAGCACTTCATGAAACAGTAGATAAATTCAATATTTATTCGTACATAAGTACAAAATGTGGCACAAGGCCAAAAGGGGGGTTGGGAAGGGCGGTCATCATCTGTCTTAAATTAAAACTTAGCTAGTCACAAACACTGACCCACACATACCAACAATAGTCCTAGCACCAAAACAACACATTCTTCCATACCTTTCTTACTACATCCACCATAATTCCTCAAATTCTCTATGAAATTCTAACTAGTCCCCATATGTACATTTCAAAGTCTGTGGGGGGGGGGAAACAATTTAAAAACCCCAATGAATATTTACAATATGAATTAAATATTTACAAGAAAAACAAAACAAAATAAGGTAAGTAATAAAACCCCCCACAATACCTAAATGTGGCAGAAACTTCAGTTAACTGGATGAAAAAATCGCGAGATTATAAAAGTATAAAAAACAGTCATCCGTCCAAAATCACTCACACAGACACACACTCACCTAGACACAACAACAAATACGAAAAAAAAACACACACACGAAACGAAAGTCATCTCGCAACTACCAGAGAACTGACGTCACTGGCCACTTAACGAGGGAGCGGATGGGGAATTAAACTAAAGAAAAATAAGGACAGAAATAAAAGGGGGGCAATGAGCATACATACCCTAGCTAAGTTACAGTAGATAAATTCACTTTGAAGAGAAATTTCAATAAACTTAAATAATGATTAACTGTTAAATCCAATTTGGCAGGAAGGGAGATAAGCCTGCTACTGGCACTGCTTAGAACACATCCATTAAGCTGAGGAGCAGGAGTCTAATATCTTCAGAAATTTGTTAGCCAAGGATAGCGAGTTCAATTCTAGGTAGGACCTCAATAGTCAGCATAGCTAACAGTTTTAATAGAATGATTTTATAAATTTCAATCAAAAGTCGCACTGGTTACTAACTTAATGAATGTTTCCTTATAAGGAAATGGTTAATATTACCATTGCCATTCTTCTTGTGTCTTTTTTTCTTCGGATGATTTAATTTGCTGATACCACTAGAGTTTCTGATAATGTATTCCAACCAACCTATAGGCAGTGCCTTGTAGGGGACCGGCGGGTTAATGCGAGGATAAAATCTCTGGACTAAGACTTCCTGCTGGCCAGTCCCGCTACATAGTAATGTTGGACTATGATGGAGTCCAAAGAAAGCAAAATAAAACGAACAAGACAGATATATATGTACAAAACAAATATACAGTGTAACCCGGATATAAGAGACCCTGATATAAGAGAAACCCGGATATAAGAGATATTTTCTCTGGTCCCAAATTAGAGCCATACTTACCTAAACAAAATAAACCAAACCCGGATATAAGAGAAACCCGGATATAAAAGACTTCTTCTCCGGTCCTGACAACTCTCTTATATCCAGGTTACACTGTATATATTAATGACAAACAGATTGATACACGAATTACAAATACATCATTTAAAACATGAATAAAGCGTTAGTGTCTGTATGGAAAGTTGTTTGTTTGTGTGTTGAATGTCCGTACGGGTGAATTTTGTTTTTAGCGTGTTCCCTGAACATGGGAAACGCTGGTTGTGTATTAGAGTTCACATATTGGATATGTTAGAGAAAGTTTTTCAGTACCTCGCACGTGGTGCGAGGTTGCCGGCCCCAGGAGAGGCAGTTTTGGCCGCACGTGTGCAAAGCCGTGGGAAGAGCCGTGGGAAGAGAAAGAGGTGAAAGGTCAGCCCGTATTTATACTCCCGGGAGAGAGAGACCCCTGTTGAAAGGGTTACGAAACGAAGAGGAGATAACCCGATAGCCTTGATTCCTATCCTTTTTACCCACAATTATTTTGTGATAGTTCTGATTAAAACTTGAAAGAACAAAAAATAATTTTTCTCTGCAATGTTCAATCCCTTTTTTTATTTTATGCATCCTGTAAAGTAGCACAACTTTTGTCCTCTTCTTCTTTAATTCTTTTATGTATTGTTCCTATATTTTCCAGTCTGAATAGAGTTCAAAAGCATCTCCATATCCTTGTGAGTGGTGAATTATTTTTACCACCCTCCAAACCTCTCTCTCACAGGTGGGAGGTGGCAAGTCTCTCGTTGATGTATCATTACTTCTATTCAGACGAACTACATTCCTTGGTTCCTCCAGATGTAACCTTCACAGCTAGGACCCACCATGCCACTTACAAAGTAACAATCCACTCACATTCCCTCTGTATTCCATCAGCAAAAAGTAAGTTCCACTGAAACAGCTCCTTCCCATAAACCACTGCTCTGTGGAACAGACTCCCAAGTGAGTGTTTCCCCAATCACTACAATCTTAACCTGTTCAACGATTATCTTCCCCTCCTATCCATATAAACTACCCCTTAATATAATCCTTTACCTCGAGTGGCCCCCAAGCCTTGTATAAGGTGAGCCTTACTGTAAAAAAAAAATTAAAAATAACTGCCACATTCTTTTTATTTCTGTACATTTTTGTTGAGCCTTTCTTATTTGCTTGCCTGCATCTGTTTCTAATGTTTGTTTTTAATGTCTATGTTCTTTACTATTCCTTGGTATTGCTTGCTGCCACTTTTTCCTTATATTGAGAATTTCATCTTATTTCTTGTCACACTTTCCTTGCGATGATCTCATTTGTCAAAGTCACTAGAGCTTTTATTAATGTATTCCAACACTTTTACCCATAATTTCATGAAAATATTTTTCATTAGACTATTTAAGAGAAAAATATTTTGTTATCCATACCTTTTTACCTAGTATTATCAATTTATTCATTTAAATAAGGATATATCCAGGACCCACAGAAATTACATAAAAAACAAATTTATATATATATATATATATATATATATATATATATATATATTTATTTCTGACGAAAGATCAGGGCAGATCTGAAATATCAAATATATATATATATATATATATATAAATATAAATAAATACTTTCACAAAAAAACATTCAATTTTTTTTAAATTTGCAACTTTCCTCCATATTATATATATATATATATATATATATATATATATATATATATATATAAATATAAATAAATACTTTCACAAAAAAACATTCAATTTTTTTAAAATTTGCAACTTTCCTCCATATTATATATATATATATATAAATAAATACTTTCACAAAAAAACATTCAATTTTTTTAAAATTTGCAACTTTCCTCCATATTATATATATATATATATATATATATATATATATATATATATGAAACAACCCCCACAATCTTTGCATAAGAAACAGTTAAATTTTTGGTGTATCAACAAAAAAGGAGTCATCAATTGAAACTAATTATTCCGCATCTCTTTATGTGAATGCTTTTATTGATGTGAAATGTTTCTTCTCTAGGGATGTAAAGTGATCGCATTTGCTGGGACGGCGGGAAAATGCACTTGGTTAAAAGAAGAGCTTGGTTTCGGTCACGTCTTCAACTATAAATGTACAGACCTCGGTAAAGCCTTGAGTACAGTTGCACCTGAAGGAATTGACTGCTATTTTGATAATGTAAGGAGATTTTCTTCTTCCCTTTCAACCCCCCCCCCCCCAACTCCACCCATTTTGATGCCTGTTAATATTTTCTTTAGCTTATATTCATTTATTTATTTTTTAGGTGGGTGGGGACTTTACTTCGACTGTTTTGAAGCACATGAAGGCTCTGGGTCGTGTTTGCATCTGTGGAAGCATTTCTGCATACAACTCACAGGTTACACCGACAGGTAAGTCTGGAAGTTTTTGGCTTTTGGTTCTTTAATTCTGAAAAACATTCTCTCATGTTATATTTTCTTTTCTTTTCTTTTTTTATTAAAATTCTCCATATTTTTGTGCAATGGATCTAAAGAGGTCCTTTCATCTTTACTGTTACTGTTCCTCAATTAAATTCAAAATTGTTATATACCGTACCTATGAACACTAATTGAGTATGTCCCAATACTCATAAACACGTTGGACACTGTTGTAAGTAGAGGTAATATGCTAAGTAGTCCCCCACTAGAAGTGGCTTATCTACTTCACGCTGCTGGCGAGTATTGTATTTTGTTGATGTTATAAAGATTACCATTTCATTTCCAACCTCTATTTTGGTTATGCCTCATTCAGTAACCTTTTCTAGGTTACAACAGAAGTGCTTTGCTTTTTTGTGCTCAGACTAATCCCAATCTAAAGTTTGAACATTCAGCTGATTTCTGAATCTTGTTTTTATGTGATGTAGGAATCATAATTTTACTTTGCAAAAATAAGTCATCATAAATGGAAGAGCTACTTCAAGGGGTTTTTTTTGTTCGATTTGGAAATGTTTCAGTTTATTTAAATTATTTTACATTATTTTGACTGTTATGCTCATCTTCATTGCCATATTCACAACATTTCAGTCCTTCTATGCTCCAGCCTTCTTCAGGTGATTGGAATTTTGAACTGAAACCTTTATTTCATCCACCGGGATAAATTTGTTCTAGTACAACATGCCATGCCTCTTCCAGATGTCTCAGTTATTTCCCTTTAAATCAACTCTACAAGTTTTTTGGTTCACCACTGCTGTAGCCTGGTATTGAACTCATGCTGTTATCCTCATCTTCATTGTCTTATTCACAATGTTTCAGCCATTGTACACTTCAGGTGAAGAAGTTACTAGCAATTACAGGTGAAGGAAGCTGGAGTGTACAATGACCAAAAACATTGTGAATATGGCAGTGAAGATGAGGATAACAGTCTGAATAATGTAAATAATCATAATATCTCATCTAAGAGATATAGACAGATGTATCAGTTTATTTTATCCAATTTTTTTCAAGTGAAAATCTTTGGGCAAAACAAAGGACAATTTTAATACCAATAATTTCTTTTAAAAGCAGCAAAAAAATGTTTATCTTTATCTGGAATGTGTGGATGATGTAATGGCTAGTAACTTGGAATAAGAAATTGGAGAAAAGTGAGTTTGAATTTCAGTCGTTTTATACACAAATGCTCTTGGAAAATGCATGAATTCTTCTCCTCCACCCAGTTATGGATTAAATAGCAGGATTTGTATCGGAAAAAATCCACTTACAAAAAGAAAAACAACAGAATTATTCTATACACACTCACCACATTCCTTGACCACTTAATATAAACCCAGGAAAAGAGAGCTTCGAGGACAGTTCTTTCTACCCCTTTGTAAGATGAATTCAGTCTAAAAGACATACATCTTCTCAATGTGTTCCTTTCCTAACGAAGTTATGCACACAAATTCTAGTGTCATAGTAGGCAAAGTTTAATAAATAAAATAAAAAAGAATGTTTCTTAAATCCGCTGAAAAAGTATCATTTATTTATCATCTTAAAAGCTCATTAACATTAACACCAGCATTCTTAAGGACAGGTCAATCAGTTAAATTCGTTTCTGAAACCAGATACGCAAAATCAAAGATCAAAGACCCAGTACAAATGTGAAAGATAATCCTACACACACTCCGTGACTACTTACTAACCTCAATATAAACCCTGGAAAAGAGGGCCTCAAGGTTAGTTCTCTCTACCCCTTTGCAAGAAAGCAAGACATGCTGGTCAACTCCACTCTAACAAACAAAAAATTAATCAGGATGACTACCTACTACAAAGAAAAAGGAGTTTCACTCTTGGTCCGTTCCAACATACCACGAGCTATGAACTCTGTCTCACAAGAAGGATACAAGTTTGTATTTATATACAAAAGAAAATAAACCTTCGAAAATGTTTGCTAAGCATTCATCCCTTTTGAAGGTACAAACCAGCATTCTGCACCAATTACCTGAAATGGAAGGTGATCAGATTAAAATAATATTTTTGAAAAACTTCATTCTCTCTCAAAGGAAAAAGAAATTTAAGAAAAAAAACAAAAGAAAACTCAAGATTAATTTCTTCAGTTGCAATTCTACAGATATATATATATATATATATATATATATATATATATATATATATTATATATATATATAAAAGGTCTGTCTGAAAAGTAACAGAACTGATCCCATTCTTCAATGTGAGAGGCATCATCCATAGTGTGTTCTTGCCACAGCCAGATGATCAATCAGCAACCTTTACAAAGAGATCCTGCTGTGTTTGCTTTGTTCAATGCGCAAGAAGAGATGTGAGTTGTGGCACGACAAATCATGGTTGCCTCACCACGACAATGCATTGGCACACAACTTTCTGAGCACCCAGCAGTTCCTGACCAAGAAGAACATCGCCATACTGATACAACCTCCCTATTCACCTGATCTTGCTCCATGTGACTTACTTCTTTTCCCTAAGCTGAAGGGGATCATCAAGGGGACCCATTTTGAAGGTGTGGATGCTATCAAGAGGGCCGTAACAACAGATCTGAGGGCCATCCAAGAAGAATCCTTCCAGCAGTGCATAGAAGTGTGGCAGAGAAGGAGGATTACTTTGAAGGGGAAACCATGTAGCTTGCTGTTTAGAATCAAAATAAAATTGTTTGTGACACCAGTCCCATTACTTTTCAGATAGACCATGTTTACTTTTTACAATAATAGCATTTTTCTGAAATATTTTTTTAACTTGAAATGTACTATACCTGATATCATATGAAACACCTCTCAACAAAAAGAAATTGGTTAAAATATTTATCAGGCTTTATATACAAATTTGAGGTTGCTGGTAGGCTAATGTTTACCCAAACTTGTATTTAGCCAAATTCCATAATGCTGTAATATTGGGTCAAAACAAAAGTTCATAGCATTTTTTCAGTGAATTTCAAAGACAATATTTATATAGATTTATTCAACTACATATGTGACATTTCATTCTGCTAACTTTCACCATCTTCGAGGTAGCTTCATGATTCCATCCTCCAAAAGTTCACACTTGGCATCTTACTGGGTGTTGAACTGGTCTAAGTGGTTTTGACAGACTTCTGGAGAACTGAGTTCTTTCTATTAAGAGAATTTTGTAGGGATCAAATTAAGTGGTAATTCAAAGGTTCAAGGTCAGGTGTGTACAGTGGTCATGGTACAACTTATCGGCCAAGTTGTACCAATCTGTTAGGTCTGCAAAGAGATCTGAAGTCTGACATTGTCCTGTTGGAAGATGACACCTTTCCAATTGGCCAATCCTGGATGCTTTTGCAGAATATTTTAACTAAACTTTTGTCACAAAAAACAAGAAAGGTGAGGATACTCATGAGAATAAATGAATAAAGTAAAAATTAACTTGTTTCAACTTGATAAAAAAAAATGCTCCCTCAAAAAAGCCAGTTTTGAAAATATTGAGCTTCTTCCTTTTCCTTTTTATGCAATATTAGAAGATTAAAATGATTTAGTCATTTGCATATTGGAAAAATAAATCAATGCTTTTCTTATAAATTAATTTAATCAGAGTAATTGAAAATAGAACTTATCTGAATTCAATGTCTTTATAAGTAATAAACTGGTCTAAGATTAATTCTTACAAACTTCCAAAGAATTTTGTAACGGTCAAAAGAAGTGGTAATCTGAAGGTGCAAGGTCAGGTGAATACAGTGGTCACAGTAGAACATCCCAGATAAGCTGTACCAATTTCTGCCAGGTATGCAATATTTGTCCTGACAGAATATGGCAGCCTTTCAACTGGCCAATTCTAGACATTTTTCATAGATTGCAGCCTTTAGTCAGTCCGGTTGGGAACAATGCTTATTTAAATTTAATGCTTGAAATACACAATTCCCTTTCAATTCCATCAGATACACAGCATCACCTTTTGTTTTCCCCAGGACATTTTTTGCTCTACATTGTTGTAAACAATCTGTTTTTCATCTCTGTGATTGTTTTTTTAAAACAAAAAAATGGGTCATTTTTTTTTTTTACTTTTGAACAGTCAATCACAGATGGAAGTGTGGTCTAGGAATTTTTTTTTCTTAAATCATAAGCCACTATAACATTATTCAACTCCTTATCAAAATGTTTTCAAATGCTTTATAACACTCATGCGAAATATCTGGAGTATATCTGCAATGTCTGACATTGTGTAACTGGGATCATTTTTAATCAGCATTTTGATTTGGTCATCATCGATGACTGCAGGTTTGACAGAACATTCTTAGTCTTCCAGCTCAAAATTTCCATTTATGAACTTAGTGATCTACTTACAAACAATAGTCTTGGTTATAGCACCATCTCCATAAATAGTACATATCTTGTTTTGCAGTTAATACAATATTTTTTCCTTTCTTTCCAGAAGTAAAAGAGCATCAAATGGTGAAAATGCATCTAATTTTCATCCATTTTCACTTTTAACGTAAAAACATTTGAAATTCAAAATCAACTCACGAATCACATATCGACATCTCCAGCTGCCTTGATCTATCCTCTTCCCTTCTCCACACCCTTTCACCTTTCATTCCCATCTGCTCTCGCTCCAAATCTTCTGTAACCCCCTAGCCTTGATCGATCCACTATCTTTCTCCACATTCTCCTTTACAACTCCTATCTGCTCCTCCTCCAAACCTTCTGTAACCCCTTGCGTACTAGTGGCTTCCAGCCTTGCTTGGGGTGATATGCTTAAAAAAAAAAAATGTCACCTTTCAGAATATACATGAAATCTCATGTTTCAATGCCACCTACTGAAAAACACTACAAACTTTTGTTGCAACCCAATATTAAATGCAAATAGCGAGAAGTCCAAACCATCAAATAATTTAATTTTTCATTCTTGCCCGTGAGAATTTTATTAACAATTTTATTTGTGGAAATGGCAATTGGAAGAAATCTTATTAATATTCGCAGTGGTTGCCTCCTTTAAAAACACTTATTCAAACAATTTGCTGAACTTGCCTCAATCAGATTCCTTTTGATGAAACATTCTAAATGTTGCCTTTAATGAAAGCCTATTTCTTTATTCTCGGAAATTTTGTGTCTAATCATTTGTTAATTTTGTTTCCTTTTAAGGTCCTTATCCTTTCATAGACATTTTGACAAAACATTTATCTGTGAACGGACTTAATGTCCACAGCTATACTGACCGTTTTCATGAGGCCCAGAAAGAAATGTTAGACTGGATTCAAAGAGTAAGATTCATTTTCTGATTTTTGTTCTCCCTGCCAAAAGGAAAAAAAAAAAAATCCTTCTTTCATCAAAGCAGTCATTAAGTTTGCTCTGAAATTATATTCTACTTAAAATATTTTTACCATTAATTTGTGATTTTGTTTACACTTGAAAATTCATGTATTTGTCAGATATTTTAACAACTGATCTTGAACTATTAACAGCCACTTTCTTTACTTTAAATAAAAAATATTTCTTTTGTACAAACAATATTGAATATAGCAATGTGTCAGCTGAAAGTTTTTGGCTAACCTTAAAATTTGAAGGTTACATGCTTTTTTCAAAACTAATATACTAGCTCACTTCAAGCGAGAGGGACTTTCTCTCCTTGAAAGTTTTTTTTTATTTTTTATTATGATGAGGAGGATATTGTTATTAATATCATCATCACCTCCCTTTATTGCATAAAATTTCTTTGAAATTTTAGTTCTTTTTTACTTATTTAATATGCTGGCTAATGATATTGTTAGGGCTGATGCATTTTAAATAGCCTCTCTAAAATATTGTACTCCATGCACTAATAGGTTAAATAGTTTTACCCTCTTAGCTTAGTAGGAGTTAATTAAATCCAAAAGAAGGCATGAAACTTATTAAGTTCAGAGGTTGGCCTCAAACTTTAAGCCTATAGTGTGTGTTTCCAAATTAATTATGACTAGGCTTATGGCTATATCATTTTGAAACACTGATTCGTGTACAATCACCAAAGTTAAGCAACATTGAGTCTAGTCAGTACCTAGATCGGTGGCCATTTGGGAATACTAGCTGCTGTAAGCTTAGATGTGCAGGTGGTGTAATGAATAATGGTTCAGAATTGTTAATCAGAGAGTAGAGTTCCAATACTAGTTATATTCATTTATGTGCAAATACCCTTGGGAAAGATGTGAATCCACCTATTCTCCCCCCAGCTATGGGTTAATTGCTAAGATTTGTATCACTAAACCATTATTTCTAAAAAAAAGTCTTACGATCCACAAATATTTTCTGGCTTTAAATAACCTGTAAAGGGTTGATTAAGCCATAGAAAAGGAATCAATTAATAATTATGACTATTTTGTTCATGATTTGAACGCATTGCATTAATTTAAATTGATGCTTTCTTGTTCCATATTTTGTAATCATTTTGCTGAAGTTTGTGTTTTCTTGATTTCATATGAAAACTTGAAAATTTTCCAACATATTTCTGTGAACTTTTCACTTTTTAAAATTATAATCTATAATTATAGTTTAGATATATTGAAAAAAGTAGGATCAAAGTTAAATAAAAAATTTTGACTAAAGAATTTGTTTTCCTTTCTTTTAGGGTTTGGTCAAATACAAAGAAACTGTGACAAAAGGATTTGAGAACATGCCATCTGCATTTTTTGGTCTCTTTGAAGGCCATAACATTGGCAAGGCTGTTATAAAGGCCTAAGACAAAAATTGGTACAAATTTTTTTTACAATGGAACTCTTTATTTTACAAATTATTTGAGTATCTTTATTTTTGTTGTTTTGATTACCAATTGTCAGCCAGTTTGTTTTTCATTTTTTCTCAGATAATGTGGAGTTTTGAGGAAAGTCATTTTCATTATTTTAAAAATTGTTTGGAATATCAAATCTGCTTTTGACCACATTTTAACCAAACTTTTGTCACAAAAAACAAGAAAGATGAGGATACTCATGAGAATAATCCCTGAAGTAAAGGCAAAATTAACTTGTTTCAACTTGATATAAAAAAAAAAATGTTCCCTCAACAAAAACCAGTTTTGAAAATATTAAATTTATTCCTTTTCCTTTTAGCACAATTCTAGATTAAAATGATTTAGTCATCTGCATACTGGAAAAATAAATTAATACTTAAAAATTTTTTTTATACTGAAATTGAGATTGAATTTCGCTTCTATTGCTAAATTCAAATGATTCTAAAGTTGCGACATTTCCCCCCAAAAAAAAATAAAATAAAAAAAATCATTAATTTTGTCAAAATTTGACCTCCTTACCAGTGTTATATACTGCATTTGGTTGTAAGTGTAACAAATAAAACAACAATTTGCCAGTGAGGTAGGAAAAAAAGGAGACAAGATATGTTAAAATAAAATTATCTATATTGTCAGTATAATGGATCAGGGTGGATTGTCTCTTTGTGGGCAAGGGAAATGACCTGGAATCAGTTGTGTGTGGGTCTGACATTGAAGCTTGTGTCAGGTCGGTTGACCAGGAGGCCTCTGCTAAACTCTGGGACTGCCTGCCTACTGCCTTGAATATCCCAAGTGGGTCCTTTTAAGCAGTCAGGATGGATATATGACTCAGCATTAATTTATGCATTGTTTTCCTCTGTCTCTCTTGCCTTCAATCTATCCTGTGAGTATCAGATTTTCCAAACCCTCTTTACTATGTGTGCTAGAAACTTCAAATTTAGAATGATACTAAGGCAATAAAAATTGAACTAATAGAAATAGTATAAGAAAGAAAGTTATTTTATATTAACACTTTTCAAGGCTGATATTTAAATAAGGCCTCCTATTTCTTATATAGTGCATATGGTTGCAAGAGAACAAGCAAAAACAACAATGTACAGCCAGTGAGGTGGAAAGAAAAGGAGACAAGATATATTAAAATAAAATTATCCGTATTGCCAGTATAAAGGATCAGAGCAGAATATCTCATTTGTGGGCTAGGAAAATGATCTGGAAGAAGATGGGAGAGTTAGTTGGAAGTTGTGTTAGATCAGTTGGGCCACTGATGAATTCTGTGAACCATCTCCATACTGCATGTTGCTGAGTGGATCCTTTTAAGCAGTCAGGGTGGATACATGACTCAACGTTTTTTTATTCATGATTTGCTCCAAAATTTATCTTTTATTTTATATTTCTTAGGGGATTTATTTTATGAGCCAGATGCAATGCTCAGTGCCTCTGTGCAGAGAGTGACTTTATTTTTAATCTAGCTTTCATAACACTCACATCCAACCAACAGTGAATCAGAAAAGGGGTCTAATTTGAAGTAGAGTATGATACCAGCCATATAAGTGCACTTATTTCATCAAATTTAGTGCCTTGCTGCAATCCTCAAAGGCATTTGTGGTGACAGAGGAGAAAATCAAGTCTATCTCGAAAAATATTTGTGCTCTCAGAGCTATCTGTTGAAAGAGAAAATCAGAATCAACATTGGGTTGACTTTAGTAGGCTCCGAAATATGGTAATTGTTTGCACCTCCCTACCAGTGTTGACCAATCACAACCTTTCTTACTCCAATAAAAGAACACTACTTTAGATGGCAGGTGTGTAGCTCGGCTCTCTGTGGGTGAAAAAGGTAGTTGTATTTTACAAGCTGTGATGTAAATCTTTGACCATTTTCATTTAGGCCTACAGCATTTTCAGAGATGAATATTTGACCCGTGGAATTACTACCTCAGACATGATTTTGGGATCCAAACAACCCTATTTACCTCAGCCTTTTAATATCATTAGGCCTAAAGTACAATCATATGACTAGGATCAAGCTTCCTATGTTTATCATCAAAAATGTTCAAATTTAATAACAAGGACATTTTTCAATTTAAGAATCTCAACTGAATAGTGTATTTAGTTGAGATTTAGTTCAGTTGAAGTTCTTAAATTGAAAGAAAAACAAACTCTACAACACATCCTATTAAAATTGTGCTCATCCCTCACTTCGTTAGTTACCTCATAAATAATGGACCATTTCATTTTGATTGAGCAGAAAGAAGGAAAAGACACTACTTGGTTTTAGTGAGAAAAAGAAAGAAAGGGAAGATAGAAGTGGAGAGAGAGAGAATCAGATTAAGCTGATAAGAACAGATACTACACTTTAATCTTAGTCAAAATGCCAAGATGTAAAGGTAAACCCCAATAAAAGTGCCATTTTTCTGATGCATGGTATTGAACAATGAAAAGTGAGTAAAGCAATCTCCAAAAATCCAGCTGCCATAAATAAAATAACATTGTCTGCGGAAATATTTTTAAATTATTATTAAGAGAAATGTTCATAAGATGGAGATTTAGTAAAAAAAATAAATGTCCTGGGAACGAAAAAGAAAATTAAAATTTGAAAAACGTGAAATCCAAAATATTTGGCAAGATAACAGTTATGAAGAATGCACATAAGGAAAAGCTTTTTTTAATCTAAAATTTCATAATTCTGTAATTTTCAAACCAACCAATGGTCCAATTTACACTCCTCCCTAGTCTTTTGATCAGGAGTAGAATTTTATCCCTCATTTTCTGTTTAGGATTGGATTTCTGATTTCTTCTAAAGTCTACTTCAACTCTATACTTCTAATGTCTCTGAAATTTATTTACTATTTATTTATTTTTCTTCCTCAATAGTAGAAGATAAGTTTGCCTTGAAGATAGTTTGCATATTGTCTAGTTCACACACCTCCTCAGTCTTTTGAACAGGAGTAAAGGTTTATCTTTTACTTTTTGTTTAGGATTGGCTTTCTAGTTCCTTCTAAATTCTTTGTACTCTCTTTCATTCACTGTAGCCTCTTGTGTCTTAGTGGCATTATTGGCTTGCTTGAGGTGAATTGATATAAAAAAAAAAAATTTTTTTTTCATTAATGAAGGTTTCCATCTTGATAATCTCAACATACATCACAAAGATGAAATTGGGTGCATCATCAGATATGTTTCTATTGGCTTCATTCATAGTTTCAACCACCTTGCCCAACTGACCCCATCATTGTGTCCCAGCAACAATCTATTCCTAACCTTGCTTGTATTGTGTTAAATTAACCAAAAATAACTGCCATGGTTCCAATTTGAAGTTTCTGATCAGCACAACAGCCAATAGGAGACATTCCTTCATATTTGTCTCATCGATAATATCATACTGCACCAGGCTCTTCTAATTTTGGCTCTCCAGTTATGAGGAAAGGCACGTCATGGATATCACTGGTGCAGCATGTAGACAGAGAAATTGTATTGATTTTTTTTGTTATTTCTTTTTTTCTTTCTGCAAAAGACTGGTTGCCAACCAAGGCTAAAGAAACTTATCTGTCCTGCTATTCAACCCAGAGCTGGTGGGTGGGGAGAAATGCATTCATACCTTTCCTAAGGGTATTTGTGTATAAGTGAATGTAACAAACTCAATTGGAATTTGAGTTTGTTAAAAAGTCGTCATGTCAAAGATATTTTTTTTTACAATGAACAAAATATTTCTATTTTCTATTATAGTGTTTTTAAAAAAGAAATTTATGATTTGTAAAAAGTCAGCTTTGTTAATATAAATTGCTAAGAACTGGGTGACAAAAACTTGTAATTTATTTTTTTTGACAAATCATATTTATCAAAAGTTAATTGAGAGAGTTGTGTAGCTAATTAATTTGAAATTAATTTGTATAAATTGCAGGCATTTTCCTCTCCCTCCTTTTGCACTAGATTTGACAGCCAAAAAAAAAAAAAAAAAAAAAAAAAAAAAAAAATTTATTTTTTAAATTTTTTTTCAGTTTAAAAAGTAAAGGGCTGAAAATATTTCAGTGATAACTTTCATAAAGATTGACTGTTGTGATAAATTTTTTTTATTTCCCCTGTAGAAATTTGTTTATTTTGACAATATTTTGTGGAAATGAAAGATGTCAATGTCTGAGAGAATGACTTCATGATGTTTCTTAAAATCTGTTCTAAGCCTTGATGTTGACTTGTTTTCCAATACATTTTCTGATTGTACAGAGTGCAATGGATAAATTGTCATCTAAATTATGCAAAATTGAAAATAACACTGACAACTGATTTGAACTGATATATTTACCAAAATTACACAAAAATATCTTGAAATACTAAAGATAAAATCACCATTGGCTTCAACAACTTTGGAATCATCTGCAACTCTTCTGGGTGATCACCTTGTTTAAGTTGGTAAATACTGCCATAATCCTTGCCTTCAGTTCATCTTTGGTGTTACGAGGAGTTTTATTGGCCTCTCACTCAACTACATCCCACACATAATGATCAAGGGGGTTTCAGTCTGGGGAATTCGGTGGCCAGATATTAGGGGTGATGTGGTTGCAGAAATTATCTGACAGCCATGACTAGGTTCTCCTGCTTGTGTGTCATGGTGAAAAGTCTTGGTGCCAGACATAGGGTCTTCTAGCAGCCACCCTCTTGACCCAGGACAGCACTACCTCCTCAAGGCATTTGATGGAGGCCTCAGTGTTCAGTCTGAGGCCCTGTGGGAAGATGAATGGAGGCATAACATCGCCATCATTAGGGATCACCCCAAACACCATGATGTTGACTGGATATATCAACCAACTCTTTCTGAATCCTCTGCACTGTCCGCAGATTGACACCCAGACGCTCTGAAATGTTTGTATTGAAGCTTTTGACATGAATGCCAAGCTGTACAGCATGCCATTTTCAAATTTCTGATGGAGTGAATTGTGTCATGGTGCTCATTTTCTTACAGAAGGTGCCTAACTGACCCTAATATAGTGTACAGTCAACAAAATCAAAAACAAATAATGTGTATACACAAAATTAAAAATATAAAATGGTGACAATTTACCCATCACTCCTTGTATATGTAAAACCATTTCTATAATCACTTCAGTCCTCCATGTAGAGATATTTGATTATTTTTTTTAAATTGCTGGAAAAATAAGCTATTTTTTAATGACTCCAAATATCTTTCCTTGATAAATGAATCCTTTGTGTAGAGTTTAATTAAATTTTCAGCCATCTTTATAGAAAAATAAATTTACCACTGTGGATTTGGACAAATGGAAATTCCTGGAAATTGGCATGCATATAATCGATTTAGCATGATTGCAGGTTGAAAACTGTCAAATTGAAAACATTTTGAACCTTGTTCTCACTCATTCTTTCAACAACTTTGAAGGAAAGAAGTAAGATGGCATCATTTGCAACTGTTCATTTGATAAAACACAATCTGATCTTGAAAATTTTGCAGATCAACATTCAAGTCTTCAAATATTTTGAGAAATGATCTTATAAAAGGTTTCTGCATAAAAATGTTTATTTAATGCTTGATTTGTGGTCATTTACAATGAAATAAGATGGAATGAATGATAAAGTTTTTGTTTGAAATGTCAAGTATCAGTCATGAATTGGTTAAAATCTACCAAATTGCGAGGTTTCACTTCCAGAAGTTATAACATAATTTAATAAATAAAAGATAGTCACAAAATAGCAAACATTACAGAAGCACAAAACTCAACAAACGCAGAAATTCTGTCACAATTTCAGTCTTCAAGCGAATCTGTAAAAATGAGAAGCAAAAAAATGGAGATTAAACACAAGATTTTGTCTGGCAATTGTCATAGAAAAGCTTACAATTTACAACTTATTTCAAAACAAGTCTAGAGCCAAATATTATCTTCTCTACATATCCCCATAAACTGTTCCTCTTACTCTGTAACCCTCTATCTTGATTGGCTCTTCAGGCCATTTATATATATTATATAATAATACTGTTTAAAACGACAAACCCTGAAGACTGGAAATTTAACCAAGAAACATTGAATTCAGGATAAAAATTGATATTTAAAAGTAATCTTTTCATATAATATAAGTTGGGATCAAATAAGGTTGATAAGATAAAGAACAAATAGGAAATATTAATCTAACATGTTTCCCTTTTATTAAACTTTCATCGGAGAATGAGATATGGAGAAAAAGAAAGACGTTTTGGTATTTTTACTTTTGTGTTATTTGATTTTCATTGGTTAATAGATGCATCATCTCTCCTTGAATTCAGAACACCACAAATAATACTAACATTTGTTTAACAAGTCAAATGCAGATGAAACGTGATTAACTAGTGGAAATATATATATATATATGTTTGATTCTAGCATAGTACAAGTTTGAAATTTGTTTGGAGTCTCTAATTAGCGTTTATTATATAGAGTATGAATATCTGGTATAAACGATAACTATACAAGTTATTTATGATATAAATAGGATATTCAACAGATTTATTTGACCATCTGACTGATGTGCAGTGTTCCACGAAACTGTGAAGTTGGTTGAAAGATAAGTATTGTGAAGGAGAATATTTCCCTACGAATTTGGATTCAACTGTCAGATGAAAGACATAGTAATACTCCTACATTAAGAGGAGGAGCAGTAGCCTTTGTTGAAAAAAACAGTCATTCACAGTTACACATTCTCTTTGCTAGTTTCTATTCTACATTATGTTTCCCTGTACCAAAGGGTAATAAACTTATTAAACCAATTCCAGTGTTCTACTGTTGTTTTTGATAACTCAGTTACAACAATAACTGAACTTTTATTAATTTATTGAATATATATGTTTCATTAAAGGTGACTAACAAGATACTGCAATTAAGCTTTTTATTTAATTTTTCTTGTGCTCATACAAGTATTTTCTTTTCTGGACAGAAAGTGTGCAAAAAGTGTACACAAGTTCTGCATTTCTGAGTGCTTTAGGCTATACTTTTAGCCATTATCAAGGATGATTTTATTTTTTAATTTAATTGAATGCATGGATTGTGCTATGTATGTATCTAGAGTTATAGGAATGTTTTATCTTCTAAACACTGTCATCACATTGTGGCTGTGTTCATAGTTAATGGTTGGCTTTTTCTTTTTTTATTATTAGGGCTTCCATTATTTTTAATCTTTTTTTACATGTGGATGAGGTTATTATGCATGCATTTGAGTCGGATAGGTTTTTGTGCGAATTTAAATGAGTTCTAATGGAGCTGTGGTCAGATAGGAGTAGCATGTCATCTGGATAGGCAAGTAGTAGTGTGACTGATGTAATTATTTATGAGTTTGGCTTGATCAGGAACATAGTTCCTTAAGGGGCATTTGAACTCGTAAATAATATTGGCTCTATAGTTTTGATTTTGCAGGTGTGTTGTTATTTTTGATGATAAGGTTAGTGGTTTTTTAATTTTTTGTAATAGATAATTTAAATTTCTTGTTCCGGTTGACTGGGGTAGTGTATTTCTTTATGATATTTCTAAGGGATGATTCATCTTGCTTATAGTTGACATGTATTTGGCTTTTATAGAAGTTAATGTTATTGTTTTTGTCTGTGTGTTCAGTATCATTATAAGATGCTTTGGACAGAAATAGACAAATCTGGTGGTCGATGAGATAGGAAAATCATTAACTAGTGTCTGTTTTGCATTGTTGAGTTCTTTAAGGAAACAGATGAGAGGATGAATTCTCGTATGCTCTCTTTAGGAAATTTTTTATAACTGCTATTTTATATCTAAATAGGCATTCACTCTTAAAATTAAGGTGGCAAGAGTTTCTGTGACTGGGTGTTTTATATAACGAGGTGGTGAAAGTGTTGTTACTGTATTCTAGAAGAATGTCTAAAAATAGGAGTTTATTTTTTTGACTCAGTTCATAGGTACAGTTAAAGAGAAAGCTTTTTCAAATGTGGTCTTGAGATTATCTATTTCTTGTTTGATTTTCGCTAAAATGAAAATATCGTCTACGTAGCAGACATATATTTTGGGTTTAGTGACTTGTTTAAATATCATGTTTTCTACATGGGACATGTAGTAATTGGAGAAGCACAGGTCGAGCAGATTTCCTACGCTAAATCCACTCTTGTGCCCTCTCATTTGACTCTTTAGGCCGGCTGCTGACTCACATACTTTGTCACAAAACCGATATAAATTTCCTGTAGGTTATTGTAGATTGCTGTCAATGTAGTCTGCTTGGGATTACTTACCACCATGAAATTTTAAATGGTGAGCAAATCCCTACCACAGATGTTGCATCTATGCTCAAACTGAAAATTATCAAGGATTAATCGTTTCCTGGAACACTTTACAACCATCATATACCATTTTTCTACCTGGTAGATCGATTTTCTGTCAACATTTCCTAGCCAATGGTATCAATACTGAGTTTTAAGATTATTTTTAACAACATCCTTAAACTGGATTTTTTTTTTTTTCAAACATTTACCACGTGGTAACACTCTGAAAAATAACTACTTAGGTAATCAGTCATCTCCCATTCCAGTCAAGTATGCCATACATGTTTCTGTTGGTTGGTTGATTTTGTTTAGTGGCATATCAACCTCTATGGTTATTTAATGCCAAAATGTAAATATTTTGAATGCATTTTTGTGTCTTCAACTATAAATAAAATTTATTGTTGGGCATATTGCTTTAAAATTGCATTGTTAATAATTTTACTATCAATAGGTGTTATTTGTCATTTTTTAATATAAAAATGTATTTCTTGTATTTTTATACTTTCATAGTGTTTTGGTTTTGTTTGGGGGTTTACAATTTGCCCATAGCTGGGACTCTAACAGGTGCTACCACCCTGGGTTAGGGTGGACCAAGGAATAACAGTAATCCTCAAAACTTCCAACCTTCTGATCAGAGGACTTGCTGCCAGATATAGTTTAGCATCATAACCAGGACTAACTTGTTTATGAATGATGAGCTTTTTAATACGAGAGTGAATTGACAAGAAGTAACAATGCAAACGTTTATGAAGTTGTTTTAATAAATAAATTCCTAGTTTTCATAATAACTAATTGATAAATAATATGATTTATGTCCGTTTTGCTAATTTTAATAAAGCTATTTAGTTAGTTACCGAAAACATTAACGGAGCGATAAAAATGATGAAACATAAATTCTGAATCTCCCTGAAGATGCAGAAAGGAAGAAAATATTTCTATTAAATACAAGGTGCATCAGAAAAGAAAGAGGTCCCCTTGACGAACGCTGCTGTGCTGGAGCAACCTCCCTACTCACCTGACCTGGTTCAGTTTGATTTTTTTTCCTTTTCCCCCCCCAAGCTCAAGGGGGTCATCAAGAGGATCTATTTTCTGGACATGGGAGTCATCAAGAGGGCCGTGATGATGTAGTTGAAGGCAACCCCGGGAGAATCCTTCCATGAGTGCATGGAGGCATGGTGGCGAAGGATGGGACAGTGACTTGGGTGGGGATCCTTTTGGAGGGGAAAACATGTAGCTTGTAGTTTGGATTTGGCATTAATTTGGTTGGGACTTCAGTCCTGTTTCTTTTCTGACACACCTCGCAAATGCAAAAGATAGATTCAATGCCGTTGTACCTTGGAATTGCAAAGATTTAGAACCTTTGGCAGAAGCAGCTAATGGATACAGCAAATGATCATCATTGGAATTCTTTATTTCTTGCTTTTTATTTGGTCCACACCAGGCAGCATTCAGTTCTTCATTTTGAGATTTCTCGGCAAAATCTCTGAAAAATTTAAGTTCTCATAAATAAAACATATTAATGTTTGCATTTTATTTTTTGCTTTTAGTTTTAATATTCTAATAAAAATAAAAGAGAGTGTGTAAAATGTACTTGGAGGATTCTGACCCATATTCATATTTCTTCATAAAACAATCCGGCAAATTTATGACCAAGACAAAAAGTTAATTAAATATGATATCATTTAAACCATTTACAAAATGGAATGAGTTTCCGTTGTTCAACATAGGGTGGGTACAAGAGAAATCACAGGAAAAATTAAAAAAATAAACATTTTGAAAACTTGTAAAATCCCAATATGATATTAAATCAAAAAGTAAAGGCAATTTTAATACATTTATTTCCACTGATGAAAAACAAATGCATATGTCACTTTTCAACATAGTTCCCCCAGTGATGCACCTCTGGTATCATTCAATGAATTTCTTCAGCCCTTCTGAAAAGAAGCTTTTCGGTTGCCATGTCTACACCACTGACTTGTTTGGGAACCCGACATGCACAAACTTTATGTTACCTGAAGTCAGCATACACCATGGCTTGTGTAGATCCACATCTGATACCAGCAATTGCCGCCACTTGTGCTAATGTGATTCATCAGTCTTCCCTGACCAAAGCCATCCACCCTCTGGATGTGTTCTTCCCTGTGCAATGTTGATGGAAGACCAGATTGGCTTTTGTCTGTTATACTTGTTCTTTCTGCTTTAATGTATTCTAACTCCTCATACACGTTTCATTAATTCAGGGTTTATGCTCTATACTGCATCAACATCTGGCGATGGATTTCCACAGGTTTGAATCACTCTGCCCACAGAAAGCACACTACGTTTTTCTTCGATGGTGTAATCAATGAGTTAAGCATCCATGCTTCTGACCTTGTTACTCCCTGCCACTCAACTGAACAATGGAATGCTGCATGTGGATAGCTACTCATCACCCCATGTGCACATGAGGTACCACACATAAATGCCTGCCTGTTGTGTTTACAGCACAATTTTAAAATTGCCTTCAGTTTCTGATTTACCCTCATCTTTTAGTAACAATGCCTCCATAGTTCTTTATCTATAAGATACATTATTTATTCTGTCCTGCCATTTTGTAAGGTGATCTTTTTTAAAGAATGACAATTTTAGAACAATTTATTATATAATAATATTATATAATAATCACAATAAGAACAATTTATTATATTGTATTAAATCCTGGTAAAAATAAAATATGTAAACAAAAATTAAAAGAACTCAAATTAAGGCATTTGCGCTTTCCTTTAAAACCCTTATCTCTTCTTTCTTTCTCTCTCTCTAAACTTCTCTTTCTATACTTCTCACAGCTAACAAGAAGGCAACCTTCAATAAAAAGACAAAAAAAAAAGACTTAACCTGGCCAAAAAAACCCTGGAAGTTTGTAGGAGTAGAGCTTACTTATTTGTGACTGAAAAATATCAAAAATAAAGGAGGAGGCTCCATGCTTAACTTCTGTTTTAAAAAAAAAAAAATGAAAAACAAAAGGAATGTCGGAAAATAAAATAATTTGGGCAATCAAAAAAAATTGACTTTTGAATTAGCCAAATCTATGTTTACACCAAATTCTCAAACCTATTCAAAAGAATAAAACCTGACACCTCTAGGCTAGAGGGAGAAGAGACCAGAATGACTCCAGGAGAGAGAGAACAAAAGAACGTAGCCATGCATGACACGTGAAGAAACAGTTAAGAGGTCATCTGCTACTTACATTTCCACTCTGTTCAAGGCTGAGAGAAAACACAGCAGATTGACATCTGACCTAATTTCCGACATTACTACTACCCTATCATGGTCTAATTTCCAACTACCGAAATGGACATAACTTCAGACTACTATCAATATCTGCTTTGTTAACAAACTTTTTGCTACACTGAATACCAAAGGACTCATCACTGTAAAGAAAATAAATAAATATATTATTTTAAACTGTTGAATCAGTTCATTTTATTCCCAAAGTTTCAGATAAAACAATTATCCTACTACCTATCCACACAGTCAACGTTCATGAAGTGAACCCATATGCTACAACATTTTCACTAGAGAGTAAAAAGTCTTAAATGCACTGATTTGTTAATAATGAAAGTCATCCTTGAATTTGCATTTCATTTTCATTGATTTGAGAACAAATAAGAATTAGTGCTTTTGTGATGTTGGATGGCTTCACTTGTCACTTTTGCTATGTGAAGTGAAAGCTCATTATCAGTTCCAAAAATCCTCATTATATTTGAGATTTTGTAGAAGCCAGTACTAGTAGTAACACCTTCCAATAATATCCATACTAGTAATACTTGTTCAAGTAGTAATTGCCAAATAGTATAATGATCAGAAAGGAATCGTAATCCATATAGTAGTAGAGAGAGTGAATGTATAGTAATAGTGGATAGACAAGAAAAATAAACAGTGATCATTTAGTCATCATGCTACTTCCTATTTATTCACTTCCTTTATGATCATGTGATCTACTTAATAATGGAATCACCCGTGTTACTCACTGGCAATCTAGTTTCAAATCACAGTATCGGCAATGGCACTTACTCTTATACAACAAGTACAATTCAACTTGCTTCTAAAATCTTATTTTTAACATAAGTTCAAATTTGTTTCTGCTTCAGGTAGGGCCATTTGTTCTTAAGAAATGAATTTCAAATAAAAGATAAAAGAATATGTCACTTTTAATTTGTTGGTTAAAGCTTACCTGCTTGCAACTGATTGAGAAATGCTTTTATTAAAGATAGAATTCTCTTCCAAAATGTCCCCTGAAAAAGAGAGAGAACAAAATCTGATATGGTTAACTCCAAAACAATTACTAATTGAAATTATTAGAGAATGACTTAAAGAAAAGAAAACTGAATTAGTTCATTCTTGCAGTTCAGCCTAACATTAAATATATTAGTCTAACAAAGCGATTTTCAAACTTTTTCTTACTGCAACCCACAGCAAGAATCACATTTTGCATTGCGACCCATTATAATTATGTGTATTATGTCAAAGACAAACTCTGGTCACTAGGTTCATTTATTTTGCATCGACATTTTATAAGTATATTACTTATGATGCATACATATTGGATTTGCATGTATCAATTTGTATGAATATAAATTTTTTTTTTTTAAAAAACTAGCCCATTCTTAAATTTTGCAGATACAACAACCAAAGCACTGAAAATTATGAAACCACAAATGAATACGTCATCTACCACAGAAACATTGAATGGGGAAATTCCCTTTTGGGCCTGACTTCAGTTGCAACTGAATTATTCAACAATCTTAACAGCTTTCACCAGCAACGAAGATGAACAAACTGTACACTTTTGTAGCTAAGTTTTGGCATGAGATCTCTTTGTGAGAGAGAGCTGATGTCACTTGGTCCACAATGAGTTTGACAAGCAAGATGCATAAACTTAATGAGAACAGACTATCTATATATATATATATATATATATATATATATATATACATACACACACACAGACACACATACTTATATTTTAAAAAAATAAAATGAGCTCTAATGATGATTTATGAGTGTCGTGTAACATTTAGAGTTGATTATATTCTGCACTTTGCTTTCACTTGTGTATTTTTTCTTTCTTTCTTTTTTGTTGCAATCTTTTTTATTTATCTTGTGACCCACTGAAGGGTCAGGACCCACAGTTTGAAAACCTTGGTCTAATGTATATGATCACCTTAGCAGACTGTAACAATATCAGATTAAAAAGGGTTTTGTAGCTATTCACTAGGCTTATGGCATTTTCAAAGATTATTCAGGGTGTTGTGTCCATAAAAAATAATTAAATAAAAATTAATTATAATGTCAAAAAATAATTATAATAAAATAATTATAACAATTATAATTATTATTAATTCACTCATTCTAAACCAATGAGAATTGAACCCACTTTTCTCCTCTATACACACAAACGTGATATTCTCACTATTGAACAAGCAGTTCACACAGACAGATCATTAACATGTGCATCAATGAAAATGTCATCTCCTTTCCCTTTTCAGGCCATAATAGTAACATTTATCTTTTAGTGCTCAACAAAAATTTGAGCTAAGAAAACCTAAGACACTTCTTGTATTTTTCCAACTATATTATCTGGATACTCGTTACACACATTTATAAATAAAACATAAAGACTGTATACACTTTGCTTATTCTTTATCTTATCCTTCTGTCAGATTCCAATCCATATTTGATCTACATTTGAACCCAAACTCACAATTTTACTCAGTATTACTGTCTCTTGTTTCTCCAACACCACATAACCACCAGATAATAAATAATAATCATTTTGCTGTTTCTCATTCTCTTTTATGAGTATTTTTGTATATATAAATGTTAGGGACGTTTATGATTATTTACCTAGAGTTATAACTCCCCTACAAGGGCAACTTTGCACTGGTGGTTTGTCAGTGCTACACATTGGTTTCAAACTAAATTTTTTTCTTTCATCTGTGCAGAGTGGAAATTCATTGTTTTTTTTTAATCATTTCACCCTAAACAAGGGAATAAAGCAACTAAGATGCAAGGGGGTTACTGAGTGTTAGAGAATATGAGAAAAAAATACTATGAAGAAGAGAGAGAAGAATAAAAGAACAGGAATTAAGAATTGACATTGCATTTAAATTTTTGAAGATCAAAGTTGATTGGAAAGCAAGAAGCCAGAAGAGAGTTCCACAAACAAGAAGTGCCAATCTAGTACTGGGCTTAAATTCATAAAGTCTAGGTACCATAGAGGACAGTTCATCAGAACAATTACAAGAGAATCGATGCAAAAATCAGAAAACAATTTCTTTGTGCTTGCTACTATCCTATGCACTAAGTTACTTTTCCTTTTCCTTAGAGAGATACATATAAAAAAAAAACCTCAGATTAGTTGATTCCCATTTTGTTTAGTATGACGTCTGGTCTTTCTTAAGATTAACTGAAGTTTAAGATGAAATGCAGGAATCCCTCAATTAGTGCAGCTAATTTGTACATTGGTAACTATAAAAAAAATAAATTTTCAATTGCTATGGCTAAACTGAAAAATGTTTTACTGCACTAATCAAGTATTATGTATGCACTAATAAAATTTTGGTATATAAAAATTTTAGTGCACTGATCGAAAATGCATTAATTGAACACACAGTAATTGAGAAATGCCTCAACTTTCAATTTACTCTCATCTTCATCTTTGTTGTTTTGAGCCTTCCTCAAATGTATTTGAAAATCATTAATCCTTTAAAGCTGGAAGCACCCAAATGCTGCCATGGGTTTTGCACACTGAATGTACCCACAATTAGATAACCCTTTATTTCAATAGACAGCATTAACACCCACCACATGATTAACTGGGGGTGCTGGAAAAGCCTTTTAAAAGTTGACGGTTTCCATAAACACATCTTGTGACCAATAATAGCAAGGAAGCTAAATTTGGTATCATTTGAAAGAGAAATCAATTTACTCTCAATTAAAATCATCTTGAAAGACTTGACTTTCAACAGCTTTTGAGATATATCAATTTAATTGCACTAACATCACACATTTAGGTTTTTCAACAATTCTGTCAGGACTCCAAGGATTTAGCAATTGAAGTCTCTTAAGGGCTTAAACAAACTCTGAACAGAATTTGTTAACTTTGGTCACAACTTTTTTGTCTTCAGCTGCCTTCACTTCCAATCAGGAAATGGACACGGATTTGAAGGTTTAGACTTGTATCTCCATGAAAGATAGGTTAATACTGATTTCACCAAAAATTCATATTCCATCTGAAAAATATATTATCATCATCCCCTTGACGTTTGTAATCATAGGGCGGATCCAAATGCAGAAGCCACACTAACTCTTTTTCATAACGGTCTATCAGCAGTAGCCATTGGCAATTCTGGTACAGTCATACCTGTCCATTGTTTGACATTGTTCAACCAGTTTTTGCATTGGCATCCTCTTCTATGGTGCCTTGCATGATGGTCTTGCACAGGCTGCCGTGCCTTGTAATGTGTCCAAATCATGCCATTTTTCTCTGTTTGACAGTGTCACAAAGAGGTTCCTGGTGCCCCACAATACTTTCAACCCTTTTCTGCATAAACTCATTGTTTTTTTGTTCAACAGAAAATGCATGGAAGCCTTTGCTCAAATCATCCATGTTGCTTCCATTAACATGTAGTAGTCATCATCATCATGTTGCCACTTTTATGATTTGCATCTTTGTAAGGATTCTTTTAAAAACTGATGATTTCAGAGTCAAATATTTGAATAAGAGCAAACAAAAACAGAAAGAAGGATCAATTGTATAATTAATATAAGATCAAAGACTTTTCTCAGTGCAACATAGAACTGGAGATAAAAGCACTATCTCCAGTGACAATCACAGAGACTTGCTTGCTGCAACAAAGTTGGAGGTGTCTGCTGAATCAAAAACACAAGCTCCTTAAAGAATCTACAGGACCTTTATACCTTCCAATGGAAGAAATATTTCATATTTCAAAAGAAAGGCAGATATTTAGTAATTTTTCCATAGACTTTAGAAAAATATACTCACTGTTGATTTTCAAAAGTTGCACAATTTTTGACAGCATTTACTTGATACTCTATTTCAATTCAAATTTCAGATGATTTAATAATTGTATGTCAACCTGCCGAAGAATTTTATAACTTTTCTAACCTGCTTGATTTAAATCCTTAAGTCAATGTGTGTGAGGTTCTGCTTAGTCTAAGATGAAGTCATAACATAATCTCCTTCAAAACTGTCCTGCTATGCTTACAAAATGATTTCATATTCAGCACATTTGTAATGAAAACTCAAAAATTCTGTCAAAGCGGCTCCCTTTTCATGGATAAAATCATCATAAAATTCTATAGATCCTGCCAAAGAGACTCCCTTTTCACTAATAAAAACATCATAAAATTCTATACATTCTGTCAAAGAGGCTCGTTTTTCACTGATAAAATTCCTACAAGATAAAGAACAGCTATATTCAAAAGGTGAAAAACAATTCCTTCAATGTACTTACCAGACTTATTTGCTAATTTGTTCTCAAAGATTCGCAGTTTCTTCTTTAAATCTCGGCTTGTTTTCTTGTAATAATATAATTCTTTTTCCAGTTGGTAAATTCTGATAGAAAACAGGTGAAATATAATCATTAGAAAACTTTATTATTATAATTACTTTGATAAATTTACTAATTGTTGGAAAATCATGAATCATTCTGTAAGGGGAATGCATAAAAAACGTTTATCATGAATAAAATTAAAAATAGAAAAAGCGTTAAGCAAGTTTAGATAAAACTTTAAAATTGTCCCATGTGAACAGTTGTCATTTTGTCCTCTAAATTATTTAGTCAATTCAATATCTTTCAACTGACATGAGGAAGACCAGAAAACAGAAGCATACCTCACCTTTGTACCAATGAGAGTGGTCATAGAATCTACATCATTTACATTGTTTGGATTATTGTCCTCATTTTTGTCGCCATATTTATTACAACGTTTCGGCCATTGTACGCTCTGGCCTTCTTCAGTTGGTTGGAATGTCGAACTGAACCCTTTATTTCGCTCACTTGGGTAGACTGTTCTAGTTCCACGTGCTATGTCTAATGGATGTCAGTTATCAGTTATCTCCTGTTAATTTCCCTCTGAAAGTTCTCCACTGCCTTAACCAGGTATTTTCACTTTGGGTCCTGTCACTGGATCTAACCAATGCCTTTATCCACTGTGCCATGTGTCCTTGAGGACATCTCTGTATCAATTTCTGGATTTTATAAACCTACTGTCTTCAGCAACCATTTTTACCAGTGCTCATATTGCAATTTTTTCTTTTATCATTTAATTTTTTTACCAGAGCTCATATTGCAACTTTGTTGTTATTATTGCTTTTCTCTGGCACTCCTTATTACTGGTTCCAATATTGTATTCATTTCTATGCTTGGTTGGCTCAGGAGATTTTTGTGGCCTAGCAAATGTGCTGATTCTTAAAGTTTACAAATTTTCCAATGGTGTTCCTTGTCTATAATCTTAGACAAGGACCACTATTGGAAAATTGGAAATTTTGTCTGAAATCTTCAACATACTTTGAATATTTCTAAGATGACCTTCACATTAAATCTATCAAGTATACTCTCTAAGTAAAAGTTCAAATTTGGCATTTTATAGAAGACATGTTGGTAAACAATTTAGTGTAAGAATTATTCTACATACAAGATCAGGTTGTTCAACATGATTTTGGGTGGAGAATTTCCTTTGTCACTTTCATTTTGTCTTTTTGATTATATTTATAGAAAATACTTCAAGGTAACCAAAAAAGTTTTTGCCATTTTCTTTTTATTAGAAAAAAGATATACAGTATATGTGACATACTGTTAGTCCTCAAAGTAATCCCCATCAGCATTTTGTCAATGTGCATCCAGCTGCGCAATGCCCTGGTGGTAAAAATTATGTGTCCTGGATGCAAAGAATTCTGTGAGTGCCTGCCACAGATTTGTCTCATTTTCAAAGGATTTCCCACAAAGGTGGTTGTACAGGAAATGGAAGAGGTGGTCATCTATTGGCACAAGGTCTGGGGAATAAGGTTGATGGCACAGTGTCTCCCAGCCAAATTGCCATATGGGATCCCTGGCTACCTGCGCCACATGGGGCCTGGCATTGTCATGGAGAGAACAGTACATACTTGCAATTAGCAAATTCTGGCTCCTTCTTCTTCAGTGCCTTTGCCCACATTCCAACTGCTGCAAGTACAACTCTGCAGTGATGGTTTGGCCCATTGATCGACTAGTGTGTCAGATACAGAGCATGATCTTGCTTAGCCTTGTGGTGTGAGGCACAGAGTTCCATGGTGACAACCACTGTCTAGCATCTGAAGTCATGTGAAAGTTTTTGTTTCAGTTCCTCATGACCAGTGACCAGCATTCAAGTTCTTGCCAGTGTAAAATTATTTGCCAATTATATTATTTAACCAAGAATGCAGCATTTCAAAGAATTTTCTCTCAACAATTCAAGAAAGTGAATTATTTCAAACTATCTCTCTTCATCTACTTTTGAAAGTATGTAATCATATATCCTTTTGGTAAGCAACAAACTATCTTACTATTGTTTTAAACATTTTTAATATTATTTTATGTCAGATCATTTAATCTGTTGTATGAACATTTCCTCTTTATGACAATTCATTAAAACTATGGCCTTTAAGAACTCTGATTTATTTTCCTGAAATGAGCTACTGACACAACTTTAAGCATGTAAATTTGTAAATAAATTTCTTATCTTGTTTTGTTAAAATTACCCATGTGTTTATTCATCATTATCATCTTTCATTAATCTTCTTGGTATGGGTAAATCAACTGTTCATTTTAACTCCTAAGCTCCACACCACTATAATACAACTGAAGTGAAAAAATTAGGAGTGAGACCTACTCCTGTCCTCAGCTCTGGATTAAATGCTAGGCTACTGAACCCTAGTGTGGGAGCATACTCAGCTAAGGAAAGATCCCTGACAGAAACCTCATAAAATCAGTCCAAGCATAGTGAGTATGACATTAGCCTTAGCCAAATAAAATATCACTAGCATCCATGAAAGGGAATGCAGTAGGGCTTCCTTTTTGGGAGTGTGAAAAACAAGATAATTACTATTCAATATTTGAAGAGTTTAGAAAAGGACTTACTTTGTATTGAGACTTGTCTGTCTTTCTGAACCTGTGTCACTATGGGACTGTGTAAGTTGGTGCATCAACACACCAATTTTTTGTTCATATTGTTGTTGCTGCTGGGTGAGTTTACGGTCCATCTCAATTGTTGCTTTCTGGAGAGCGTTCTGTGACTCAAACAAAAGCTGTTCTTGTTCTTCTACTTTCATCTACAAAAATGACATATGGAAGAGATACTTAGACTTAAATTAACTAATACTTAATAATTTGTAGTATTTGTTTTGAGTTTTCTAAAAATTATAACAATTTAGTAACATGTGTTTAACAATGTATGGTTCCTGGCATGAGACACATACTGACAGTTCCTCATTTTTTAGTAGATGTTAATGGGTTATATGTCTGCGTCCTATATGGAGTCTAGCTAGTACTACCTCCTCTCTACTTATCTTTCTGTAGCTTGGTTGTCTTTCACTAACGATTGGTTGGATGTTGTGTAATTTGTTGTTTTGACAGTTGTTCCATAATTGCTGTCATTTTTCTTTTAATGGTCCTGTTTATGGTGGGTTGGAAGTCGGTGTGTGGAACCTTTACATTTGAGAGGGCCATGTTCAGCGATTTCTTGGCCATTTTGGTCAGTTTTTCCATTTCTTTGTATGCCAATATGGCTCAGTATCCAGCATAAGACCATTACAGCATAACATAGCTATTACATTTTTTTCTATAAATAGTGTCAATTCTATTCAATAATTTATTTATTAAGGGATTTCCCATGTTTTTATTATTCCGTGATTTGAGTTATCGATAGTGAATCTGAGAAGATGATGAATCTATCTGACCTACTGAATTCTATAATATCTAAAGCCAAATGCATGGCCAAAGCTTCTGCACTGAAGATTGAGGCTTTGTCAGGCAATTGTCCTGCATTGTAATATTGTTAAGGATAGCAGAGCATCGCACTCTGTCCAAGATTTCAGGGTCATCAATGTATATGTGTTTATAATTTGGGCGTGCTTGAAGAACATTATGGATTCCTCCCATGTAATCAGATAAGTTAGTATTAATTTTAAGGTTTTTAGTAAGGTTTAGCAGAATCGTAGGGTATTTTATTTACAAAGGTTGGGTTTTTTGAGTTGGTGGTTTTATAAAATAGTGTTGGATTTATTTTCATTTCGCTGATGAGATTTTCCATGTAAAGGCCAAAAGGTTTGATAGCATTTTCTTTTCTATCAAATAGATTTTTGTAGTTAGGGTTAAAGACACTGTGTTAGGCAAGGTTAGTTGGGCAGGATTTCAGTTTTAGATAATATTGTAGTACCTGTTTTTCTTGTTTCAATTTTAATGGTGCCTCACGGGCTTCAGCATATAAACTTTCTATGGGTGATGTTTTGAAGGCACCCAGAGCCAGTCTCAATCCTGCATGGTGAATTGGGTCAAGGGTTTTCAGGTATGATTTCCAGGTTAACCTATATATGAAACATCTGCAGTCCAATTTCGTTCTTATTAGAGTTCTATATAATTTCAAGAGCTATATATGAACTGCTCCCCGGGGTGACGATATGTAGTAGACTTATCATTTAGTAAACATAAGTCATTGTTGCTAATTTAATTTTCCAGGTTTCCACCCCCCCCTTTTTGTCAGAGTTCTTGGATCCCCATATAACATTGTGACTGTTAAAGTCACCTAATAATATGAATGGTTTCAGCAGTTGTTCTATTAGATCAGTTTCTTTTAAGTGAATAGAGCAGATGTTAACAGTTTTATATAGGGTAGTTTTTGTAGGTCCTAGAAGTATTCCACTTGGGGGGGGGGTCATTTCTGCTTAGGATTGATACGACCCCCCCCCCCCCCCCCCTTTGTTGAGTGCTACATATGTAGTTATATTGAATATAGATTTTTACTTTTATTTTATCATTTGATTTTAGGAATGTTTCTTGAAGGCAAATGACAGTGGGATGTTGATTCATTATGAGTAGTTCATTTATGTTTGCTTTTAGGCCTTGACAATTCCATTGAATCATTTTGTTTGTATCATGCTTGTGCATCGGTGTTGGGGTTATGAGTTTTTGCTTGTCTGATTTATGCTTAATGAGTGAAATGTCCATAATTTCTATGCTCTCTAGTCTGTTAGCACTTTATTTCTTGTCATGTTCTGTTCTTTGAAGGTCTTTTGTTTCTGCTTGTCTGTTTGGTCTTGTTTGATTTGATTTTCCATTAGGTTCTTTTGGTAATTTTTGTCTAGATGATGACCATTCCCTTATTTGAGGTGAGATAGAGTTTTGTTCATCTGTAGCCATTTCTCTTGGTTTTTCAATGATGTACTGGGTTGTATTATTCCTTTTACAAACCTTTTGTTTCTCTAATCAACGTTTAGAGGGTTCTAGTTCTCAAAGGATTTTTGTATTTTGGATTGGGGGTTTCTGAGTTATTTGTTTTGTACTTATAGATTCTTTTTTATTTGAGGTTGACAGGATAGGATTTGTTTTGACTATGGGTAATTAGTTTATGTGTGATATACTAAATTTTAGTAGTTCTATTAGTTTTTTTTAATTCATTTATTAGAGTTGTAAGGTCTTGATTTCTTATTGTGTTGATCTCTTGTATGTTATTTTCATAATTTGTTATTTTAGTAATATTTGCATGTGATGTTGGAAGTGAGTTAGTTCTGACCAGTTTTCTAGCTTATTGGAACAGGATTTTTTGTGCGTATTTTATTCTTACTATTTGCTTTTCCTTTTTCCAGACGTTATACTCTTTAGAAACAGCATGCTATACTGCTTGGCATTCATACAAGAAGTGCCAACACAAACATTTCAGAGAGTTTGGGGGCCAATCTGAGGTCAGTGCAGAGGATTCAGAAAGAGTTGGATGAGTCTAATGGTGATTACGAAGGTATGGCAGCTCAAAAAATCACTCTGTTCTGATAAGAAACAAACTCTCAAATTTGTTGTTGAGGGCCTCAGACTCATCACAGAGGCCTACATCAAATGCCTTGAGGAGGTATAGCTGTCTGGCAACAGGACTCTGCACCATGCAACACAAGCAGTTAACACAGTCATTGCTGTCAGACAATTTCTGCGCTCACATCACCCCTTACATCTGGCCACCTAACTCCCCAGACTGCAATCCCCTTATCATGTGTGGGAGAGTTGAGCAAGAGACCAACAAAGCTCCTTGTAACACCAAAGATAAATTGAAGGCAAGGATTATGGCAGCATTCACCAACTTAAACAAGGAGACTGCCCGGAAGAGTTGCAGGAGATTCTGGAGGCTGAGGTTGAAACCAATAGCGATTTTATTGAGTAAATTTACTCTTTAGTATTTCAAGATATTTTTGTGTAATTTTGTTAAATATATCTGCTAAAATGAGATGTCAGTGTTATTTTCAATTTTGCATAATTCAGACCAAAATTTATCCATCGCACCCTGTATATTGATGCTGATCAAAATCAAACTATTTTACAATAAAATAACCACTTTCTGACTTTATTTAGTTCTAATCAATAGCTGTTAGAATAACCTAAAATACGTATATTTTGTATGCCTTTCTCTCAGCATTGTGGATGAAATACAATAAAAAAAAATAATGACATTAATAACTCTGGCAATAGACTAGATAAAGCAGACATATAATGCTGCTTACTAACTCCTTAACATCTACGATCCAAAACAATTTATCCAATCTTAATAATATCAAAATAGTTACAATCACATCCAAAACTATTATGGATTGGATCAGGGCCAAAAGTATCTGTAACAATACTAATTCTGAAGCGTATATATATATATATAAATAAAAAGATGCGTTTCATCCTCTGAGGGACTTTTACAAGGCAAATATAGAGTTTATTTTATTGCACATACAACAGCCAAGATGTCATTGGTTTATAAAGGCTTTTAGAATATTCATGAATATTCATCAGGTGGTTGAAAGGTCAGTCAGAACATGTGGAAGATACAAAGCACCATAACTCAAAGTCTGGTAAGTGAGTAATATTCAAGAAATATTCAGGTATATAGATATGGAATATTTTGTTCTGTATATTTTATAATTTCATGCTGTGAATTTTCTTAAATACTTGGACCTCCTACACTAAAAAGAAAGCAACTCCAATTTTTTTTCTTGTATATCAACTTACCTCAAGTTCATTAACTTCTTTTATTATTTTTCTGTCAGATTCCCGTAAAGTGATGACTTTTTCAAAATATCTTGAAAGAAGGGATCGGGTCTCTGCTGGATTCAGTGTACTGAAGAAATTCAAAATGGCAGTGTCATTCTGGAAGAAATAAAACAATTCAAGAGAAATTTACAAAAACATCTAGCAAAATTGTCTCAAATTAATTTCTAATAAACTAAGAGAGTTCAAGAATTTCACATGTGGGAGGGTGATGGAGATAAAAAAAATGGGTCATAGGTAGTATAAAAAACTCCTTGAAAATTCAAGAATTTCCCAGAATACTGTGCAAAATGCTAAAAATAGCTATGTGATAATGTTCTAGAGTTTTCATATCGCATAATATGACACACATATACCATATTTTCTTGTGCATAATACAAGAAATTTTCAGAGAAAAGTAAAAGCAAAAAGATTATGCTTTATGCTAAGTTTTCAGAAATTTTTACTCAGCTTATAAAACATTTTATTTCAAACAACAGGATTGCAAATACAATCAGTTAGCCCAACAGATAATAAAACACAAAGTAGGCAGGTGTTGATAACAATTATTTATAAAAGCTATTTGATATGTCAGCAATATTTGTTCTTTGGGAATCAGCATAATTGAACGTCTTTTGTGTTGGTTTTGCTCACAAGATAAAATTTGTTTTGATTTTCTTGTTTCTCTATAAGCTTTCCTCTCTTTAGTCTTAATGGAAGACAATATTTCTTTTATTTTCATAGTTTATTAATATATAGAAATATAATAAAGTCATATCAAACAGAAATCTATGATAGATTAATTAACACTTTAAAATGTATTACCAGATTAGCACGTAGTTAGCACCTTTCCTCAAAAATTCGAAAATAAGTTTTGAAATGGAAATTAGGAGAAGAAACATATAATGGCTAAACATCCAGTTCATTTCTATTCTTTAATATCATAAAAAAATAAATATTTTAATGAAATATATTTACAACATTGAGATTTTAATGGATAATATGGTACAACCTTACAAAAATAAAATTTACATAGGGATGGCTGTGCTACGGGGTTGTATTATACTCAAACATATCCTTTATTCCTTGTCTTCAGAAACAGAGTCATATTATACACAAGAAAATATGGTATATGGAATTGTTGCCAGAATTTTCTAAATGCTGGCATACACGAAATATACACAGTATAGTGTTATATATCTTAGGTTTGATTTCTGCTTTTTATGAAGAGAGTTTGAGGAACCACTTTTTTTACCTCTAACCGAAGGCAGAAATAGTTTTAAAATTGTTGAAAGGTCAGATTTATGCTTCTGCTTACAAAAAATAGCACCAGATACCAACACACTAATAAATCACCAAACTCACCATTTTCATTAATTACTAATTCTTTACTTACGTGTATATGCATGAATTTGACACTAATATTATGGGTGTTTTTTTTTTGTTTTTTTATACAATTCCTAAATAGTTCCATAGTGCCATTCAGTTCAATGGTTCCGTAGCCTAAGCTGGTAAGAAATTTTCAGGGATGGTGGTGCGAAATGAGCACTGCAGGTGAGCCATACTTGTACAAATAGCAGTTGAACACTCAAAAACTGCATCATGGTGATCCCCCACCCACACCTCAACAATCAAATGATTGGTTAAATCTCTAGGTAGGCTTTAAATGCTTTTCTTTCTTTTTTTTTTTTTTGAATATTTCATCAAATGCTCCAAGAAATTATACTGCCTGTTTTGTGCCTCCATTAAAAAAAAAAAAAAGAGATGGGATTCATATTTTAATGTTTTTATTTTTTTTAAATAGTTTAGATAATGTTCCCTCAACACAAGAACTGACATTATCTCCTCCCTTCACACTAGAAAATATGGAAAACAAGGTGGAAGAAAGAAAAAAGAAATGATCAATCACTTTGCTTAATGTAAATTAACTATAATTTTATTATACATATATAGAATCATATAATAAATTGATTGATTATGAGTCCTCATTTGTCAGTTTAAAAAAAAAATATTTTGCTTTATTTGTCATTTTTTAAAAACAATGAAGGGGGTATGACTGGTGTGATATGACAGCCAAAATAAGTTTGAGAAATCTTGATTTAGAGTGTTGGGATCCTTTTACGCAGGTTTTCGCTGTTATCTGTGTGCCCAGATTCCAAACATTTAATAACAATACATCTCTTAAATTAAACATAAAAGAAGGTTATTTTCTGGAGGAAAAGTAGAAGTAGAATGTCAACTGACATAACATTTATAGGTTCTCTTTAGAAATATACAACAGCAATAAAATGTTCAATTTCTCTTGCAGTGAAATTTTGTTTTGTAAAGTAATTAAATGTTCGTAATGTGGTGTGAATATGCCTGAACAGACTTACTTATGACAGTCAGCCTAATGTGTTTGTGAGTTCATAAACCTCCTAAATTGCTTTGAACCTCAAGAAGATGTAGGTTTCTATTTTTATATCCATAAGGAGATTCAAAATCTAATTTCACATAGAGGTGTAACCTTTTTGAAAACAAGGCTTTCGTTGGTTATGAAATAATTCCACACTGGCTCATCACAATCTTTTTCTCAAATTTGCAGGAGTGGTGAAGGAAGTTGTTGTTTTCAAAATGGTCCAAAAATAACGTGGTAGGTCTACAACTACGCCCGCAAGTATTTTGGCAGTATTTGCCCCTGTAATGATTGTTTATCAAACAAACTTTCTGATGCGATTTTATTGGTTGAAAAAAATATCTATAGGATTTAAAGGAGCATTTAAGAATAAATATTACATGGGTAGCAAAATTTTTAACAATTTCCTGCAAACATCATATTTACTGCAAGTATCATATTTGACACATTTTACTCACTTAATAAATGATCTGATGTATGGTGTAGGTTTTTTCCGTCTCATATTGCTTCTAGTGATAACAGAGAACCAAAATGAAAACTTCAAATCTGAGGGGCAATGTTACTCACTTGTGTCGTAAACCAAGACTGTCTCAATTCCATTTGCTGGCTCTCAATTGCTTTGTTCTTGTATTCAATAGCAGCATTTAATTCCTCTACAGCTTCTTCCAGTTCAATAAGTCTGAAGCATTAATTATAAAAGTAGAATTAAACAACCACAAACCTCATTTGAGTCATTGAGTTTAAACCAAAATCATGCAGTAGACAAGAAAATGGCTTTACTTCATTAATCTCTTGATTAAGAATTTATTTAAATTACAACACAAAGATAATGAATTGTTACTGAAACCGAAAATATAAAGTTTTTAACTTTTCCAAGGGTGTTCTTAAGATCTGTGTGGTTACCCCACCTTGTTTGCTAGGGATAGCCTTAACAACCTACCAGATGGCATTGTATAAAGCAGTATAAAAGGAAAGGACATAAACCCTCTTTCTCTCTTTTTCCTTTTTCATGTAATGCTGAAGTGACAATACATGTCTTGCTTCCCCTCTGGAGAGAATTCTTAGTCCCTGGGTGTAACAACTTCTTAGTTCCCAGGTGAACCACATGTCACATTGCATGTATTAGAGAGAGACTGCTGCCCAAATATAACTCATATATATATATATTAAAAACAAGTTTTGTTAAACAATACCAAAGACATGTGTCTGTAAATTTTTTAAATTTTCTAACTTGGAATTAAAACTGGTAACATCTGTCTATGTTTCCGAGATGAGATATTGTAACTATTTACATTAATCAAACTTTTGTTCTCATATTGTCAGATTGCATTACCTTCTTTCTTCATGATTTGATAACAAAACTCCATCTTGTAACTTTTCATTCATTCCTATCACTTGCTTCTTCAATTTCTCTTGAATTTCTTTCAATTTGTCAACTTCGGCCATCAAGTTGTTTTCATCTTGTTCTTCTTCGGTCCCTTTCGAAATCTCAAGCTTTTTAGTTTCGAGTTTTTTCTCAACAGATTCCAGTTTTTCTGAGAGTCCCAAAACATTCTATAATTTGTCGTTTAAAAAACAAAAGAAATGTATCATAGTAAGATATATAAGTAAACAATGAAAGTTTTGAGTGAAAAATATAAAATCTTTTTGCCA
The DNA here is from genome assembly GCA_964036315.1 of Acanthosepion esculentum. Taxonomy (NCBI): domain Eukaryota; kingdom Metazoa; phylum Mollusca; class Cephalopoda; order Sepiida; family Sepiidae; genus Acanthosepion; species Acanthosepion esculentum. The sequence continues at coordinate 37,848,103 of OZ038507.1, read as the reverse complement.
AATTTATGTTGTCCCAGGTATGACAATAAACTACATCTGATAGCAAGGCCTCTGACTGAGAGATTGGAGGTTTTGATGAGCCTGGAACCACCTCTTAGTTGTTATTGTTCCTAAGTCCACCCTGACCCTGGGTGGCAGCACCTGTTAGGGTCCTAGCTATGGGCAAATAGTGACTCCCCCACCAAAAATAAAATCAGTACATTTTTATAATAAAATAATCAATACATTTTTATAGCAAACTAACAATCAATACAATACTCAAAAAAATATAAAAAAAACATTTTTATAGTAAAATTACCAACATTACATTTTATGATCTACAAACTATATATCTAAAAACACACCTTTACTCAAAGTATAAAATTATGTACAGTTGAAGACATAAAATTGCACTCAACATATTTAGATTTTGGCATTAAATAACCTACAGTGGTGTTGATATGCTGTTAAACAAAATCAACAAACTAATGCAACCCTCTTTACAAAAATATTTCAATGAGACCTGATCTACAAACTAATTTCTTACAAAGAATACATATTCTATTCATATGAACCTATCCTAAAAATCTTGTTGGCATTAAATAACCCATTGAGATTGATATGCCGTAAAACGAAATAAACCAAAGTTTATAAGAGGAAGAATAAGGTTTCCATTACTTTTTAAATTTATTCGTTTCCAAATCTGAAATTAATAAAATCACAGTTACAATAAATAATTTATTGACTAAAACATCAATAATTTCTTTTTAAATGCATTAAAAAAAAATTGTAAAACAATCTCACTGTCCTTAAACCTGGTAAATGTCAATAAGAGGGAATATGGCAGATTTGTTCCAGGTTACAAAGTCTGATCAAAAAATATCAGGACTGGTGTTAGAAAAAGAAAACTGCAACACATATCAATTCGCCATTTAATGTCCTTCAAAGTAGTCCCCACCTTCTGAAGCCACACACTTTATCCAGCATTGTTACCATTAACAGAAGCATTCTTGGAACTCCCTTTTTGGGATAGTGAGTAGCTACCTCTTTGCATTCTCTTGGATTTCCACAATGTCTTGAAATGTTGTCCCTTTCAAGTGGGATTTGAGTTCTGAAGAGTAAAAAGTTGTGAGGGGTGAAATCTGGGGAACATGGTGGTTGTTGCATCTGGGGAATGTCATGCTTGGCCAAAAATTGCTGCAAAAGCCATAGTCACTGATGGAACCTGTATGGTGTGGTAAGCATGCCACATCTATACACTTTCCTTTCAAGCACTTCTATAAACAATAAAAGAGAGTAAAAATATTCTAACTTATTGTGAATGCACAAAAGTGTTCAAAGTCAATCTGTGCCAAGCAGCATCACTGTGTGCATTACCAAAGCAACAGTTCCAATACTTTTTGATCAAACTTTGTATACCAGATTTGTTGATAAGAATAGACATTCATTTTCTCAGTATTTACAATGATTTGCAAGTAAAACATTTCACTTAAGAAAACATGAAATTTTAATGCTATTAATAAATAGAAACAACAAATAAAATGGTAAATGGAGAACAAGTTTAAATCCTTTTGAAATATATATGGCATTATTTGGCTTCAATATTTTATTAACTAATGTGATCACTGATAGTAAATGTCCTTATTTCATTATTGTAATGCTAAAAGAGTTGTTAAGTGCATTTTTGGTGAAAACATAGAAATTTGAAAAGGCCTAACTCAACCTTCTTGCATAATACAATATTTTTTAAAACCTTCCCCCCTGCTTTCACAAAAACTCCTTGTATCAGAATATTGTTTATATCATTTGTACAGAGATCGTTATGCTTATTTCAAAAATGGAAAAACTTGTAAAAATATTCTATATCAACTTACACCCTTTTAGAATCACAAGAATGACTTTTTATCATTTTTTAGCAAACTTGGACCATTGTGCCCATAAAAAAATGGTGTGTCAAAAGGACAATTTTCCCCTCAAAACTGCTATTAGTAATTTTAATTAATTTTAACTACCTTCACTCCCTCAGCAATATTTATCATCTTAAAAAGTGATGATTAAAATTTTAATAAAACCTAAACACAAAAAACATATGATATTTATGGTTGAGAATTGACAACAAAAATAATAAATACTATTTATTTATTAGATTGTTTGTTGGAATGGTTGGCAAAACATTGGCTAATTGCCAATCATTCAAATTTTATAAAATGGTAAATAATAATATAGTTGGTTCACGTATTTTAATAATTTAGTAAATATTTATAAATTTATGAATAAAAAATTGTTTTCATATTTGGCAAATGATAAATATGGAATTGTATTAGTTTTTAAAATGTTGTAAATATAAAATTATTCTTATAAATAAAAATAAACAGGTTTAAGCTATTTTTCATTATTTTTGCTTCAATTGGCATCCATAATTATAAATAAAAATAATTATGGATGCCAATTTGAAGCAAAAATAACTATGGATGCCAAATCCATAATTATTTTTGCTTCAAATTGGCATCCATAATTATTTTTGCTTCAAATTGGCATCCATAATTATTAAAAACTTTGGACATTGCATCAAATCAGAGCCCAAGAAGATGGTATTTGGTATTTGTTATTCAAAAAGAATTTTAAATAATTATGAAATAGCAATTTTAATCTAAATATTTACACAACTAAATCAGGGAAAAAAATTGCCAATTTGCCACAATACTCTAAATATTTTATTTACTTTCTTCTGACAAACAAAAAAAAAGAAGCAACGGTTTAGTTGAATCTTACATATTTAGGTTTTTATGTCTGTTCCCCTAAACTCCATGGCCTGGCAACTCTCTACTAATCAGCTTCCCAAACACTGTTGAGCTTATTTTGGATCTGAGGAAACGTTTGGTTGATCAATCAAATTGAGCAAATCCAATCGCAGCAAAAGGAAAGTGATTTGCTGATAAATTTTTTAAAATTTCTCTTTATAATAACAAAAAAAAAAAAAGTTTCAATTTCCCTGTTTAGTGTCATTGTAATTTTCTTAACTAGGACCAGTTGGCTAATTCTCATATGGTCAAGCTTCACTAGTTTATTAGATTGATAACTGATTTAGTATAATCAGGGAACTATGGTATCAGGCCTACAACTAAATTTGGTCTTTATACTTCTTTGATTTGACTTTTCTAAGATCAGAATTTCTTCAATTGGAAAATTTTCTTTCATGGGTCCTTTAAATAAGTTCGTTTTGCAAACAAAATTAAAAAAACGAGAATCAGTGGTTTTATAGTGGCACCAGGCTTTGGGGTTAAAATGAACAATTGATTTACGCACACCAAGAAGACTAATGGAGAATGATAATGACAAGGAAACACGTGGGATTTTAATAAAACAAGATAAGGAATTTATTTATGAATTTACACGCTGGAAGTTGTGTCAGTGGCTTATTTCAAGGAAAATAAAGCAGAAATTTTTATGGAAGTCTGTTGTTTTAATGAATTGTCATGAAGAGGAAATGTACAACAGACTAAATGATCTGACATAAAATAATATTAAAAAAAGGTTTAAAAACAAAGTTAAGAAAGTTTGTTGTTTACAGAAGAGTTATACGATTGAATATATTCAAAAGTAGACAAAGGAAGATAGCTTGAAATACTTAGCTTTCTTGGTTAAGGCTGATAATATAATTAGTGAGTAATTTGACACTGGCGAAAATTTAAATGCCGAACAGAAACAAAACTTTTCCCATGACTTCAGACACTCTTCTCTTATTAATTTAATTTTTTTCCTCATTTTATGTCAAAGAGGATTTCACATAAGCCTTGAGGTGTTTCTGTTCTACTTGTAAAATGCTAGTTACATAGATTGGCCTTTCACATTAAACCTGCATTGTTCACTCCATTCTGACTCAGGACTCTACACCAATAATAGAATCATATTTTGATTGATTTTTTTTACAGCCTTTTGAAGGTTATTTAAAGTCAGAAAATATTTTTGGATCATAAGAATATTCTGGAGATAATAATGATTTAAATGATACATTCTATTATTTAACCAATAACTGGGGGAAGAAGAGGTGGATTCATACCTTTCCCAAGGGAATTTATACAAAAGTGAATATAATAAACCTGACTGGAATTGAAACTTGGCTCTCTGATTTCCACTTTCAAGCTTTTATCCATCACACTACCCACACATCCAAGCTTAGAGCACCTGGTATTTTAAGTGGTCACCTATCTAGGTACTGACCATGCTTGACATTGGGGATTGGATGAGAGTGTTTCAATGTGATATGGCTGTAAGCCATTATATTTTGAATAGTAAGAAAGAAACTTAAATTTTACAAATGACAGATTTGGTTTTGAAATTCACCATTTGATTAAAGTATGGATAAGTAAAATTTTATGGAATTAAATTCCTCTTGGCATAAAACAGCAACAGAAATTTTTAGATTTTGTTCAGAAGGCGTAAAATTAGGGAATTTTTTTCTTTTTCTACATAAAAAAATAGGCACAATTTTACTTTAGCAAAGTTTCGTATTACTTACTACATGAATATCACAAATAAAACAGAACCTCCCCATCCCCATGATAGAAATAGTTTTAACTTTTAACACTCTGTGCTATTAATATTACTTCCCTTTCCACTTTATTCTTTTTCAAGGCTTCTCAGTTGCAGTATCCTTATCGTTAATTTCACTCAAAGTTGTTTCCTGTTGCCATAGCAGGATATGACCACACAAATATGAAATTCAAACATACTATTGTTCAAGGATCCAAACCACCTTCAATGGCAGGATAAATTTTTTGTACCACAAATGAAGTGACATACAGAGAGATAAAAGTTAAAAAAAAAAAAAAAAGAAAAGACGGAAGCACAATGTGAAGTGAGTAGTCATGGTCATATGCAAAATAAGTAACAGAACTGTCCAACTAACAGAATTGACAAAGTTTGCAGTAAGCTATAACAAGAAAAAGAAAAGAACAGGGCAAAAAAATAATATAAAGCAAGCAAACAATATATGCAAGGCAAAGCAACAGTAATATAGCAAAAAGTTTGCAAACTAAGAACTGAGTTTGACATACAAAAGTAAGTTTGGACAAGCAAACGTAGCATTCTGACTTCAAGACAGACCAAGACTGAGTCAGACAAAACCAAGAACCGGCCTATTTTATTGGCTAGAAAAAAATCCCAGCATGCATTTGTGTGCTTCTACCTATAAAATGTGGAGTGGAAAGTTTTTCAGAGTCATTCTAATAGTGATTAGAACCAACAGAAAACAACAAACGGTTACTCAAATTTAAATGCACAAGTTTTATATAAATAGGAGAAAAATGTCTAATTTAAATATATGTAAATCTCTCTTAGATAGGAACATGAGAAAAATCTCCATATTCACTTTTTGTGACACCTTACTCGAGTATCGACCACTACTATATATGACTTCACAACTGTTATTTTTGTGGAATCATTACTTTTCCCTTTAATATTAATATTCCGATTATTAAAACCGACAATTCTTAAGTAAACCACTTCTATATGCTGTGACCCTTCAGGATGTGGGCAATCATAGCTCTCCACAATTTCCTGTCCTTTGTAACTTTTAGTAAAGTTTGTCTTTTTGCTATCTCTATTAATCCCTGTTCTGTCAACATGCTTATTAGGTAGGTCATGTGTTGTTTTCTTCTTGCCATCAATATGTCTTGTGAATATCAAATTTTCTAAGCCCTCTTTCCTCATATGCCCTAGAAATTTTAGCTGTCTCTTTCTGATGTTAAATATAAGTGTCCTTTTTGTTTCCATTTTCTCTAATACTTCATTGTTGCTCACCTGTTCAGTCCATGGTATCCTCAGTATCCTTCTGCAGAACCACAATTTTCTTGCTTCAAGTCTCTTCTACATCTATGATGAAACTGACCAGCATTCATATAGGAAGACTGATATTACATAACAGTTTAGTACTCTTTTCTTTGATTTTAATGAGATTTTCATGTTTATTAATACTTTGCTTAGCTTTGGGAAGGCATTTTCACTATCCCAATGTGCCTTCGGATTTTGGAGTTGCATTTTCCATCCTCTGTTAAAACACTTCCTAGATATTTTAAATTTTTGTACTTGCTTGATTTTGGCATCTCTAATTCATAGTTCCCACCCATGGCTGTTCCTTTTGCTGACAACCATACACTCTGCCTTCTTAGAGTTGATATTTAGTCTTTTCTACTTACTTTCTTTTATGACCCTGTTATGGTCCAGAATGATGATGATATTTCATCATCTTAAAAATAACCTTGTCATCAGTGATGATAGAAAATAAGGATATTTCAGCATCATACCCTCATCATTATAAAAACGCCCCTTCCACCATAAGAAAGTCAGTAGAGTAGTGTAGACTAGGGTACCCACAGCAGTAGTCAGTAGAAGTGTAGATGAGTAGCAGTACAGAAACACACGTCTCGCCAGCGCTCCAGGAAGATTGAAAACAGACAATTTCAAACGCATCCTCACAAATGAAATTCTCAGAACCAAACAAAGTGAACACTGACTTTTAAACAAAAGAGACACTGAGAACATTTTTATACACACCATATCAATATTCTGTAATTCACATCACAAAAAGAAAATTAAAATTCTTGCTATTTATGTCAACACGTCTCAACTTTTTATTGTTGTTATCGTTATACGTTTATGCATTTTAATTTCTGTCATTGTTATCAACCCCATTACAATCAACAAATAATAACAATGGGGAAAATAATACATCAACACCCAACGTTACCCACCCGATTACAACACTCTGTAGGAGTTCCTTTAGTTTCCTTTCTATGTCTGCTATAAACACTGTGTCATCTGCATATATTATGCTGTTAAGAATGTTGCCACCAATAATGAATCCTGGTAGGATTTCTAATTCTCTTAGGATTGCTTTACTGTAAAAGTGGAATAAGTCTGGTGAGAAGACACATCCTCGTCCTACACCCCTTTCTATTTTTGTATATTTAGTGAATTCATTTTTTATCCATATGCAGGCAATTTGTTCCCAGTACAAGTTCTGGATTATTCTAAAATTCTTCCCAAATACATCAAGTTAACCCAGCAGTTCAAACAGTATTAATTTTTAGCAACAACACACAAAATTACATTTAATATTTTTTTCTGCTGTCACCAATTAATCCATAGATAAAAGTCTTGCCTTTTCCACAATTTGTTTTCAACACACTGGAGGCAATTTAGGGGACCCAATTTTTATCACTGACAAAGTAGTACCTACTAAGTTTTAACTAACTTCATCTTACAAATCAATTTGATGATGCAATGAGTTTGGTTTTTATTGAGGGCACAAAATAATTAAAGTATTTCTTTCTCTTCATTTTCTCAGTTTTTAACATTGTTCTCCATTTATAAATCTCATGAATTCAGTTCTACAAATGTAAAACTTTCAGATTAACATTATATTGTGTATACAAATAAGGACTTATTTTTCTTTGTGTTGAGTCAAATAAAGTGTAATTATTATCATAATTTTCATGCAAATTTTGGAAGGTGAGATATGTTTTACTTTAAAAAAAAATGAAAAACAAAACAACCAACTTTGTTTAAAATTTGACTGGAACGAAGTTTTTTAATTTCCAGTTCACTTTTTTCTGCAAGCATCGCTTCTTTCTTGACAATAATTTCTTCTTTCTTTCCCAACTCCTAAAACATAAATAAAACGGCAGTGTAGAATTTTATGCAAGGGAGATAATTCAATTATTATTAGTTTTCAAAAATTTAAAACGAAAAAAAAGTAGGGTTTCAGATATCCCTTATAAATAGGACATATATTTAATAATTTTTTAACCTTTCCCATACTGACCTTTCAGGGTCACCCCAAATGTCCTGTATTTAGTTCACTTTCAAATTTCATAATAAAAACATTTTACTATGGCTCTATGATTGTTCTTGGTTGTAACTTTTAAACTTTCTTTTCTCGGATTCTCTTGATGAAAATTAAAACGTAAATGCAATGAGGAAATTAGTTTTGCTAGAAGTTTACACAAAACTGATGCGTTTATTTCTCTGTTGGCTGATTTTACTTTCATTTTCTTCGTAACCCATTAAAATCATTGCTTTATGTTTTTAACTTATCTCTCTACTCTTTCCTTTTATTGGTCTGGGTGTGTAGGCATGTATAAATTTATCAATTGCAACTCTAGGTTATCAATGTCTGTTGGGTTCATTACAATCTTTAACAAAATATACCATTGATAAAATTTTGATGCTAAAACGATTCCATTACTCTAACTAAAATAAAAATTTAAAAAAATCTCTAGCCAGATATGTATTCTTTTTTTTAAATAATGTGTATATCTATCTCAAGTGTGTGTGTGTTTATGTATCTGTCTGTCTGAATTTTATGTTTATGATCAGTACTGGTGACTGATATCATATTTCCTTAACACTATCCCAGTCACATTCCTCACCCCAACCCAAGTTAAGGCTTTCTTTGATTTTCACCAACTTTAGGTTGAGCTAAATTTAATTTGCCCATTTTTCAATTGGTATATTGTGCTAAAAAAACCTCATATTGTACGGAATAAATTATTTAAAAATGGACATTTCAAGAGAATAAGTTGAAATAAAAATGTATTTTTTAAAAACAGGGCATACAAGTCATTAGAGATTTTTTAAAAGATTATTTTAAAAATTAAAACAAGAAACACATTGCCTATTAAATGTCTCCGGCTCAGATCTACATAGCCTGACTAGCCACATTAATTTTATTTCATTCTTTTTTTAATTTACTTTCTTTCTTTGTTTTTTTTTCCTTTCTTTCTTTTTTCTTATAAACAATATCAACAAAAAATATTTCGGTCAATATTTTGAAGCACAGAGTTAAAACAATTCTGGATCCTGCTGAAGTTAAGAATGAAAATGATGCACTACAAAAGATTATTGTTGCTTTGAAATAGATATACTTGAATGTTGATTCACTCAGGCTAAACCTAACAAACTTGACCACTGGAGTTAACACTGATGATATATATATATATAAAGTTTTAAGATAGGGATCATAATTTAATATTTAACAATTAAAATCGAATAAAATAAATGTAACCTAAGGTACCTTTCAACAGAAGTCAATCGGTCAATCGTCAGTATTAAAATGCAACTGAAGTGGTGTTTTTTAGTTTTGTTTTAAATAGGACAAAACAGAGCCCAGACAAAACACCACCTGAATATCTTAGAAGCTGTTGTGATTAACACACACCATCTGACTGAAGAAGCTCAAATACAAATTAGAACCGTTTGGGGAGACATTGGCTCAATCTGGATGACAATAATCACCCCACAATGCCCCCGCACTTGACTTCTCTCTAATTTTAAGATCCTATTTAAAAAAACACCTCTTCAGTAGTATTTTAATCCCAACAATTGACTTCTGATGAAGTGTCTGCCAAAAGGTGCCTTAGGTTATTTTTATGAGATTTTAATCGTTAAATATTAAATTATATATATATATATATATATATATATATATATATATATATTTTTAGTACTACACCATAATAAAACAAGTTTTAAGATAGGAATCATAATTTAATATTTAACGATTAATATATATATATATATATATATATATATATATATATATATATATATATATACAGGGGTTGGACAAAATAATTGAAATATTTGTTAAATTCAAAGAAAATTTATTTAATATGGAGTTGGTCCACCTTTAGCCTCACGTACAGCTTTAATACATCTAGGAATGGAATCATACAGCTTCCTGACTTCATCCAGAGGAATTTTCAGCTATTCTTCCATTAACACTTGCTCCAGCTCCAGCTCTTTAAGACACGATGGTGGAGGATAGCAGCACCTAACTTGTTTCTCCAAAATGCACCTTAAATGTTCAATAATATTGATATCTGGAGATTGGGGAGGCCACTCTATGTGTTCTAGCTCACTTTCATGCTCTTCATACCAATTCTTAACCACTCGAGTGGTATGTATTGGAGTATTATCATCTTGGATGATGCAGTCACCATTAGGGAATAAAGTCTGGGCCATTGGATGAATATGATTTCTCAAAATGTTCAGGTAATCTTTGCTGTTGATTCTACCATGCAGGGCAACTATTGGACCGAAGCATTTCCATGACATGGCGGCCCAAACTATCACTAATCCACCTCCATGCTTCACTGTTGGAAGAAGGCAGTCAGGTTTGTAAACTTCTTTGGGCTGCCTCCACACATAAACTCACCCTGAAGTTGGGAAAACAGAAAAACTGGACTCGTCTGAGAATATGACTTGCTTCCATTGGTCTGCAGACCAGGCATTGTGATCTCTGCACCACTTCAACCTCTTCTGAATGTTGCGAGTGGAGAGGTTTCCTTACGGCAGCTCTTCCATGATATGCAGCCTTATGGAGCTCACGACGAACAGTTTTAGTAGAAACTGGACTATTCAGATGATTATTCAACTCAGCAGTCACTTTGGCCACAGTAGTCTGATGATTTTTTGCCACATTGCATTTCAATGCACGTCGGTCCCTGTCAGTATGTTTGCAAGTCCGGCCCAAATTGCTACGGTTGCTAGAGGTTTTGCCGTTTCTCAAATTGCGTCATAATTCTTGATATGGTAGCTCTTGAAAAACCAAACAGTTCAGCAACCTTAGTGATCGAGTCTCCTGCCATGCAAGCCCCAACAATTTAACCTTTTTCAAACTTAAGTGGTCACACATTTAGCTTAAATTTTACTAAATTCTAAAAATAAATAAGACAAAGAAAGTAAATTAGATAAATAAACATATTTACAATAGATATAACCTGCAATTACAAAGTTTTAGTTAAATTTCTTAATATAATAGGTCTTTGAAATATAGGAGTGGAATTTGCACCTGTTCCAATTATTTTGTCCAACCCCTATATATATATATATATATATATATATATATATATATATATATAAAGATGGGGAGAGAGAGAGAGAGATTTTAAGAGTGTCCCATATTTCTAATTTGGCAACCCTATTCATGATACACATAGAAAGCAAATTGTTTTAGAAAAAAAAACTCAACACAAAAAAATTTACCTGCTGAAGTTCATCAAGACGTTGCCGTTGTTCTAAAATCTTTTCAATTTCTAAATCAAGCCAACGTTTCTTTTCATCAAAAGAATCTTGTGAGGCCCTGACAAAGAGAAACCAATCCAGTTTAAAGCAATTAAATGCACATTAGAAAAATTACATTAGTTTTAAAAAATATCTCATCTGCCAACATAATATACATTTCAAATTTTAGGCTTGTTTTTCTATTTTGTGCTTTTAACCCTTTATGAATGCATTTTAAGTCATTTTGGTGTCACTTTAAAAAAGGAAAATTTAAATGATTATATTTTTTCTTTATTGAATATTCATAAACAATAATTATTTTCGTTGATATTCTCTAGAAGAAAATATTTCTTTATAACATTATTTCTGTTGCAAAAATTGTTTCTTTTTTTCTTTGCATGCCAAAATAGACACTATTAGATAAAAGTTTGTTTTGCTGTTTTTTGCCTTAAAGTTCATGCTAACACTGTTCAGATAGAATGTGGTATATATGAAAGACAATTAAAAATGCAATAAAATTAGCCTATTCAGGCTAATTTTTATAACTATAACCAAATATGACCACACATTAAAAGTGAGCATTTATATGAAAGCTGGAATCATTTCTATGCCAAATCAAAATGGTGTCCACTTACATATTAATCCGAGGTAAGGAAGCTCCACGAAGTTTCCGTTGGGCTTTGGCAATTTCCTCATTTTTTCTTTTCAGGATTTTTTGCTGTTGGAGATTCTGTTGCTCAAGTTGTTTTACTCGATGCATTTCTCGCTGCATTCCTCGCTAAAACGGTTTTTTTAAAAAATGTTAATATAATTTGGCTATTAATTCAAATCTGTATTGGTTTCACAAATGTTGGGTGAAATTCAATTTGAGCAAAATTGATATAAAAGTACAACTGAGAAAGTATAATAATACAATTAATATTGTCTGACGACCATTCACTGGGTAGAAGTTGCATTTGGAGAGGAATTTGTGATATGAATTTCACACACACATAAACAAAGTAGAAGGAATGATTCAAATTCAGTCTTTGTTGGAATTATATAACAGAAGAAATATTTTAAGATGTAATTCTTTTATAAAAAAAACACAGCATTATAATATCCAGACAACTTCTTTAAAAATATGATTTTCTTTTTATAATTGATGTTTTCCAACATTGTAAAAATATCAATTGAGCGACTATCATAAATTCATTTTTATAGTCAGTCAATAGATCTATGAGAGGATGATGAAATGCTCTTGGAACAACTAAGATGCTCTTCTGAAAAAAAAAAAAAGAAAAGGAAGAAAAAATAACAGGTCATCATTACTTATAAAAGTGGAAGGAAATAGAAGAAATTTCAACAAGGTGATATTTTCATGTGCTTTTTGAACAGGAGTAGAGGTTTATCCCTTGTTTCCTGCTTAGGATTGAGTTTCAGGTTCCTTCTAAAGTCTTTTCATTCTTTTTCACTCCCAGTAACCCCTTGTGTCTTAGTGGTATTATTGCCTTGCTTAGGGTGAATTGATTAAAAAAAAAGGTTTTATATAATAATTGACTGATTAAAAAAGGACACACAATACACTAGTATGCATGTAAAATAAAGAAGACATTAAAATTAGCAATTATGAATTGTGTGTGACACACGTGCATGTGTGGGTATGTGTGAAAAATCAGTCAATAGGGGGAAAGATATCCGCATGTCCAGGACAAGGTCCTGTACTGATGTTGTCATAAATGCATGCTAAAAGGAAGAAAGAGAAAGAAGAAAGGAGTGTCCCATTTTTATAGCTGTTTAACAGTGCCACTTAACAGTGGTTGACGAAGCTAAGTGGGGATAACTCACATTCTTAATCTTATTATACCTAATTTATGAATTAAACTTTATCATAAGTATGTATGTACAGTCAGCAACAAAATTATTCGTACACACATCAATTTTGAATATTTTTATACATTTCTCAGAAAATAATACCTGTATCATGCCTGGTTTTTTATATATTAATAAGCACAAAAAAAAGGAATATAAAATTCAATTTTCAGAACAATAGGTTAAATACAACAAATTTAACAGGCAAATTATGCAAAATAGGAAAAGACAAAATTATTTGTACAGTATGAAAAATAGAAAAAAAATTAACAATATTCACAATAGTAATAGTCAATAGCATGGCCTCTCATCTTTATAATTTGCTGCAATTGTTTTCTAAAGTTGTTGATGAGATTTGAACAAGTTTTTTCTGGGATTTTCTTCCATTCTTCAATGGTTTTTTGGTGACTGACTTATTCAATCTTTCAATTATTGCCACAGATTTTCAATAGGATTCAAGTCAGGACCCACTGAAGGCCATGGTAGAACTGTAATCTTCTTTTTCTGAAGCCATGCAATCACTGATATATATATATATATTTACGTATATTTACTTACATTCATATATATATTTACGTATATTTACTTACATTCAAAACTTCAAAACCTATTGTCACTTGATTATAAAAGGAATCAAATATTTACAATACCTCCAGTTTTAGTTTCTGGTCATATTCTTCTTTGAGCCGTTTTTGTAAATTGTCATGTTGTTGTTTCATCTTCAAAACAGACAATTTTAAATCTTCAATCCTATGGAAAATAAAACACAATTTCAAATCTTCAATTCTAGGGAAAATGAAATACAATTTCAAATATTTACACTATTTACATTGTTTGGACTGCTGTCCTCATCTTTATTGCCATATTTGTGATGTTTTGGACTTTGTATGCTCCAACCTTCTTCAGGTGATATATGTTGGAAATTTGAACTGAACCCTTTATTTAGTCCACAGGAGTAGATTGTTCTAGTTCCACGTGCCATGCCTTTTCTGCATATCTCAGTTTCAGTTATTTCCTTTTAGTAACTCAACTCTCCAAATTTTTTTGTTCCCTCTGCTGTGGGTGGATACTGAACTTGCAAATCTTTGGGTCAAGTCACTTTTCCAATGTATATCCCCTGAAGAATGCTGGAGCATACAATGGGTGAAATGTTGTGAATATGGCAATAAAGACAAGGACAACAGTCCAAACAACTGGTCCAGTGGATAAAACATTGGTTGAGTAATCCAAAAATTGACTTGACCCAAAGTTAGTTAGAATACATCATCTCAGAAAAATAGACAGATAATTTCAAATCTTCAATTCTAGGGAAAATAAAACACAAGCGCTTTATCTTTATGACTCTTTACAGCAAATAAAACTTATCTTTATAAAAATATAATCTTTTCATAAATTTAATGAAACTGTTCAACATGGATTTGCCAATTTTAAACATGACATTTTGAATATTTTAGTGAATACAGTAGATATTTATTAAGCTTATTTTTTTGTGGGGAGACATACTACCACAAGTACGAGTTACCCAATGAGGATTAAACTACCTACTCAGTAATAATGATCTTTCAATACTAGCTTGTTAATCATTACTCCACAGTAGGGAACCCAGGAATTGATATATTATAGCTCCTTTCAAAATAGCCAAACAATATATATATATATATATATATATATATATATATATATAAAAACTGACTCACTTTTTTTCATTTTGTGTCATCAGATTAGCAACTTTTTCAGTTTCTTTTTGCTGTTTATGTAAAGCAGAGATTTTAAGTTCAGCCTCTTGGATCACTTTTAAATACATTCTGAAAAAAAAAAACATAGAAAAAGACACTATACAGCATTGAAGAGATGCATAAAACAATTATTATATATATATATATATATATATATATATATATATATATATATATATATACACACACACACACACACACAGGGTGAGATGGATAAATTGTTGTCTAAATTACACAAAAATGAAAATAACACTGACATCTCATTTTAACAGATATATTTAACAAAATTACACAAAAATATCTTGAAATACTAAAGAATAAATGTATTCAATAAAAATAACCATTGGCTTCAACCATGGCCTCAAAATGACTTCAGAATCTCCTGAACAGTCTCCTTGTTTAAGTTGGTGATTGCTGCCATAATTAGTACAGCCTGCCGTTTCCAAATTTCTGATGGAGTAAATAGTGTCATGGTGGTCTTATTCTCAAAGACTGTGCCCAACTGACCCTACTATACTGTGCAGTCAACAAAATCAAAAACAAACAACTGACATATGTGAAATTAAAAGTATAAAATGGCAA
Source organism: Acanthosepion esculentum (assembly GCA_964036315.1). Lineage (NCBI taxonomy): Eukaryota > Metazoa > Mollusca > Cephalopoda > Sepiida > Sepiidae > Acanthosepion > Acanthosepion esculentum. The sequence goes on along the minus strand of OZ038507.1, from coordinate 37,832,888 downwards.
TAATTTACCCATTACACCCTGTATATATAAGGGGCTGCTATTGGAAATTATATGACTATATAATGTATATATACATTTTGGCATATAGATCTTATATAAGGGCGCATCACTAGTAAATTGTAAGGTGTCTGGTGGCATATTTACAACTAGAGACAATGATTGAATTTCAAATCCAGGTAAAAACCAAGATCTCAAATGCTGATTTTAAAAAACAAGCAGGCCCTCCCCACATGTAAGATGGGTGCAACAAAATCTTTATTTTTCCAATCTAGTCATGTGCTGTAATCTTAGTAAATATGAAGAAAGTGCCACATTTGGAAGAATAATTCTAAATTATGATTTTGCCTTTTACCAATTGCATCCCAAGAATTTTTATTTTAACATATTGACTGCCAGAATTCAATTAGAAAATCTGACTTCAAGTGCCAACTTTATAATAGGCAATGAAAAATCTTAATGAGTTGGTTTATAGCTTCAACTGAATTCTTAATATTGTTTTCACAGTAAAAGTATCACAACTAAACTGTGAACACCAGCAGATGAAAATTTATCAGAAAATGAGGTAACTTGTAGTCAGCACAAGATAACATAGTCAATGTCATAATAAAAACTGCCAACCATGTGAAAACTCATCAATGTATTAAAGTGAAAACACTACATCATATTATCAATATTGGTAACTGTTGGTTTCAATGCAACTGCAAGACACATTCCCCTTCCTATTTTATGGGTAGAAGCACATACATGCATGCTGGGATTTATTCCTAGCCAATATAATAGGCCAGTTTTTAGCTACATCTGACTCAGTTCCAGTCCGTCTTGTCGAAGTCAAAATGCTATGTTCACTCGTCCAATCTTGCTCTTGCGTGTCAAACTCAATTCTTAGTTTGTGAATTTTTTTGCCATATTACTGTCGATTTGCCTTGCAGACATTGTTTGCTTGCTTTATATTATTTTTTGCCCTGTTTTTTTCTTTTTCTTGTTAATGTTTATTGCAAACTTTGTCAATTCTGTTTATTGGACAGTTCTGTCATTTATTTTGCATTTAAAACCATGGTCACTCACTCCACAGTAACAACTAAGATTTCAATGAATAAAGTTTAAAAAACACATTAGACAAAACTGATTAAAATTTAAACTAGTCATTAATTTACTCTGAAATTTTCATTAACAAAGTTTGTCTAACTTACAAAGAAAGAGTAATGTATTCATGAATAGTTATTTAACTTGCAAATACAAAAAATAATCCATGTCAACTCACTTTCTTTGTTCACTTTCTTCATTGTGGCCTCGGCTTTCTAATTCCTGTAAGTTTTGTCGTGTTTCATTCAGTTCTTTTTGTACTCGGGTGATCTCCTGAAATAATAATAAAAAACAGCTGCAGTAAAAGAAATCTTGATTTTTAAACAGATTAGAAATTTAATTCTTAAGACTTTTTTTATGATTTGAAAAAGCCTGCAGAATTAACAGGATGATGATGACCTGCCACCTGTTGAAGCATGTAAACTTCCCAAAGAGACATGGGACTGTCAGTGAATTAAGTAATAAGTGATGTAAGCTCTTTTTCTGGTATATGAAGCCCAGAAAAATAAAGGAAAATTGTCTATCAATTTTTAGCACTCTGCATCATTTATAAATATTACTTCCCCTTTTACTGTATATGGAATCCCCTCAAAATATAGTTTTATATATTAGTTCTATATATTTGAAATTGCAGTAGCCTGGCTCCACATTTCAGTCAAAATTGTTTTAGGTGTTGTCATAGAAGGATATGACTATACAACCAAGAACTTCAAATTCAATTTTCATTGGGAGGACTAACATTTTTTTTCCTTTGCGTTTTTTTTTAAAATAAAGCATTAAATTTAAAGTGGTCATTTTAAAAGTATCGCCGACAAGACTGCTAGGTTGAAACCGCAGTTGTGTATTTTAATTGACCTTTTAAAAGCTCTACATGTTATTTTTATTTTTTGTTTTTCTCACATGTATTGAGCACTTTTTAATACTACTGTTCCCTGGTCTGATTCAACTCTAACCATTAACTTACATGTCTGATTGAATAAATAACAAACATTATGTCTGCTTATTTAAATGCACTGTAACAGTGAAAATCACTTTTATTCCCCAAGTACTTTCCATCTCTTTCTGAGATAATCATCAAGGGTACAACTAATAAGGCAAAAACTATGTCTAGCTATCCATTACTGGATTTTTTTTTCTTTTGTGTTTAAATGCAACGGTTGATAGTTATGCTTTAGCGTTCATTAGAACATGAAAAGTTATCCATTATGGAATTTTTTTTTTCTATTGGAATGTAATGGCAGAGTGCATTAAAGTGTGATAACTTTTCTTTGTAGAGGCATTTTAGAACATTATTACAGTATTCGTAGCTGATTCTATTCAGTGTTGACTTCAATTTTTTATTGTAGATTGCTTCAAGGATCTGTAGTTTGGTATAGGATAGTTGTGTTTTCAATCAGTATTTTTCTATATTGCAAATGTGGACAGGAATGTTGGTGCAAATGTCTCGCAATGGACAAATGGTCAGACGTGTAGAGTTAGACGTCTTGATAATGTAGTAGTCATATATCCAACATATATATTTGTTTTTCTCTCAAAAATACATTCTCCCGAAGGACATTTGAATTGATATATAATGTTGGTTTTATGTAATACATAAGTTAGTGGGGAGGAGTTATTACGAATAATTAAATTGGTTGTGTTGTATTTTGTATCATATATAATTAATTTTAATCTTTTATTGGAATCCATGGGAGATATAATGGGATGAATGAAGCTTTTTATGATTTTCTCATCCTGTTTGTAGTTAGCATGCATCTGGTTACAATATAAGAGTTTGATATATTTAGGGTCCTTTGAAGAAGTATCATGTTCTATTTGACGTGTGTTGAGGTTTTTAATAAATCTTATTTGTTCATCTACAATGTGGTTAGGGGAGTCATTATTAATGAGAGTTTGCTTAATATTTTTAGTTCAATTTAGAAAATCTTTTCTGTTGAGGAATTAATTTGTGCTCGGTTAATTAAATTCTGTATAAGTGCTATTTCATAGTAATTAGGACATTCATTCTTATAGTTTAGAGTGCAAGAGATTTTACTAGTTGTTTTTTTATATGGGGGAGGTAGTAAATGTGTTATTATTTGTGTCTATTAAAATGGCAAGGAAAGGGATTTTGTTATCTTTAAGTTTGTATGTAAACTTGAAGACAGAGATTTTTGAAAGTATTTTTGGAGTTCAAGTAATTTGCTGCCTAAATACACACACACACACACATATACATATCACCATTCTTGGTAGATAGCTATTGTCACAATGTGTGATATTTAATTACAGAGATGTTGAAAACAAGAAAAATAATGTAAATGAAATTGGCTATATTATATACCCAAAATACATTATTAAAAAAAACAAATATAACATTAAAAAATAATTTTTACAAAATATTTTAAAAATTTAAAATTCTCAGCATCTATCATTCATGCACATATGTAATCGCATCAATGTAAAAAAACCTAGTCTGATGAAGCCCTAAGGAACAGATCATGTCACATGAAAACTTCTCCCACTTTGTCATACATCTTTCCTCCAAAACTGTTATATGAAAATTTATATATATATATATATATATATATATATATATAAAATAGTTGGGCTGGACATGTGGCAAGGATGAGTGATATTCGCATACTAAATGTTCTTTTCTACAGTGAACTCCATAGTGGTCATAGAAATGTTGGTAGACCTTGGCTCAGGTATGAAGATAAACTGAAAAGCAACCTTTCTTGCGTCAACATTCCATTTAAGATCTTTGAAGAGGTAGCTATGAAGAGATCAGAATATCGTTCTAGCTGCCATTCAGAAATAATGCACCATCAAGAAGTAAGCATCAGTTGACTGTGTGAAACATGAAAGCAAAATAAGACAGCTAACAGTGTTCCTGCTGCACTTGGATACATTCTCCTGTACTGTTTGAGGTCATTTGTGCAATTCTCAAGCCAGTCTCAAAAGTCATGCCCATCATAGGCATGCAGAAAATTAGTTTGTGGTCATTGGACCCTCATACATCGAACTCGATGGGAGAGTCCATCATATAAAATAGTGCACTCACTGTCAGCGGTAATAAAACTGTGCTTGATGTAAAATAACAGCTAAAATTTATACTAATAATAAATGTTGTTCCTCACTGTTTGGTACAATTCTGAGTTTCATGTACATGGCAATCATCAGTCATGGATTGAAAACTGACCTAAATAATTGACTGAAACAATGAAAACATTTCATTTCCCAATTTCAGAAAACAATTTAGGAATCTTCAGCCATTTTATGACGTTCTATTTGGTTTCATTTTTCATTTACAGAATTTACTTTTTTTTTCTTTTTTTTTTTTTAAAGGAGTAGGGAGAGGTTTCCCCAAGACAACATTTTTTTAATACCTATTTTATGTTTTGCTGCTAGATATTTGAAAGATCTATTTTTTTATAATTTTGTCAATGAAATCTTTGATTTATTACCATTTTCTGAAATCTTTAAAACCATAGTTATATGGGAAAATAGTAAACATTAGCTAACCCAACAATTATTATTTATAATGCTTTGGTTAAGAAAAAAATGTTTCCTTCTATTCATATTTAAAAATAATACACAATATAGTGAGTTCGCCTCGATCAACTGAGAATTCTACTTAACTTATTTACCCATAAAAATCTATATTTTTTTAAACAAAACATTTGGATATGACATCACAAACTATCTGTTCTGTATTTCTGAATTGCTGCATAACTCACCAGGGAAACTTGTTGATAAATTCAGCAAAAACTTCCACTTACCTTTTCCTGTTCCTTAATTTTATTTTTGTATTGTTCATTAAGGAGTTCTGCATCTTTTTCTTTCTTGAGTAACTCTCGTACAAATTGTTCTTTTAAGCTTGGAAAAAAAAATTGAAACTTAAAAATCACAGTCAATATATTATAATACTTAGTATAAATCAAAAGAAATCCCTGCTTTAAAATAGTGGTTCTCAACCTTTTTTAACCCATGGAGCACTTTTACTCTTAATTTTTTTTAATGAACTCCTATAAGCCATCAATGAAAAAAAAGGTTATTTTATTTTTTACTAACAGATAAGTTTAGGAGTTGTATTATAGAAATAATAAATGTATATGCTTCATTTTGAAATAAAACTAATTTAATAAAAATAAACTTGTATAAAATAACTGTTGGGTTAACCCCTCCTAATTTTTGAAAATATTAGTAAAGTAAAAGGGATGCTACCTGACATAATTTGATCTCACTTTCTGCTAGTTTTTCTATTTTTAGTATTTTAATATGGCAGAGATTACTCTAAAAATTCCAATATTGTTGTAACAAGCGTTCCAAAGTGAAATTGCTCTCTATGGATCACTAAAATATTATCATGGACACGCAATTTGCTATTTTTTTGTGTGCAGCCCCAGTAATGTTACATGGACCCTGGTTGAGAACCACTAGTTTAAAACATTGCATAATACAAAACAATAAGTAACTGAATGAAAAAAAAAATGATAAAATCTTCTACATTATAGGTTTTATTACTTGAAACAACTAATAATAATTTTATCCATGTAGTCTTATATAGTCTACATAGTTATATAGTCATATATATATATATATATATATATATATATATAGAGAGAGAGAGAGAGAGAGAGAGAGAGAGAGAGAGAGAGAGAGAGAGAGGGCAGGGAGAAATACAACAAACTCGTATTTTTCCCCCATTGTGTCATTCAGTTCAATCTATATCTTAGTCCAAGATATAGATTTGTATATCAGATCTTCCAAAGCAGTCAATCCAATTTTTTTTTTTTTTTAATAGAAAATCTTTTTTAGAACAAAATACTTCCTAATTAAAATTCAAAATTATTTTGTAGCTCAATTTATTCTTCTGCCTTTTTAAACAATTACCTCCAGCAACTTGCAGCTTATTAAAAAAAATATATGGTTTCATCAACTAAACATCACGGCTTTTAGAATGAGCCATGTTTCTTTGAACAAAACAGAACAATAAAACTCTAAAACTGAATTCTTTTTAAGAATACTGAATTTCCAAATATAACCAATTGGTCAAATTTTCAAGTTGCATTATGGAATGACATTGCCGTCAACATTAGAAAGAGTGAATGGAAAAAGGCATTTGCTTTCTAACAAAGAATTTATGTAGAAATATAAGGAATAAGATTAAACTAGAGATAAAACCGCAAAACCAGAAACAGATATTAAAGGATTGGGGGGGCGGGGTAAAAGTCCTATGAAAAAAATATTTCGAACAAATGTTTGAGATAACAAGTATTGGCACACAATGATGCCGAAGACATGAGCCGAGTTTAAAAGCTATGATAAAATTTGTTCATAACAGAAATGATTTACCCAAATTTAGTACTTTGTGTGACTAAGGATGGCCAATGTAAATAATAGCATTAAACAACAAAAATGAACATGCTCTTTTACAAATAAAATTATATTATTGCATACAATATTTAAATTCACCATCTTGTACAAATTTAGCAAACTGTTGTTAACGTAATACATAAGAACATCCTCTGAAGTGAAAACTACATTTAGTAAAGAAAAAGAGTAATACTTCTCTGAATATTTTTCTGTGAGGAATTTGCTACAATTTTGTATGAAGAAAATTTATTGTTTCTTTTTCTTGCAGTAACAGAAAATCACACCATCTGAAGACTTTTTTATGGTGGAAGCGACCAGGTTGTTCAATTCAATTTCAGAGCCGCTGATTTTGAGAGAAACCCTTTTATCGATTTGGACATAGTAGTAAACAAACACTGCTGTTTTACCACCAATCAGAATGTACCATAAATATTTTGAAATTTAAAACTTAAGAGGCCATCAAAGCATCTGGTCATCTCTGAAATCTTGATGTATGCTCATGTAACTTAAATTTATTATAACATGAACAATCTTGGATCATTGTTAATCTAATATGAATTCTTATTTTAGTTGGAAAAAATGATAAAACTTACCGAATGTTAACTGCTAAGTCATTAAGTCTTTGGTTAGATTCTTTCAGTTTCAGTTCATTTGCCTTGACCTTTTGTTGATGCAAGTCAGAGACATGAACATAAGTCAAAGAAGAATTTGGTGAATGTCTATTCTTGCATCCATCCATGCCGTCTCTGTTCAAATGTCGAACAGAAACTTCACAACACGTACCATCTGGAAACACAACCAAGCATTTACATCAGTCAATAACATGAGGGAAAAAAAACCACCATACAAAAATTTCAAAATAATTAATATAAAACTGGTTTCAATACATTTCTTTTCTTTTTACCAAAGCCTTATTAATTAAATTCTTAAGCATTAGCACACTGATGCATGCATGATCTACTCTCTTGTCATATTAGACTTCTGGTGTACTCAGTTGTGTCTATGGCTTTGGCTGAGTGCAACAATTGTGACTCTGTCCATGGACAGATGCAGCTGTGGAAAATAAATACTGCAAGGTGCCCAGCTTCAGGGAATATCTGCCCAAGGCTGCACCCCCCCCCCCATTTCACTAGAGAGAGAGGATCAGTAGTTGCTACCGAAGCCAGCGCAACTGACAGTTGCAGGGGCTGGGCAATTTTTGTCCTTGGCCCAGATATATGCACTCAGGTTCCCCACAATAAACCCAACCTTGTGTTACATCAGGTCACCATGACGAGACAAGATGAGTCATACTTGTAGTAGATATCTAAGCTCAAATGATATCTATATAAAAGGGTCACTATTTTTGTGGTAAAAAATTTATCAGTGAACTTAAAATTTCCTCAACATTTTGAGACATTGTTAATTTTTATTGGACTAAAATGGTTTCGCAGGTAGTGTAAAAATTATCAGCAAGGAAAGCGGAATCAGTAAGCCAAGTTCAAGTTCTGGCTTCATCAGTTATATTTAATTTCACACTAATGCCTTAGGGAAAGGTATGAATCCATGATTTCTCCTACCAACTACAGGTTAAATAGCAGGGTAGACTGAGCTTGTATCTAGTCTAAGAGAAAAGCCATTCTGAATTCAAAACTGTTGTATTCCGTGCTAATAGGAATATATACTTGAAAAACACAGTGGATAAAATAAGTAGAGGTTTATTGTATAAAACCAGTACAATAAGAATAAAGGTAACAGTTATGCACAAGGTCGTTGCAAGTCAAACCTACTATTGGAAGGTCAGTAGTTCTCGCGTAAGTCTGAGTTATACTCAACAGATCCCAGCTAGACAGTATCTAGCAACTGCCCCACACAGTCACATGTGGCACAAGGCCAAATTTAATGTGGGGTTCCTGAGCCCGTAGACTCAGCCAAAAAAATCCCTGTAGGCCCCACATAAGCGAGATCGAGCCTGTTTACCTCCCCAGATGAGACTACCCTTTGGCATAGCCTCGTCCAGGTTCCTCTCTGCCCAAATGCAGAGAATTTGACCAGCACAGCTGGAAACGATTCCAGATAGACTCCGTAGTCCGTTGACTTACAGATACTTACAGGTAGTTACTACCTTTAGTGTAGTCACTCAGAGAGTGACAGGTTATTCCATTACACCAAAAACCATTGGAGAAAGTAATGGGAAGCCACTTTACTATCTTTACCAAGAAGTCATAGCAATTAACAGATAATATGCTGTAATTTAGTTCCCGTAGTTAATAGAACTTATACTAAGCAGAAAGTCCATAAATTGTTTTTTTGTGTTTAAAAAAAAACACAAATGAATCTACTCCCCAAGATAGAATGGTATAGAAATATATAAAGGACTTCATAATTTTTTTCGACAGGACCATAAAGAAATTCTTCTTACAATTCAATGAGACATATAAATATTTGTTGCAGTAAATGCTGAATTTTCACGTTGTGATTGAAATAAAGTTTTCTTTGAAAATATTTTTCAACCAATAAAATTCCATCAGAAGATTTGTTTGATAAACAATAATTACAAGGACAAATACTGCCAAAATACGTGCGGGTGTAGTTGTAGAGCTACCATGTGTTATTTTTGGACCATTTAAAAAATAACAATAATACCTCTCTTCACCACTCCTGCAAATTTGAGAAAAAGATTTTTGCACGCTAGTGTGAAATTATTTTCTAATGAATGAAAATCTTGTATTCAAAAAGTTCACACCTCGATGTAAAATTAAATTTTGATCTCCCTTACAAATATAAAAATAGAGGCCTACCACTTCTAGAGGCACAAAACAATTTGGGTGGCCAGTTTGATCTACATGTGCATACACACACATGTACCCACATACAGGCACACAAGAAAATATGACTGCCAACATCCACAGACTAAGGATTTGTCCATGCACACAGGAGAGAGGATTAACTAGCAACTGCCTATTAAGCCTTTGTCTACGAACTCACAAACATATTAGGTTGACTGTCATAAAGTAAGTCTGTTCACACATTTCACACAAATTTTGAAAAAAATATATAAATGTTATTCCAACTGATATTCTGCTTCTACTTTTCCTCCAGAAGATAACTATTTTCATGTTTCATTTAAAAGATGTGTTGTTGTTATTGTTAACTGTTTGGAATCCCAACACTCAGATAGCAACTGGGTAGACAGATCCCAATAATTTGACTGAAGAAGACTGGAGAGATCACAAAATGTATTAGCCTTAATAATAAACAATTGTCATGTAGATTAAAAATTTGATTATCATCAACTCATGAAAACAGAAAAAGAAATCATAAAAGCTAACAGACTTTACCTTGATTGTTGTTATTATGGAGAGGCCCTTTCTTGAAAGTTGCAGTACGTCTTAACCTACCAACATGGCTACATTAAAATAGAAGCAGATAGGATTTAAACACCTGTTTATATTGATTATTTATATCAATTACAACACACAAACAGTTTTCAAATTCTGGTACAGTGATTTCAAAACTCTATAGTCAGTTTTTCTTTCACTTTTCTGCTAGAGAGGGTGTTGCGGAGGCAGAAATGGGTAAAAACTGAAAGACAGGACCATATTGTTGTTGTTGTTAATTCCTTCTCCACCTCAGCAAACATAAATTCAAGTAAAAGGAATACATTAACTAAGGGGAAATAAATAATTTATTTACATACATACAAAACTAGTAACTTTTTCTGTTGCTGTTGCTAAGACAACAGGAAGAGAGAATGGTGAAATTAGAAGTGAAATAGGCAGTGCTAATGGCTGTCATTGTCAGTAGTGATTCTCTCTCAGCATGTCAGTGATGACATGAAGGCTGGTTTGTGTCACGTCTCTCAGATTTCAAGTGTCAATGTCCAAGTTGGTCTGTGCTGAGTTGATTTGAATTAGAGAATTTATAGTTGTCATTCAGCTCTGAATTAAAGTTTTGGTTTTTGGAGCGAGAATGGCTCTGACTGGGCAACAAATTGTTTGTTTTATTTTGGTTCAAGTGGATGTATGCATGGAGCCTATGTGCAGAAAACATATTTACACAGTCTGCTTTGTGTCATTGAACAGACAACATCTGGTTCATGTAGAAAAATTTAAGAGGCACAACAAGGGCTTTCTTTGCTCGTAGCCAAGTAAACTTTATGAAATCAAATATAATTTTTTGACATTACACTGTGTCAGATTTTATTATGCAAAGTCAGTATTTTCATGAGATGGTATTAAGCAAACCATTTTCTTGCTTACTCTTATTATCAGAGCAAATAAGCAAATTATAATAAATAAAAAGTAATTACCCTTTATTTCTGTTTCCAAATGCATCTGCTGAATCTCTGTTATCATTTGAAACCACATCCTCTGTGATGCTGTTATCGTCAAAGCTTTGTTGCAGTACCTCATCAGTGTCTTCTAAGTTGACAATCATAAGCTGACTTCTTGCACGAAAGTTCTGCATAACATGTTCTAAGGAGAATAACGCTGGACTTGTGTGGATTTGGCGTGATGGAGGTTGAGGACGAGATAAGTTCTGCAATATATAGGAACAAGAACATAAACAATATCTTCCTCGATAAATGCACTTGGACTGAAACTGACAACAAAATAGATTTCAATATATTTAGATTTTATGTAATAATGTTTTTTTAAATTTGGAGCAGGAATTTGTAGCATTTTATAAGTGAATTTTAAAGATAATATTTAGATATTCCAAAGAAGAATCTGCAATGTTATTGGTCCTGACCTGGCATTTCAGCTTCAGTCCCTTTCCTACTATCATAACATAGCTTCCCTGTGTCTTTTCTATAAATACTTTCATGGTAATTGTTCTGATGACTCTTCCTCTTTGGTACATATGGGAACTAGTTATGACTACTTAGAGACTTTGAGGTATTACGGTGGCTGTAGTAAGAATGATAAGTAATAATGTGTTGTTTTTAGTGTGGTATGTTTGGGTTAGTAATTGTAGCAAGCTAAGTTTAATTATAAGAGAGAAGAAGATCAACCCTTCCCATCCCCACTTTTGGCCTTGTACTACATTTTAGTATTTTACAAAATAAATATTACTTTCCTCTTTGGCTTTGGTACCTAGACTTCATGAATTTAAGAGCAATACTAGATTGGCGGCAAGGTCTCATCAATTTACATTTTAAATGGTTAGATGTAACCATGAGTTCTATAGTAAGAGTTTTTTGTCGCACTTCTTGCTTGTGGAACTTTCTTCCTGTTTCTTGCTTCCAAGTTAACTTTGACCTTCAAAAATGTAAATGCAATGTCAATTGTTATCTTCTGTCTTCTTATTTTTTTATTGTCATCCCTCCTTAATAGAAGTTTTTCTTATATTCTCTAACACTCAGTAACCTCTTGCATCCTAGTTGCTTTATTGATTTGCTTGGGGTGAAATGAATAAAAAACAAAAGAATATATTTTTACATAGATTTATTCAAACACATCTGTGCCATTTTGTTTCACTACCTTTCACCATCTTTGAAGTAGCTTCATGATTCCATCCTTCCAGAACTTGGCATATTTCTGGATGATGAAGTGGTCTAAGGGGTTCTTACAGGCCCCCAGAGAGGTTCTTCTCATTAAGAGAAATAAGCAGGGTTTGAAATATGTAGCAATCTGAATGTGAAAGGTCAAGTATTGATAATAAAGCCTAGTGTTTTTATTTTTTTGTCATTTTTATCACAACCTTTAAGCTGATGTGCTCTCATGACACATCTGCTGTCACCCAAGACCTTTTCGCTTCCATACTTAATAGAAATGCTTTATCCCCAAAATTCAAACAATTGATAAGTGATGATGAATGCTTTCTTTAGATATACGAGGAGGAGTTGCTGAAAATTATTAGCCTTACATATTAGTCTGACCTCTTTAATTTGACACCCTTGGGACCAGGCCACTGCTGGACCATAGAAAAATGCTAGATGACAGAAATCCTGAGGAAAAAAAAACCCTATACAAGCAGTCTTGCTAGCTCATTCCACATATATATTGTCATGTTATCAAATGTAGGGCAAACATTAAAACAGGAAATAAAACAACCATTAATGCATCCAAGCAAGGTGTTGTTTCATACAGTCAGTCAGCTAAGTGTCATATGTGAATCATGCTTGAGCAAGTGCGTCTCTGACGATTCATGACTGACTAGGGAGAAGATTTTCCTACAGCAGGTTGCCATTTCTTTCTGCAGTAGACTATTTACTCCTGCCTTGATAACAAGGCTGATCAGACTGTCATAAAAAATAACCTTTTTATGTTTCATTTAAAAGACATGTTGTTGTTGTTGTTAAATTCTTGGAATCCCAACACTCAGATAGAAACCAAAACCTGAGTAGATGGATACCAACAGTGGTGACCAATGATGTTTAAAGAACATTTCACCAACAAACTCACAGTTAATGAGAAAATTAATAATTCAATATGGCTTCCATTATTGTCAATTATAGCTTCAATGACTTAAAAAAAACTGCACAACCCTTGTAGTTAAACATTTTGACCTACTCTTTCTTGAAGGTATTGATGTCGAGGTGGGAGGTTTTGTAGGTGGCCTCCACCAAAATGCCCAACACAGCTTGGTCAAGTGGGTCTAGGCTGAAGAAAGGCCAGAAATCGGCACACTTTGTTTTGTAGAAATTCTGTACATTCTTAGCTGTATGGCTGGAAGCACTGCCCTGGCCTTCAATGGGGATGAAAAAGACACTCTTACTCTCCAAGGTTGAAGAAAAGGTGGGTGCTGATAACATCTCAAGTCCTTGTAGTAGACATCAGCATACACCTTTTCTTGAGCCATGGCAAAACATAGCACCTCAGGACCTTGATAGTAGATATGTTTTACCATGGCTCAAGGCCAATTATACAGAATGCAACTGTGTGTCTTTTTCATTGGAGACCACAACAAAGGCCCACACTGGATATTAATCATTACAGATTTTCTCAAAAGAGACTATTTTAACAATGAACCCATAATTATAAGGTATTTGAGTATCTGCCACCATTTTTCAGGCTCCTTGGCATCCTGATGCATGATTGAAGGCTTAGATCATTATGCATAGCCATTATGAATATCTTAGGGTCTGCTTTGGCCATTAGGAATATCTTGGGGTCTGCATAGCCATTGTGAAGATCTAGGGGCCTGCATAGCCATTGTGAAGATCTATAAGTTTACTTTTAGCATGGTAATTATTTTATACATGGATGATGATGGGTTTAATTTTTTGTAATTTTGGCCTGAAGGGTATTTATGAATTATTTATATTATTTACACCTGTACTATTGTCCTCATCTTTGTTTTATTACACAATTTTTTGGCTGTTGTGCACTTCAGCCTTCTTCATTTTGCTACTCAACCTCTGCATGTATTTTGTGGAATTAAGTTAGAAAATAGTTTACCTGTTTTGGAGGAACAGTTTGTGGTCGAGTCAGTGGTTTCCGTACAGCATATAAAACATCTAAATCTGAGGTGATCTAAAAATAAATTGAAAACCTGTCATTTGAAAAAAACTGATAAAAGACATGTTTACATGAAACATTCAGTTCCTTAAATGCTGAACTATTAAGTCTTGGTGATATTGTTAACATAGTGGACCAAACAATTATGAAAAAAGTTTGTTTATGAAACTCTGTACTTGAAGTGCTAAATATAGCATCTATCAGCTAAGTGACAAATTTTATTTGTATTAATCATTTTATATATAATGTATAGAGAGAGATAAAGACTTAATAAATTTATTAATTAAGTGTATATATATATATATATATATATATATATAAAAAGACTTAATAGATTTATTTTTATTAGTTCAAACATTACTTTTAGTGGATATCTGTATTTGAGCAGAACATCTCACTTTTTTTTAAATAGTGTTTATTTTACCTACCAACATGTGCATTCAAGGAAATTTCATAAAGAAAATATGCCATCTGCCAGTATTCGATAAGATCCACCATCTGATCCAGCATGCTTTAAACCGCTCAGATACGGAGACATTTAAAATATTAAAAAATCAAGTCTGACTGTTTAAAGGATGTCAGTTTGAGTGAATTGAAATTGATGAGTGTTTATTGAATGTATAAAGTAAATGATGCCTAGATTTACTTTATATGTTCAATAAAAAACTCTTGGTTTGGCTAATTGGATATATTGAATATTATACAGAGGGTGATGGGTAAATATGCCGCCATTTTATATTTTTAATTTTACACATATGCATTGTTTGTTTTTGATTTTGTCAACTGCATAGTATAGTAGGGTCAGTTGGGCACTATCTTTGAGAAAAAGAGCATCAGGACACAATTCACTCTGTCAGAAATTTGGAAATGGCATGCTGTACTGCTTGGCATTCGTGCTAGAAGGTCAAAAACAAACATTTCAGAGTGTTTGGTTGTCAATCTGAAGACAGTGCAGAGGATTTGGAAAGAGTTGGATGATATGATGTGTTCAGCAGAGGACAGACATATTCAACAAAAAAAATTGAAAATTGCTTTTTTCACTGCAAATTATTCATTATATCATATCCAAGTATTTTACAAAAAACTAAATATTTCAAGCTCAGTTTAGGTTCATAGTTCATAACCATGCAATGAGAAGAGGTAGCATAAACTGTAGATTTGTCTGCAGAATATCATTATTGTTACATAATTATAGTGAAATCATTAAGGTTTTTGTCAAAAGCATTTTATTTTTGGTCATATATTAATTTAAAATATTCCTTTTCACAGGCTTTATTTTTGAAATGGAATAAGATCATTCTAAATTTCAGAATTTTGCTATTACCCATCAAAATGACTGGAAGAAAACGATCTAAAAACAACAATAGAAAAGATAGGTAACAAAACGTAAATGAAATAGCTCTAATTTGTCCAACTTAGGAAACTTAGCATTGCGGCCAAAGTATTCTAAAATGTTGCCAATAACAAAGGAGAAAATGAAAAACACCTAAAAACAAATCGAATATAGCATCAAAATTTATATTATTTTTATTGATTTGTTATGCAATGAAATACATAATTGTCAACAATGTTTCCGTAAAATTTGATATTTCCTGTAAGAAATTCTTAATAAATATTATTATTATTTTACTTAAGTGTAAGGTAGTCCTACATTTACAATTCCTTACATCTAACCATGAAAACTCCTTGTAACACCAAAGATGAAATGAAGGCAAGGATTACAGCAGCATTCACCAACTTAAACAAGGAGACCATCCAGAAGAGTTGCAGGAGATTCCAAAGTCATCAGGAGGCCATGATTAAAGCCAATGGCAATTTTATTGAATAAATTTATCTTTAGCATTTCAAAATATTTCTGTGTAATTTTGGCAAATAAATCTGTTAAAATGAGATATCAGTGTTATTTTCATTTTTGCGTCATTTAGGCAACATTTTATCCATCGCACACTGTAGCTCTAGTTATCTGTTGAGCACTTTTTGACAGAAGTTCTGCTAACCTGAAAAAACTCATAAAATTCTCATAATTTGTGCACGCAGACAGACACACACACACACACAAACATATATGAGGTCTGTCTGAAAGGTAACTGGACTGGATGTGCTATGGGCATTGTCCACAGTGAGTCCTTGCTACAGGGCTAGACAATCAATCAGCAAATCTACAGAGATTCTGCAGCATTTGCTTCACTCAGTGCATGAGAAGACACAAGAGTTGTGGGAGGACAAATCGTGGCTGCTTCAGCACAACAATACACTTGCTCACAATTGACAATTTCTGGCCAAGAAGTACATTTTTTTTACGATCATCAAGGTGACCTGTTTTGAAGGTGTGGAGGCCCTCAAAAGGGTCATAATAATGGAACTGAGGGGCATCTAAGAAGAGTCCTTCTAGCAGTACATAGAAGTGTGGCAGAGAAAGATGGAAAAGTGCATTAGATTGAGGGGGATTACTTTGAAGGGGAAACCATGTAGCTTCTTGTTTGGAATTGAAATAAATTGTTTGTGACACCAGTCCCATTACTTTTCAGACAGACCTTGTATAAGCATTTGATATATTCAACTGACAAAACTTGTCTGTTTCATTTAATCAAATCATTATTAGTCTGAAGAAGTCCTTACAGAGTCACGAAACACATAACTTAACATTTTTCCATTTTGTCAATTCATTTGTTTCCAATTTGTATGAAACGTTAAAACAATTTATCACTATCCTAACAAAGGGTGATATGCCTTAGAGAACTTGATAGCATTTTTTTTAAATACCCCATACAGGACCACACAGTTTGGCACAAGACAAAAACCAACACGAGATTATGACAACCAAGTCAGAATAATGCTAATGTGAGATAAAAGCTGTACAATTCCCATTGTGAATTGAAAGAAAACTTACTGTGTGTGATGCATTTAAATCATGTAATTGTATCTGCTGTTCAAGAAGTTGGTGTTGTTGCTGTTGAATTTTATTTTCTGCATTTTCCAAACACTGGTCTCTTTCTTTAATGGCTTCCACCTGTTTTGTTTTGTTAAGCCAGGCACAAGAGAATAGAAATGACGAGAAAGTGTATCAGAAAAGAAAAAAACAAAAAAAACAAATTCATCCAAATGGGAGAATAATTTAAAATAAGATTCTATAAATCAAACAAGCAAAATCAATATATAAAAAGAAAAAAAAATTACAGTATGTAAACAGAAACTACAATTTGAAAAAATATATTAACAGCTAATGGAGGTTTTGTGTTACATAAAAATCTTTTTCCCTTTATCATATTTCTTTCCCTTAAAATTGTTCTTGATATATAAAAAAAACTTATATCTCATTATTCCATATTTTTTACGTAAATGATGCAATACAATATTCTATATAACTAAAAATGAATATTTACCATTTCTTTTAATTTTTCTTTGAGTAAATTGACTTCCTTTGCTTTCTCAGCAAAAATCTCTTCATCATTAATCAAATGTTCCCGGCACTGGAAAATAACAAAAAAGTCAACTTTTAGTGAATTAAAATGCAAAATCAATTTCTGCATTTCTTTTATTGAAGGTTTCCATTCCAGGCTAGTGTGCAATCAAAGAAATGGGCAAAGAGGGAGTTTGAAATCAGAAAGAGAAATTGTAAAACACATAATGGGATTATTTTTATGTTTTTTTTTTTAATCACCCCAAGCAAGACAGTACAGCCACTAGCATGCTATAGGGTTATAGGGTGTGGAGGAATTAGGAACAGAAAAATTAGTAATCAGGAGAAAGAGAAAAGAGTAATCAGGAAAACAGTAGATAGCGATTGACATTGCATTTAAATTTTTGCAGATTAAAGTTGGCTGGAAAGCATGGAGCCAGATGGGAGTTCCACAATTGCAAAGTGCTGAGTAAGAAACTGTTAGCATAGAAGTTATGGCTACATCGAGCTAATTCAACTGTAAATTGATGAAAATTGTGCTTAAATTCATAGAGTCTCTGTAGCATAGCGAAGAGCTCATCCAAACAGTTATCATGAAATAATTTATACAGCTGTGGGCAAGTGACTGAAGCTGAGCTGCAAGATCAGGACCAATGATATTTGCTGATCCTTCTTTGGATTTTATCGAGGAGCTCCAGGAAAATAGCAGGGGTACCGGACCAAATATGGCAGCAATGTTCTAAGCATGTTACAAATGGTAGACTCATAGATATGCAAAATAGATTCTGGTGAGAAAAATTGTCTAGCACAACACAGTGAACCAACTTTCTTAGCAGATGATCTGGTGATGGATTCAATCTAATCTTTCCACTTCATTTCAACTGAGAACGTTAGCCCGAGAAGGCACAATGTTACTTTCTTGGAGGATGGCATCAGCTATGCTGATAGAAGGCAATGAGGCGTCTCTCAGATGATTAATGGAAAGCAGTTTAGTTTTGGAGGCATTAAAATTCACAAGCCATTCTATACCCCAGTTAATGACATTATTCTAGGAATTATTTAGTTAAGACTCTCATTGCTGCTGAGATCACATCTAGCCTTTTTTAAGGTGGGCATGGAATCTAGTCATTCTTGAATGTTTTTCGTGATATTTTTTTAATCCTTCCACATTCTGAATGTGGAAATGTTCAAATGTTCAATGTTAAAAAACACTGTAAAACAGTTACATTTTTGAATAATGAAGACAAAATGATGCTTGTTTAAAAATTTGACAGCACAAATTTTAGAAAATTTAAAACTATCTTTCTATGGCAACAATCACTAACTTGAATTAATTCAGTTCAAAATGGTGGATTTGTCAGCCAAAATTGCTTCAGAGAAACAAGCTTCATATAATAATAGTTTGTTGGTTACAAATTGGAATTCTGTCAATTTTTATTTCAGTTTAGAATGATTTATATAGATTATTTTACTGGCACATCAACCCCATGGGTCAGAGTTTAGAATAAAGAAAATTTTGTCACTAAATAAATGGCAATTGTACTTTGCTTTTGCACTTTCCATAAGGTAAGAAGCAAACTGAAGGAGATGAAATTTTCATCTAACAAAGCAAGTATAAAAAATGCAAGTATTTTCTGGTTGATTTTCATCTCTTTAATTGGAACAAAGAATTTCAAGAACAGAATTTCAGAAAAAAATAACTGGCAATGTTTAACCTTTGTGCCTGCCAAAGAATGGTGTGCCCAAGGGAGAGTTATTCCTTTGACACTACTATTACTATATACACATTTTACTCCCTCAACAATATTTATTGTTTTAAAAAGTGATAATTAGAATTTTAATAAGTTCCAAACATGTAAAAATGGATTTCTACATTTTCTTCATTCTTGAGAATTGACAAATAAGATACTAAACAGTATTTATTTATTAGATTGAATAAAAAAACTTGTTTTTAATTATTTATTTATAAAATGGTAAATAATAAATATTGCATTGTACTTGGTTTACAGATTTTGATAATTCTGTAAATTTTTATAAATTTTTGATTTCTTTTCAAATTTATTTCTTTATAAAATGGTAAATAAATCTTTATAGAAGGTAAATAAAAGTGTTAACAGAGATAGAGCATTAATAGGATTAATATAATAAATATTGCATTGTCCTTTGTTCCCATATTTTTATAATCCTATAAATAAACATTGCTGAGGGTGTCAGGGGAATAACCGTCCTTTTGATACACCATTTTTTTGCAGTCATAAAAGTTAAATATTCTCAAAAATCCTATAAAATAATTAAAAACAAGAGTAGAATATAGGAGAACAATTTTGTTCTTGAATTAGTTTAATATTACAGAAAGACTTGAATTTTACAAGTGAATGTAAATACCGTTTTAATCTCAGTCTGAAGTTCTTTCATTTTTTCATTGCTGTACTTTTCAGATATATTTGATATGGTGGCCATTTTTCGTTTAACCTGAAACAGAAAGAAAATCATGGTTTCCAATTCCCTCTTTTTTTTTTTTACTTTGTCATTTTTCCTATTTAAGGACTTGCTGTGTGGTTGAGATAATTGTATATTTCTCATTGTTAGAATCTGTTCAGTGATTGAAAAGAAAACAAAATTTCTATGTTGATTTTTAAAACAACACTCTCCATTTGGCAGATTGATGCAACACAATCTTCTTATCCCTCTATTGCATTGCTTTATGCCAGATGAACTATATTATTATATTTCTACTTAAACAGCTGTAAAATTTTATTTAAGACAAAAAAAAGTCTATATCCAGTGAATCAGAAAATAACAGAAAAAGTTTTTATTGTACAACAATTATGATAATTTCAATGTCTAAATATGATAACATTTCTTCAGGCAGCTTGTTTCCCCAGAACTGGTACTTTGTGGAACAGACTCCCAAAAAGATGATTCCTTGATCACTATGATCTTAAACACTTCAAATCTAGGATCAACCATTATCTATCCAAGAGTAGAATCCCTGCTAGCAGCAGTGAGACTACAATGGACTGGACCTGTCTATTGTTTGGACGATTCTTGATTGCTGAAAAATTGCTCTGTATGGTGAACTAAAGTGTGTGAAGTGACGGCTAGACAGTCAAAGACATCGCCATAAAGACTGCCTCAAAACGGAACTGAAAGCGATGCAGATTGATGTAAACAACTAGGAATAGCTGACTGTGGACCACCCTGAATGGAGCTGAACACTTCATGCTGAAGTAGCAATAATCGAAACAACGAGGCTGGACAATTACCAGTGATCATCAACCGAGAGATATGGCTGTCACCGAACCTAAAAATCTCCTTCACATATTTTCGCCAAATACTAATTATCTATCCTATATATTCTCATAATAAGAATTTCTTATTTCCTCTTTTTACAAACTTACAACCTCATTTAGAAACCCACTACATGGAGTGGCTCTTACGCCTTGTATTAACTGAACAATAGCATTAAGAAAAACATATCCTAATAATAAGAAGTACAGAGAAAGAACCTTGACAATTGCCACAACAGATTTTATGATTAAAACAGAAAACTGTATTCTACAATTGTAATAAATTGGTAACTTTTAATAAAACTTAATAAAAATAACCTATTAATAACTTGGATATTTATTTTCAGCCTAAATCTTTGGATCTTTGTCTTCACCAGTTCTTCTGTTAATCTTTTTATTTTAAAACTGGTTCTGTATGTTTAAAAAAAAATTAATTGAACCCTCATTGTTCTAGTTATTGATAATGTATGAAATTTTGTGACAGATATCAGTGCGGAACATGGAAATGGTGAGTCAAGTTCAAATTTTACACTTGTTTGTTGCATTCACTTTCGTGCTAATGCTCTTGAGAAAAGCATGAATCCATCTGATCTCTTCTCCCCCAGTTATAGGTTAAATAGCATGATAGACTAGGCTCTCAAACCTCAAGTATCAACCAGTCTAAGAGAAGGAAAACTGAATTCCAAACTGTGTAGGACTCAATGGGAAACCACTCCACTATCATTCCCAAAGAATGCATGCCAATTCACAGATAATTAAAAAAATGAGATCTTTTAAGAGCCACGATTGCCTAGATCCAAAAAGGACATGGCGTTTTTAAAAAATCATTCACTGGCAGATAAAATTGCTTGAAATCTGGAAACAATTTTGTTACAACAACATCAATAATGTTGATTATTATGATGATTGTAAGCACTTCTGCTCCCACTGGGAGCAAGATGGATCCAGCAGGGAGTTTGAATAAGAGAGTTGTTAAGTTTACCATGTCTCATGTCGTCTTTGTGTTGCTTTGATAGTTCTGCCACAGATTAGAACATCATCAATAATTGTTTTGACTCCTTGAATATTTTTCAATAATTCTGACATCTTTCTTTGAAATATTTCTGGAGTTGATGTTATACCAAAAGGTGGTGCGCATTGACTTTTCAGCTAGTTTCATATAACTTATCTTGCCACCCTAAGACCAGCGGAACAAATTTAATTCTATGTAATAATGATTAGAGCTAAAAATGTTTCTTACCTCTCCTCTCAAGTCAAGCCAGTTTTTAAGACTTGCACTTAGGCTTTCAGACAAAATGTTTCTATTCTGGATCTTGATTAACTGTTTATGAGCTTCTTCAGACAGTAACTGATATTGTGAAGATTCTTCTTGGAGCCTTCAAACAGAATAACAACTTTTATTAGAATCATTATAGAGTGATTTGATTAAACAATCACTATATTTTAGATCATAATGCATTATGTTTCACCTGTGTTGCAATCTAAGGTGCATATTTAAGCAATCATTTAATATTCAAGAAATCAGTAGTTCTGTTATATAAATGTGTGAAAATTAGTAATAAAATGTATTTGGTAGTATATAAAAAAATATATGAGTAATGCCTTAATTTATGTTTATGTGGTCTTACAGCCGGATCATGCTGAAGCACTGGTTCTTGTCCGATCACTAAAGTTAAGCAATATTGAACCTGGTCAGTACTTAGATGAGTGACTACCTGAAAATATCAGATGCTGTAAGCTTTGATATGTGGTTGGTGCCATGGATAAAGGCTTGGAATGAGAAATTGGAGAGCCAAGTTCGAATTCCAGTTGAGTTTGTTATATTCATTTATAATAAATACCCTTGGGAAAGGTATGATTCCACCTCTTTTCCTCCCAGCTATGGTAAGACTTGTATCAGAAAATCATTATTATCTCCAAAAAGGTTTTTACAATCCCAAAATATGTTTTGGCTTTAAATAACACCAAAAAGGTTGATAAGCCATAAAAAAACAAATCAATCAGTTATGTGATGGTGTTGAAAAAACAGTAATGACCTTTATTTTATATATGTTCAAGAATGTTTCTGAGCATCCACAATTGTCTAAGTTCAACTCCTGGTTTTTCAGTTTCAACCCATCCTCTTGCAGTATCAATGAAGTAAGTATTTCAACATCTGGCACAATGTGCATTGTATGAAGCAACAAGTTGCTCAATTTTTCATCAACTAAATTATTATATATTTACAAAATAGGTAGATACTAAACCACCAATAAAACCATTTGGTTCCTTTTAAAAGCAATTCATTTCTGTATTATAAAATGATGGAAGTAACAATATTATCAATTTTATTATTAATTATAGATATTTTAATTTGTATTTGCAATACAAGTTATTGTGATAATTATTATTACTCACATTATGCAATATTTTGTGATTAAATGCAGTTTGCAATGCAAAGAACAAAAAAATAAGTGACAAAACTTTCAACATATTAAAATTATTAATATGATAACATTGAACTAAATTTAATAGTTTTAACAATTCATATATTGATTCCACAGATAACACCTAATTTGTTAGAAGACAACATCCTCTTAAATGTAGGAAAATGTAGGAAAAATTATGTTTACAATGACACACACACATAGCCTCTACCTATCAAGTAGTTGCCAAACATTTGCTATATCTATCTGTATCTATAATTCTCAAAGTGTGTGTGTGTGTGTGTGATTGGATGATGTTAATGCATTTCCACAGTTTTCATCCAATTTCAATGAAATTTTTTTGTTTGATAGATAATTCTTCAGTGCAGTTTGGAGTCCAAATTGGCTGGAAACAATTACAATCTTGTAGGTAAAAAAAAAAAAAAAAATCGAAAAAATTGATTTATTTTTGTGCAAAAATTAAAGGCAAAATTTAATGTCTGTAAAAAACAGAATATAATCACTTTAGAGAGTTGAAATCTACCACAAAAGATTATTAGAATTATAAAAAAAGTTATTATAAATAAAAATTATCATATATTATTATTATTATGGTCCATGGAAGAGGTTCCTTCCTTGCAAGATTGAAAACACAAAAATGGCCCTTTTCAGGTCCGCCACCCGTTCAAATTGTACATTAAAAAATAGACCATTAAATATAATAGGCACAAAACATCTATTGTTTTTACCAATACATATAAAACAAAAAACTTTACTAAAAATTATTTAAATGAAAATGATATTTACAGTAAGCAAAAATGAAAATTTTTTCATATCTGTAATAAGAATTTACAGAAGTTTTAATTAAAATTTTTAAGTCAGGTGTAATGATATGCATGTCAAAAAAAAAACAATTGCCCAGTACAAGTATTAGTTCAAAGACGTGTGTGGTAAAAAATTATTTTCTGAAATACCTGCTGATATTATTTTGGAGGTCTCTAACATGATTCTGGGTATCAATGATTGCATCATTGTCAGCCATATTAAACAACCGGGTGCGCTCTCGAGCAAGCTCTTCTCTCAGATTCTTAAAAAGACAACACAAGAAAGAAAAATTTATAAATAAAAAAAAAATAAAAAATTACAAAGAACATGTTGCAGATATGAATCACCCCACAACAATGAAAAAGGCAAGAAAGGTTTTTTAATATAAACATAAAATATTTTTTATTTTTGTGTTTTTTACAACTTCTATGTTTGTAGTTGGTGAGATGAAAAGAAATGCGTTTTCCTTGCATGTATGTGTGAAAAAGAGGAAAGAGAGAAAGTAAAAAGGAAAGTATAAATGTCACATAGCTCGGTGAGAAAGAGTAAAGAATGTCACATAGCTCGGTGAGAAAGAGTATAGAACGTCACATAGCTCGGTGAGAAAGAGTATAGAACGTCACATAGCTCGGTGAGAAAGAGTATAGAACGTCACATAGCTCGGTGAGAAAGAGTATAGAATGTCACATAGCTCGGTGAGAAAGAGTATAGAATGTCACATAGCTCGGTGAGAAAGAATATAGAATGTCACATAGCTCGGTGAGAAAGAGTATAGAATGTCACATAGCTCGGTGAGAAAGAGTATAGAATGTCACAATTCTCATGAGGTCAACTAAACTTAATACACAGCAGATGATTGTTTTAATGCCATGTCCCTATGATAGAACATAGGCAATCATGGCTCTCCACAGATTTTTTTCATTATTTGCAAATTGCCATGCATTCTTGGAAAAGACAGTGAAGTGAATTTTTGTTACCTTCTCTACCAATTGGAATTCAGAGTTTTCCTTGTTTTAGACTGATTGCTACCCAAGGCTTGAGAACTCAATCTATCCTGCTATTTAATCTATAGTTTGAGGGAGAAGAGATGGATTCATGCCTTTCTGAAAGGACAATTGAGCAAAAGTGAATGCCATAAATTCAAAATTTGAATGAAATCCTACAAATTACTATTACAATGATCAAATATTTGTATTTTTACCATCTTTTTCTTCTTCTAGGTGTCCCTTCAAGACATGAGCAAGTTTTTAAATTGAAAATTAAAATTTTATATTCAATTTTTAATTTTACATTTAAAGTTTCTGATATCAGCCATGGAATTTTTTGACTCTTCAAAACTGAATAGTGAAATTTTTTTCCACTCTCACTATTTTAAAACGAGAAAATCAAGAAATTACTTTGAACTTAAAAAAATAATTTGTTTAAAATTCTATTTATTTTCTTTGGAAGTAACTTGGTACCATCTTTCTTTTTATGTGCCATGTCCTTTCAGGACATGGCAATCATGGCTCTCCATCTCACTCTATACCTTGCAGCTCTCAACAAGTTCCTTCCCTCTGCCACCTCCCCCAGACCACATTCTGTCATCCACTTGCTTAAGCCTGCCAGTTATGTCATGTATTTCTTTTCCCTTGTCTCTCTTTCCCTATATTCGACCCGTGAATATCAAATTCTCCAGGCCCTCCTTCCTCATTACGTATCCCAGAAACTTCAGCTGCCTCTTCCTGATGTTAAGTATAAGCCTCCTCCTTGTTTGCATCCTCTATAAGACCTCATCAGTGCTCACACACTCAGTCTATGATATCTTTAGCATCCTTCTGTAGAACCACATCTCGCCTTGAGTCAGTTTTTGTTATAAATTTACATTGGTCAACGTCATGCCACCACCACTTTCCATTCTTCCACAACACACAATTGGTTAGGGAAAAAAATTGAATTTTTACTGTGGTACAACAAAAAATGCACATTTTTTGCTAGAGCATTTCAATAATATCACATTATGAGAATAAAGTTGTTTGTTCAAAGAAGATAACTTCCGGTCTATCAACTACTTATTAAAGAGTTGTTTCCCTTAATAAGAAGCTAACAATGAGATAGTGCAAATCATCAGCCTGTTAATATCATTATTTTCTCTTCTAGTTACATGTACTACTCATTTTTTTATGTTAATTCTGTGTTCAAGTGATTTGCGTTATTTGGCAAAGCTCTTTGGAATTTTGGAGTTTTAGTCTTTTGAAAGAAATTTTTTTTTTTCCATTTCATGCTGAACAAGGTAAAGCCACTAAGATAAAGGGGGTTATTGAGTGTGAAGGAATATAAGAAAAAGAAAAACTCTATTAAGGAGAGAGGACAATAAAAGAACACGAATTAAGACAGAAGATAATAACTGACATTGTATTTAGATTTTAAAGATCAAAATTGGCTAGAAAGAAAAAAAACAGAAAAGAGTTCCACAAGCAGATTTATTTAAAGCCATTTTAACCATTGTCCTGAAAAAATGGTTGAAAACAGATGTTAGTTTAGACATTTTTGAATTGGATGCAAGAATAGTTTTGAGTATAAGATTATTTTCAAATCAAAATTTGTTCAGAAAATAAAATAAGAAACAAAAAAAAAAAGTAAATTCTTTAAAAGATTTGTCATTATTGCAAACATTACTTACAATGATTTCAGTCTGCATTTTTTCAAATCTTATTGACTGGCTGTCTCGATTGACAATTGGTTTGTTTCGGATATCTTTTGCCTTTAAAGAAATGCAACAAACAAAATAAATAACCAATAGAAGAATACAATAAAATTTGGTCACTTCCATGGAAATTTTTATGTGGAAGATACTTCATGGAGGCTACTGCATTAACTAATAAGATATATATATATATATATATATATATATATATATATATATATATATTAGGTTGAGTCTTAAGTAATTTTCGTTTTGTGGAACCAATTTTAATGACAAATGTATCATTCTGACTACAAATCATATGTAGCAGTTCAAAATAAATTTGTAGTACACTAACACAGTTGATTAGATGAAAAATGTTGTTCGCTTCCATGACAACGTAAGGCTGCATGAAACAAGAAGTACAGAGAATAAAATTTTGGGATTTGGTTGGTCTGTTCTACCCCAATCTCTCATATTCACCTGACCTTGCACCATTACTTTTTTCGATTGCTGCAAAATGCTTTGATGGGGAAAAATTTGATGAAAACTAGATTCAAGAGTTGGTCAAAAACATTTTCACAACACAAAACCTATGAAATTTTACTGAAAAGGTTATGGAAGTGCTGCCTAATAAGTTACAACAAATTATAAAATGTAATTGTCCTTTATTTTGGGAAGAATAAAGTAAATAAGCGAAACTGAAAATTATTTATAACTCAACCTAATAAATATCCCAAATAATTGTTAATGTATAATTCATAGAAGGTGCAAGCATATTAAAATTGAAAGAGTGTTGATAGAAGACATTTAATATAAAAATTGCTGAATGTAATTTCTGGAAGACAAATAATTAAATAAATCTACTGGAACCTAAAAGAAACTTAACAAAATATTCAATTGAAATTAAAAACTTTGAATTTTCTCATAAAATAATGAATCTTATTGTTAGCGGAAGTTAAATTTCCTTCCACTATAAAGGACAATAACTCAAAATGCAATAGAGTTACTTCCCTTGTCTGGAAGACAAGTGGAGCACTTCTGAATTGAACATGGGAACAAGCTGACATACATGTGAAATTCATGGTTTCAATCTAAACACATCCTTGCAGTGAATGAATGAAAAATTGTTTTATTATGTGTTAAAATAGACTAGTGTTTTATTTTCATTTGTTTTTGTTCATCCCAACAGCCTGGGATATAACACTTATTTTATGTTAATGCAAGTTGTTGGAGGCAGATATTGATAGTATGACAGTGGTGGTTGAATCTGATGGCCAATAGACAATATTTTTTGTCTTTTTACAGATAGTAGCTGAGCATGTGATGAAAGACATGACTTACCTCGGAGTTCAAAACAAACGCGAACGTGTCTTGCCTGCAAAGTAATGACGAAAAGAAACATGGCCACTATTGATGAGGCAATTTATGCGCGCCTATCTCATCCAAAATGAGATGATACTTGCACACATGCAAACTTTGGCCGTATCAGACTGGCATAAAAAGCGAGGTGCCTGCAGCACGACTCAGGTCAGGAGTCATGCGGCGGACTGCGTGCAATAGAGTTGGATGTACGAATTGACAGACGGACAAAGAGGAAGTCGAAGTAGGCGCGGCTGAGTTGGTGTCTGTTTCAAGACTGCCCGGTCTAATGGCCGAGAAAGGGAGTCACGCAATCCATTTCCTTGAGGCGACCAACGACGAAGGAAGAATAGCTGGTCTGCCGGCGAACGGCGCACTGCACTTTCTGACCCCCCCCCTCTCATCACCATTTTTTTTCTTTTTTGTTTACTACTGAGCAGCTGTCTGGCAAAATTGAGTGACATGAAAGTGCATATAAAGCAAATGTATGCTATTGAATTCCTCTATGAGGAAAGAAAAATTCTACCCATTCATTCATTGATGCTTGGTGAACATTTATGAAAACCAAACAGGGGATGTAAGCACAGTTAGGCAGTGGGTAATGCATTTCAGCAACGGCAATAATGATATCTGTGGCAAGCCACATTCAAGACAGACTATGCAAACAATATTTTCCTAGCAACATTATTGCAGCTGCAAAAAATCGAGAAAGTGTTTTGCAGCTGAAAACTTGCTCTATCCAATGGTGCTATTGTGTTCCTTGTATTTATTATTTCCATGGAAATAAATCAGAAGAATTACATCTGGAGCCTCCCTTGTATATGAAACTATGGTCAAAGCAGATCATAAGGCTATCACAGAAATAAGTATTCAATTAAAATGAAATGAAAAGCTTTGAATTACAAGACTTATATGAAAAGTTTTAACTGATTATAAAACATTAATGAGAAAAGCAATAGTTCTATTTTTTAGGTTAGATTTTAAAGAAATATACATTTGATGAAAAGATTTATGAAAATAAACGATAAAATAGAAACTAATTTGTTCTCACCCGATTTGCATATTTCAGGGAATTTAAACTTTCATCGAAGCTGGAAGCAGCAGGGCTGATGCAGCAAATCATAAGAGTTTGTGCATTCCCGCCTAAGGAATCCTGGAATGTAAGACATCAGTTTAATGAACAGCTTTTTGAAAAACCCGTATACATCACTAAACTAATTCACCTGACAGTACAAAGATATTTGTAATCAGAAGAACGTTTAAGGTCAGTATCAATAATGGATTCATTAATGGACAACATAAAATGAAAGATGATAAAAGATTGGGAAATAATAAGGTTTTGTGCTCAAGCTCATCATGGAGGCATAACAGGGAATGGTCACAAAAGAAATCACTGATGAGATGTTAATTTGTATGGTTTCTCTGGATGAATACTTGGCTTAATCCAATTTTTCTTATAAAATCACAAAATGATATGGAGAAGTGCCAGAGGGCCTTAGCAATATTTCTTGGAAACTTTGGAATAAATGAACAGAATCATAGGTATAAACAAATAATATATGTTTATTTATTTGACTTTGACTGGAGCAAGTTCTTTGCAATTCAGGCTGGTGAAAGTTTGTTTGGCTAGGTAGTTGATAATTTATGAGTCTGATCTTGGTAGTATTCAGAAATGTGTTTACTTTGGAAATATGAATGCCAAATGCAGTGTTTTTGTGGCCCTCACGAAGTACATAAAGATATCTAAGCAGATGATGACTTAGTTTCTTCACGTGACATGCTTGGCTGGTTTCTCTGACTGACTCCTCTCCTCTCTGTCGGCTGTCTCTTCATATATACTTAAGAAAGGTTCCAAACTACTTGGCGCAAAGCTTGGTTTTACCTAACATCAAAAGTCTCTTTTTGACCAAAATTCCTTTATTTATTTTCCAGTGTTCATTTCTTTTTCTGTTTTTTTTTATAGTGGAAGTTATGAGTGGAGCTTCACTCATTTTGGTAGATTTCTAGTCACAATAACTAGACCCTGGACCTGCAAACTCCTGTTATTCAGTCTTTTCATCTTCTTCCTCTTTTTTTATTTGAGGGTTGCCTTCTTGTTAATTGAGAGAGATGCATAGAGAGAGAAAAGATATTGGTCTTAAAGAAATGCAAATGCCTTATTGTAATCAGTTGTTAACTGGGGTAAAGAAAGGTTTGTGAATTTTAACACCTCCAAAATGAGACTTCTATATTTTAATCACCATAGAGAACCTGCTTTTACCTTCCATCAGCATGGCTGATGCTAACCACTAGGAGAGCAACTTTTTACACTGTCTTGGACTTACGTCTCCCACTTAAACATTGAATATAACTCATGTTTGAGAAATTTTGTCAGCAGAAAACATGAGACCAAAAAGGCCCAGTGAGTTTATCTCCTGGAGGTTAGCATCAGCCATGCTAATGGAAGGCAAAAAAGTTTCTTTAAGATGATTAATAGAAAGCAGTTTCATTTTAGGGGCGTTAAAATTAACAAACCACTTCTTATTCCAGTTCACAACATATTTTAGGTCATTTCGGAGCCTCTCTGCCAATCAAACCAGACAGACTCTCTACTAAGACAGAAGTAAATAATTATTTTACCAGTATAAGCCACCAAATTCTGAACACACATTTTATTTTTATAGTCTCAGTTGTGGAGTTTCTCGAACATAAGTTACATTCAATCTTTATTAAAGAAAATAATTAAAATCAGAGAACAACGACTCAAAATACCTTTCATACCTTTAAAATTCTTGTAATTTTAGAATCCCGATAAGGAATGTGTTTGGCTTTTTTTTTGGGATCCGCCAAGGAACTAATAACGTTTCCTAAGGCCAAAAGTCCCGTGTTGATATGCACCGATTCTGAAAAGATCACAAATAGGAACCTTTCACTTTATTTCAAAAGTAAATTCAATGTGAATAACATCAAATAGAAATTGTTCTTTATCTATAAGAATTGATTTTTTTGTAAAAGCTAATATACAAAATTTATCTTTTAATTAGTTAGCTGTTTAATGAGTTAGATATTTACCTTTAAATCTTTCCCCAACATTTCCAATGCGGTGAGCACGTTCTGAGCCAGCCAGGTCAACAAAATGAAATTTGGCAGAAATACAATGAGAAATTTCTAAAACAAATGAAAAGAGGATTTGAAAAGGGATGTTTTCTTTAAGTGATATATAAAATAAAAACATTCCCTCTTACAAGTCTGCCAAATTATTTTATATATAAATACAGAAACTGATCCTGAAAAAGAAATTTAAAAAATAAATGAAATTATTCCCTTATTATATGGAGATTACAGTTGTTTTTTTTTTTAAAAAAACAAAACAAAGATAAATTTTGAATTTAATAGACAGGATTTATATTTTATATTTAAAATAAACAGGGATAAATGGTGTTTTTTAAAAAAATATGTATTAAAATAAATGAACCTAAAACTATAAAAAAAAATTATTATTTAAAATAAACAGGATTTATATTTTATATTTAACATAAACGGGGATTAATTGTATTTTTTTTAGATTTGTAATAAAATAAACAGACCTAAAACTATAATAAAATAATATAGTGAAGAATAATATATATTTATTAATATATAATTAATAGCTCTGTTCTGTTATATTACATCAAGCACTATTTTATTAACACCAGCACTCAGTGTGCAATATATATAAATATGAGTTCGTGGCCCTGAGTTTCATGCTTTTGTGATCATCATACAATCTCTCTCTCTCTATTATTTATTATATATATATATATATATATATATATATATATATATATATATAATTTTAGAATTGGACATAGTCCGACAATTTATTTAAAGACATTTATATATATTATGTTTAACGTTCTTTTGATAGATACAAGTATTTAAGCAAATGCTCTGGAAGATTTAAGTTTAAAGATAGTAAAATCGACCTTGCTAACCAGACGCTGCTCTGTGGCCGAAAGGTTAAGGCACATCACGCGAAATGATGGTTCCGTATAGGATACAGGTTCGATTCCTGTCGGAGAGCGAAAATTTTCTATGAAAATTTCTCGGATATTCAGGCCGGTAAATGTTATTTAATACTGTTTATTATAAAACAGAGCATTTGCTTAAATACTTGTATCTATAAAAAGAACGTTAAACATAATATATATAAATGTCTTTAAATATATATATATATATATATATATATATATATAGTATTTACATTAGTCGGACTATTGTACTCATCTTTGTCACCATATTTGTCACAACGTTTCGGCTGTTGTACGCTCCGGCCTTCTTCAGGTGGTTGGAATTTCGAACTGAACCCTTTATTTCATACTCAGATGTCCTCAAGGACACATGGCACAGTGGATAAAGGCGTTGGTTAGATCCAGTGACAGACCCAAAGAGTGTGAGTTCAATACCCAGTTAAGGCAGTGGAGAACTTTCAGAGGGAAAATTCGCAGGAGATAACTGATAACTGACATCCATCAAACATGGCACGTGGAACTAGAACAGTCTACCCCAGCGATCGAAATAAAGGGTTCGGTTCGACATTCCAACCACCTGAAGAAGGCCGGAGCGTACAACGGCCGAAACGTTGTGACAAATATGGCGACAAAGATGAGGACAATAGTCTGACTAATGTAAATACTGTACATAATACCTCATCTCAAAAATATAGACAGAATATATATATATATATATATCCTTCCTTTATCAATTTGTTTTTCAGCAGGGATTGATAAAAACAGATACAAATTCTCAAGTATACCAAAAGATTTTTAAAAAACTTTCAACAAAGTGTTAATTGCAAACATTTTGGAATTAAAAAATATATATTTATATGTATATCTAGTATTATTCAATAACTTTTTTTTTCTTTTTTTTTTAATTAACAATCTAATATTTGTTTTCATTACAACAATTTTTTTTTTAATCATAATTATTGCCTTGCTTGGGGTTCACTCCAAGCAAGGCAATACTGATACTAAGGCATAAGAGATTAATTGTTGTGAAAGAGAATGTAAAGTCTTTAGTGAGCAGAAAGGACAATAAAAGAACGTGTTTCAGGAAGAGAGTTGAATACTTTTACCCAATTTCAGATCAACATCAAGTAATGTGTGGCCCATA
Source organism: Acanthosepion esculentum (assembly GCA_964036315.1). Classification (NCBI taxonomy): domain Eukaryota; kingdom Metazoa; phylum Mollusca; class Cephalopoda; order Sepiida; family Sepiidae; genus Acanthosepion; species Acanthosepion esculentum. The sequence goes on along the minus strand of OZ038507.1, from coordinate 37,799,919 downwards.
CATGTTTCTCTTTGTTGTGCCAATATTTTATAACTCTCCTCCTCTTAAAACACTGTCCATAATAAATATGTATACAGACATGTATGTTCACAGTATTAATTAAAAACCTTATCAATCAAATAGAAAAGGTATCCCCAAATATATTTAACAAATCACTGTTGTGATTCTTATTCATAGTCATCATCATTATCAGAACATATTCATAAATGAAAGAACCAAAAGATCTCAAAGGTAAAACACATAAAAACAAAGAAAACTGAGTCTTTTGCGGAATAAATAATTTTTATTACTATGATTGGACAAAAATTCATCATGTATCTCAGCACCTGACAGAAAAATGCTTCTATTTTTTTTTTAAATTGGACCCAAAATACAGAGACCAAATTTCTCCTCCTAATATCATTTATATCTTTAAATTAATTAAGAAATGTTGACTATTCTGAAGAGACTTAAGACTAAATTTATAAAGGTCTTATTAACTTTATTTATTAAAGAAACAGGTACCAAAAGCCTTTTTTTAATAATAAAATTGTATGAAAATACTTGCTTATGTAGACAATGTTTTGTCTTAAAATAGGAGCTTTTATTACTTTCAAGTAACTAATGACATTCCACACCAGCAAGAAATACATTAAATGTTATAGACTATTCACTTGGGAAAAAAACAGGACCGTTATGGGTTATAATAATATCCCTTTCTCGGGTCATCAGAGCTTCTAATAATTTGGATTTCAACAGGATAAGTTTTTGCCCTTCAGTGTAACCAAATAATCAAATAAAACCCCAAGTTTTGTCATATAGGCATTAGTATACCAACAAAAAAAATAGGTTAAATTCAAATGTTTGGTTAAATGGGGCTCAATACTGGATATTCCAGACAGCATGTTTTTACAAAAATATGATATCATATTGTTCATAAATGAACCAATTGTAATATATTGTTGGTTTAGCCCCAATTTTATAAACATAAGGTCATATAACCAATATATCACACCCCATTAATGAGAAGATAAAGAGTCTGGGGCTTTGGACAACATTAATGTCATAAAAACAAGACAATTTTATTGGGCTAAATTGGACTACATTCAAAAATAAGATATCTTTGATTTAAGAAGACTTAAAGATTTAGGAGCTTTAAGATTAAATTATTAATTTGTAGGCTTGCTATCAGAAAATCAAAGTTGCCTTCCAAATACAATTGATTTTTATCATTAAGGTTCTTAAAGAACTTCAATGATAGAAACCATTGGTATTTAGAAGACAACGTTGTTTCTCATGAGCAAACCTGCAACTTTTAAAATTGTTATTTTTCGGTCCTTAGCACTACTTTAGTTTTTTTACTCATTTACAAATATGCCTATCAGAATATTCTGAAATAAAGAGAGTTTCTCTGTCAAAAATCAGAACATAAAGAAGCAAACAGAATCAAAAAGAAATGGCATCCATTTGCCAGATATACTTGAATCTTGTCTCTTCAGCGACACTTAGAAATGGATAAAAAGGGAAAAAATGAAGAAAGAGAATAAAGCACATCTCTTGTTTTTGCATATTTTATACAGAATTTATTCAATTTTTATTTGTTGTCTGATTTACATATCTCTATAAATTGGAAGAGAAAGTTATTAATAACATTCTGATGGTGATGTAAATAATTCAACATATTACCTATATCATTCAATGTTCTTGTCTATCAATCAAATATTGGTTACTTACAGGTATATTATTCAGAGTGACCTTCATTTTTTATATACATTTACCTATTTTCCTTTATTAATAATAATTAATCATTATTAACACAATTATTAATAATACAGTCATTTGACGAATAGAGAAACTGTAATTAATTGATTTGTTTTTTTATGGCTTTTCAACCCTTTCTAGGTTATTTAAATTTTTTGAAGATAATAATGATACAAGTCCTACTAATTAGCCCATACCTGGACGAGAAGAGGTGGATTTACACCGTTCCCAAGGGTATTTGTGCATAAGTGAATATAACAAACCAGACTGGAATTGGAACTCAGCTCGCCAATTTCCAATTCCAAGCCATTATCCATTACACCACCTGCACATCCAAGCTTACAACACCTGGTATTCTCAACCAGTCACTGGTACTGACCAGGCTCAATGTTACTTAGCTTTGGTGATCATACGAGAACTGATGTTTCAGCATGATATGGCTGTAAGCCGACAGAATCTGCGGCAAGGGTTTAGCCCCAGTAGCAGTTGAAAAACACACTTGTAAAAATGACACTGATATAATTAATAACCCTACCTGTATCTGTTGATTGTGAACAACTTGTTAGCTGATCACCAGGCTTATTGACCATTACATCTATGTCAGTCCATTTCTGATCTGTTAAAAAAACATGCAATAATACATGCAACCATGCAGTTAGTATGGAAAGGAGGGAAACAAAACATGCATTATTAAACAAAGACTGCAAGATTATAACTAAAAAAAAGTAGGGATTTTTATTTTTGTTATAAAGAAAGTATAAATAACTTGATTTAAACCATTTGTTATTGTCTATATTTCTAAAATGAAGTATTGTAACTATTTACACTATTTACATTGTTCAGACTGTTTTAGTAATTTTGAACCAAACCCTTTATTTGGTCCAACAAATATCACCTGAAGAAGGTTGGAGCATACAATGGACAAAACATTGTGAATATAGCAATGAAGATGAGGACAACTTATAGAAACTATAAAAAAGATATAGAAACTATCTCACTTGTTGGCTATTGTGGCATATGGAGGCTTCCTTATTTTGCACAATTCAGTAGCAATGGAAATAATCAGCAGGGTACAATCGGAAGTCCCCTCCCTATTCGGCCTCTTTTCCATTTTAGCAACCTCTAAACTCATGGCTTGCTCTTTCCCACTTTTCATTTTTCAGCAATCTCTAACTTCAAGCCCAGCTTGAAGAGCTACACACAACTGGCCGAGAAATCTCAATTGAGACACCTACCAAGAAAGGAAAGCTATACACAACCCTTGTCGCAGAAGACAAAACCTGTTCTAGCAGTTTCACACTCAGATTTCTCATTCCTTCTGTGAGAACTAGCAGAGAAATCTCTCGCAACAAAACTACTACTCAAGAACTTTAACTGGAAAATTCCACTTTTTTTTCCCTGCAAAATACTATTTTGAACTCGCTTTCCACCAGAAAATAAAAGCTGTTGAACAGTTATTTCAAGCCTTGTGTTTGTTTCATTCCACTCTCACTGTTGAGCATAAACACACATGCAACTGGGAAAAATTCCTACAAACTATCCAAAGAATGTACATTTGTTATTGATTTATACTTAAAGTCAATAATTTTCAAATCTTTATGATTCTCAAGTTGGCATTCATCAATAAGCAATATTGTTGAAATTCAGTAGTGATTTGGAAAATACACTTGTTTTCAGTGAAAATGTATTTCTTTTTTACAAGATGAAGCTCAGAGACAGAGAGCCAAAATTATTAAAAGCCTAGTACTATCTTACTATAAGTTGCCAAATGCCTTTTTTGTCCATATATCTCTTATTACATATGATTGGCTAGACCGGTGGCCACAAAATTTTCTTAATTACTTATAAAATCTTAGGGTATATTTTCAGCATATTCATTTTTGATAATTCAATTTTTTAAAAAGCCTTCCAAGAAAGGATCGATTTACAATGTAAGTATAATGCTAAACTGAGCCCTTACTTTGTGTGCACCAGGTTAGCTAAACTGAATCTTTATCTTTTGATTTAATCATACTTGTAATCTTTTTTTGGGCCTTTGGTTCAATCCTGGTTTTTAGTGTCAATTCAAAAATTGTAGATATGTGAACAATATTTTTATCGTCATGTTTGAAATATCATTTTTTTGTTGCATTTTCATCAAATGAAAATGAACAACTCACATTGATTTAATTTGCTTCAAACAGAGAAATAGGTTTTATATGAATTTTGTTAGGTTGGGAGAAATAATTTATAAACTTGAGGATTGAGATTTGTTCCTTTGAATTTATTGAAAGTCAAATTTCATTTATAACTAATAAATTTTGTTAACATTCTAAATGCTTATTTTCATAATCCTAACAGCAATACATGATCATTTATTATATCAGCCTCTATTTAAATACATGATCAACAGTCATATATTGGGTTAGCCAAAAGGTCCATTCAGTTTTTGTTGACACTAAACTTCAAGCACTCTAAATTGTAGCTAACTCCAGCCTGTCCTTTGAGTATATGTACTCATTAGATACTTGATACGTCCTCATAGTTCAATGCAAACTTGCAACAAGACAGATTATATTTTGTGTGCTTGAGATCCCCTGAAAATGGAGAACTAAAACAAACATTATCAACACCTCATGCTTTTTTTATTAAAAAAAAAAGACATAAAATTGGCAGAAACCTGCAGGAAGATGTGTGCTGTGTACGGAGAGGATTCTGTTATGCAATGTGCATGCCAGAAGTGGTTTTCAAGATAGCAAGTAGGAAATTTTTCAGTTCAAGTTGCCTCTTGCTATTAACAGTAACAAAATAAAGGAGTTAGTCAATAGCAACCACCATTATACAACTAGGATGATTGCAGATATTCTTCAAATATCTAACTTGTGTATTGAAAACCATCTGCATCAACTTTATGTCAGTAAGTTTGATGTTTGGGTTGCATGTCAATTGAATGAGGCTAATTTTGCCCAATGCATTTTCATCTGGGATTTGTTGTAGAAATGTGATAAATACAATGCTTTTTTTTTTTTAAAGAGAATGGTGACAGGGGATAAATAATGGATCATTAATTATGTGAAGTGCAAATGATCATAGAAAAGTACAGCGAAGCTCTACAAACAATCTCCAAAGCAGGACTTCACTCAAAGAAGGTTATGCATTCAAGTTGGTAAGATTGGAAGGGTGTTGACTTTTACAAACTTCTTCCCACAGACAGGACCATCAATTTGGATGTGTATTTTACCAGCTGGACAAATTAAACACAGCAATCCACCAGAAGTGTCCAGCACTTGCTAATTATAAGAGCACCATCTTTCATTACAATGCCATTCCACACACTTCTTTGCAAGTAGTAGAAGAAGGGGCTTGGCTGGGAAGTTTTTCCACACCCTCTATATTTGCCCAGTCTAGCCCCTTCAGATATTACCCCATTTTGGTTTCTTCAAAATTCATTGAATGAACAGACTTTTAACTTTGAATAAGCAATAAAAATTCAAATGGAAGAGTTTTATGTTAGTAAAGACAGGAAATACTTTGATCAGGGAATAATGGATCTGCTTACAAGATGGAGACAATAGTCTGAACAATGTAAATTGTCTTATTTTTGCTTAAAAACCCAAATGGACTTCTTGTCCAATCTCATATATGCTTTTCTGTTGTTTTTTTTCTCATCTTTATTCCATATCTACAGGACAGGTTTTACAGACAATTATTACATCAACTATTTTTTTATTGTTGTTTTGGCTGGACATTAAATTATTTAATATTAGCATTTTCATTTCTTTGTCCATATAAAAAATGTTTACAATATTCTATTCATGAGAAAGCTTTTTTTGAGTAGATTAAGAAATACACTGAATTAATTATTATTCAGTTAAATCACAACTGCATTTTAAAATCACAGATTTCAAAATAAAAGATATAAAATATTTTGAGATTAATTTCCAAACATTCAGAGGACTCACATGCAAATACAAGGGATGATCCAAAAATAATGCCTCTTATTATTCATTTCCATGGAAACTATAACGGAAACAAGAACACAATAACACTGTTGGAAAAACCAGGTTTTCAGCAACAAAACTATTTTTCCGTATAATCATCACCATTGGTGATGCATTTTCAAAGTGCACTTTATTTCACCGACTGACAGCTGTGCAGGGCAATGCAGAACAAGGCTTGCTGTACACATCACTGCCTTTACTGCTGAAATGAATTAATCACAACCTATGTTCACATTCACTGTTTAGTTGCCATAAATGTTCAGCAAGCATTGCTTAATATCAATGGCTGCATTTGGTGGCACAACTCTGCTCTTTACACAAATGCCATTTTGCCAGACTGCTATCTGTAACAACGTAAAATATAAAAAGAATTATGACAGCAAAATTCAACTTCTACTGCCATATTTTTAACAACTTTAAAGTTGTGGACTAACATAAAATAGGAGGCATTACTTTTAAAGCAAACCTCATGCAATAAACAATATAAACAAAACTCTTAAGGACAATGCAAGATTAGAAATAATTCAGCCTTTATAGTAAGAAATTATGATTTTAATAAAACATTCTGTAAACAATTGAAGCAAATATGGACCTTCATACCCACAAAAAAATGAAGTGTCAAAAGGACAGTTTTTCCCATGACACTGCTTTTATTTTAACTACCTTCACTCTATGGCAATATTTCTTGTTTTAAAATGCAATGATTAGAATTGTAATAAAATCTAAACATATGAAAGTGAATTTATACATTTTCTTTGTTCTTGAGAATTGACAACAAAAATAATAAACACTATTTATTTATTAGATTGTTTATTAACACTATTATATTGTTCATTGAAACGGTTGTCAAGACATCAGCTAATTGCTAATTGATTCAAACTTTGTAAAAAGGATAAATAATCAGGATTTAGTTATAATTGTGTGGTAATAAAATAAGCACATTCCATCTCCCCTCTTGTTTGCAACTATCCACTAAAATAAAATAAACATTTTCATCACTAAAGCTGAACTTAATACAATTGTATTAGTCGTTAGAATGTTGTAAATTTAAAATTATTCTTGTAAATAAATATTGTTTAATATTTCTGTTGTAAAATTTCAAAAACAAAAAAAAATGTATAACTTCTCTTTCATCATATGTTTCGGTTTCATTAAAATTCTAATCATCACTTTTTAAAACAATAAACATTGCTGAAGAGTGAAGGTAGTTAAAATGATATCTGTATCATGGGAAAAACTGTCCTTTTGACACACTGTTTTTCTGCAAGCACAAAGATCTGTGTTTGCCCAATTGACATATTAGATTTGAACAACTTCAAAAGAACAATAAAACTGAAAAAGAATGCCTCAGAAAATAATAATCTGAAATATAATGCCATGCAAATGTTATGCAAATGTCAATGTTGTTATATGTATACACATGTCCAGGGGATAGACAATAAGTACAATACAAACATTTACTAATCCAACAGGTATAGTATAGGTGCATCAATTTCAGTGGCAACTATGAGGATAAGCAATGCTGATAACATATACACAAAGTTTTATTTGTTTAGCAATGATCATCCTGGATTAGTAAATATTTGTAACTTACTTTCAAGACTTCACTCATATATAAATACGAATATTCATTACACACACCCACGCAAATATAGGTAAATGTATACGCTTTTGTACCAAATACAAATTCTGTAACGTTCATTATATACGCAGATATTGTGTATCAAAATGTGTCCTCAGTGATGTCTATTCTAAGGTCATAGAAAGTTTCTGGGACTCCATGACATCAGACTTTCTCTCTCATGGGCCCAGTCAAGAGCAGTCATTTCTCGACTAGCATTCTGGCATTGCAAGAATGGGATATTCATGCCAGTGAGAATTTTTTAGCTTATAAAATAAGCAGGCCAGTTCAAATAAACATTCTCTCAGGATTTTTATACAAGTTTAATAAACTGGGACAATGTAATTGTGACATGGAGGATATTATTATATTTTTAATTTATTTTTTAATCATTTCACCCCAAGCAAGGCAATAAAGCCACTAAGACACAATAGGTGATGGAAACTACTACTATTAAATAGAGATGACAATAAAAGAATAAGAATTATAAGACAGTCAATAATAATTGACATTGCATTTAAATTGAAAGCAGAATATAATGATTGACATTGCATTTAAATTTTTGAAGATCAAAATTGACAGGGAAGCAAGAAGCCAAAAGATAGTTCCACAAGTGAGAAGTGTGATAGAAGAAACTGTTAGCATAGAACTTAAGGTTACATCTAGCCATTTCAACAGTAAAATGATGAGAACTTCTGCACTTAAATTCATAAAGTCTAGGTACCATAGAGGAAAGTTCATCAGAATAATTACCATAAAAATATTTATAGAAAAGTCACAAGGAAGCTACATTATGGCAGAGGGGAAGAGATTGAAGCTGAAAATAATTTGAAAAGTAATATATATGCCATACCAAATAAGCACTGTGCCTAGTCAGGGTTTGAAGGAAATAATTATCCTGCTACTTGTATATATACATATAAATATGTACGGAACTCTCCTGTCATTTTTGACATATGAGGGTCAAGCAGATCAGTTCTTAGAACCAACAGCCAAACTACCCACACATATCATTTGATTATAGTGGTGAAGGCTTGTACAGAAGCAACCACACTTTTTGGAAAAGCCGAATACAGAAAACTGGTGCACAGTATGCCACAAGGTCCTCAAACGACCATCTGCAGGTTTTGAATTCAGAGTTGTCCTTCTCCTAGATTGTTCCCCACTCAAGGCTATTGGATCCTGTCTGTCCTGCTATTTACCCATAGCTGGAGAGAGAAAAGATTGATTCATACCTTTCTCAAGGCTATTAGCACATTAGTGAATGTAAACATATACACATATATATGACTACATGCAAACACACACAAAATATAAAATAATTTTCATGCATTTTTCTTTATATTTTAAAGAGTTGTTATTCCACCCCCAAAATTGTTGGAATCTATTTTCTATTAAATTACTTTTTAACAATTTCACTAAGTTCAAAATCATTACCAATGTTTAAATTAAAATTAAAACAGCTCTTTCTGTATAAATTCAATGCAGAAATTTATTTAGGATTACAAATTGCAAAAATTGCAACTTATAAATTGCAAAACTATGTCTTCCTCTTTTGCACCAAAAAAAAAAAAAAAAAAAAAAAAAATGCATCCCATCTAAGACTACATTTACTAATTTACAACACACACAAGTATTTCCAAAATTTTTTCAGGGGTGTAGTCTAACGAATGCTTACAATTTAAGCCTATATTTACTAATTTAAAACACACAACACTGATTTCCAGAATTTTACAAAATCATTTTAAAATAAGTTCTCTTTGCCCTTAGAAAATTTTCTTCCAGTATTTATTGTTGTTAAACTTCTCCTCCATTCAGCAAGAGATTCAATTTCCATGAGGTTTATCATTTGCTGAATTTCTTGTAACAGGACACCAACAAGAAATACAGCTTTACATTCTAGGCTTAGAAATTGATTGTGCTATTTAAATCTGGAAAATATTTGGCTTCATTCTCAGGTTTCCAATCTGCTTTTATTTTCATTCATGTTCCTTTCTTTTGATCAATAAATCTATTTGCCAGTTTTATTATTTCCATTGTAACTTTTGTTCTTGCCTTGAGAACCCGATGAGTCATCGATAGTTGACATATTGAATAATTCTTACAGAAAAATGTCTTGCTTTCTGAAGGAAAATTTGATGAGTTAAAAAAATATATTCAGACTTTGGTAGACAAATCAAAATACAGGGTGTCTCAAAAAAAAAAAAAAAGATTCTCACTCAAATGATCTCAAATTTTAACAAAGTGTGTAAAAACTAATTAAGCTGACTGTGAGGACTTATCTCAATGAGAATCTACCAGGAAGATTGACTGAGCATGCCAGTGATAATGACAATGTGCTGTTCCACCTGACTTGACACCTTACACCTTTTTTTCAATAGGGCTATGTGAAAGGACAGGTCTCTATCACTCCTCTTCCTACAAGCCTAGAGGAACTTAAGCAGAGAATCACTGAGGCGCTGGAGAATGTTATGCAAGACATGCTACAGTGTGTTTGGCAGGAGCTGGACTACCAACTTGATATGTGTTGTGTCACAGGTGTTGCGAATATTGAACATTTGTGAAGCTTTGTGAAATCAGTTATAAAATTTACTTCCCTTTGAATCACTTGTTCAAATTTTGATAAATAAGTCTTTTATTGTTCAACATGAAGTCCATTTAATTTAGTTTGCCTGGGATATGTAGTTACTCAGCTATTCGCATTTTAAATGATGTCAGCTTGCGGGGGGGGGGGACACCCCATATTTTGATCTTAAATAAAAGGTTTCATATTTGAAGAAGAGTTTTCTTTGTTTTTTTTTTTTCATAGGCAGAAGTCAAATACAAAGAGTCAAAAATGCAACCTAGATAAACCCAGATATTTACTAGAGGCAGCTTTGTATGATACAATACTAAATAAAGGAAAATACAGAATAGAAAGATTATGCTATGCCAATTTTCCAAGTGAGGAAAGCCTTGCTTTCAAAATCTTGACTCAAACACCAATAATTGACAACCATCGGCCATTATACAACTAAGTCACCAAACAGGTTCAAATGCTACTAAATATATCTAAAAATCAACAATTACTAATTGGCATGTGAAAAATGTTATCTAATTGTTAGGATGAGAAAATTAAATGAATTCAGTGAAAAAAATTATAAAAAATATAAAAATTCAAATTACCAATGAAGATTGTGAAGACAGAATGTGATCGACTGGAATGTTCATTCATTTGAGTTGAGCCTGTTCTTCGCAATGCTGTTCCTGATTCCAAACAAGACATGACATCTTCCATGCTCTGACATGGCACTTCTTGGACACCCCACATAACTGCGCAAAACAAAGGTGGTATTTTAAATCAGTTAAATAGCTATAAAGGTTTTATCAGAAAATTATATATATCTTTTTCATATACATACATAAGCCCTGCTATGAGAAAACATATTAGGTAATGTCTGTCTCCAGTTTTTAACCATCCATTAGAACTGTATGGCATTGTCACAGTATTAATGTTATGTGGTTTTGAAACACCCTTTTAAAATATCTTAGATATATCATTTGTTCTTAATTTCCTTGTATATTGCTTTGGGAGTCCTTTTTGGTTTTTATAAGATAAATGAAAAAATAAAAGGTTTTATTTTGAAAATCAAATTCAAAATTAAAAAAATTTGTAAGTTTTAGAAGTTCAAATAGGCAAAAATGGATGTCATTTTATTTTCAGTAAATGAAAAAACTGCTTGTAATTCACACAAATATTTCTAAAGCTATAAATTCCTTGTGGTTATTTGTTAGTTGTATCTAGAAAGCTACTTGATAAATCATAAAAATTTGACTTGCCACTTGCTAAATATTAAGAAAAAATACTTTCTGGGGCATTTAAACACCTCACAGTACTAATGGATGGTTAGCAATGTGGGATCTATTCATTGAAGGTTTATTTATTGTTTCTAGTCATTGTAGGATTTTACATGGCTAAAGTGATAGCTCAACTTTCCCCATTTTTCAACCAGGTTTGGGACCAGCTATAGCAACTGTCAACCTGTAGGGCTTTTTCCTATCACAATAATATTCTAGTTGGACTGTCTAATAAGGCTAAAGGATTCCAACAACAAGAGGGAGAATTGGATTCTTGCCTTTCCCAAGAGCATTAGTGCAAAATGAATCTAAGCAACCTCAGTCAAAACTCAATTTGCCAATTCTGCTTATTTTGTTGCCAGTAACTACTACAAAACTCTAAACCTCATCCCATGAGATGACTATTTTGTAGTTTTAGCTGTAATTATACAGAATGATACAATTTCCGACAGAAATAAGAAAAAAATGGATATATTCATTTAGAACTTAGAACAGGACCTATGAGAACATTAAAAATGGCTTTAAATTTAGAAAAATTAAATTTACTAAATTTTGGCTTCATAGAATCAAGTACTTAATTTGACATGCATTATGGCTCAGCAAGGCTTATATTCTCTTTTTAAAGAAAGCTAACTTCCTCATTCAGGTTATTTTTCTCGAAAGCCCATATCTGCTCAGTTTTGTATCCAAAACATAAACAAAGTAATTTCTAAAGAATTAATGGATTTATTTTTAATCTGACATTTTTATACATTCAAACATTATTATATGAGATATTCATATTTGAAATAGATGCCCCATTTTTATTTTTGTTTTAAACAATGCACATTTGAGAAATTTTAATAAAGAAAATGTGCTCTCCAGCAAAAATTGAAGCCGTGTCTCCCTTTGTAGAAGAAATCATCATTTGATCTAGTGTACTTTACCACTAAACAATTTTTTTAAAATGGCTTTATTACATTTTGGATAAAAAAAACTGTGCAGATATACACTTGTGAGAAAAATAATCTGAATGAGGGTGTGTGCTGTCCTTAAAAGGGGAAAATAAAATACTTATATGATGTAAAATCCTATGAGTAATTGAAATTGACTGAAATGCCAAAATGAAATATGCATCTGATATGGTTGTTTATAAATACATGTATGGTAGCATGGAAAAAAATGAGACAACAGTACTACCAGTGAGGTGAAAGAAAAAAAAAGGCAAGAATTGTAAATATAAAATTCTTTTGTATTGCTGATATAGTGGATATGACCATAGTGTTTATGTGGGTGAGGAGTGATGAGGTGAAGGAGAACAGAGTTGGTAAGGCCTGGAGTTGATATGTTTGTCAGGTTGGTTGACAGAGGTTACAGTGATGATGTTGAGTGAGGCCTGGAGTGGATTAGTGAAGCTTGATGTTTGCCATGAATTTGACTTTGTCAATGCAGAGGATGTGACAGAATGCCTGTATGTGAGCATGGCATGTGTGTTTGGAGGAGGGTGGGTCACAAACAGATATGTGTTGGATTGGCTGACTGAAGTCATGGTGGTTACATTGAGAGCCTGCTGGTGTTGACAGCTGGCCAGTTGGTCACATTCTGTGCCAATCATTCATGAGCAGTTTTCTTAAAAGCAAATCTGGTGGATCCTGAACTCATCTTTTTTTCTTTGGTGGCAACTTTCATGATTGGCTTCTTTTATGTTGTATTTTAGACTTTTGTGAGATTTGTTTAGTGGGTTTGATGTGATGCCTGGAGCCACTGTGCAGAAGTTTTGAGTTTTGCTTTCTTAATGCTCACATCTGTCCATCATGTATAGAGTGAATCAGAAAGAGATCTAATTTACAGTGGAGTATAACAGTTGGAAAATTATCAACAAATGTCACTGAATATGAAAAATGGACAAATAGATCTTTAAAGCAATTTATCACATACAAAGATCTTTGTTTTGGTAATTTTGGGGACAGTTAGCATTAATGGCTTATAAGTAGAAACCTATAATTAATAATAGATTGTTTTAGAAATACTGGATATTTATATTAATTCTGATAATTAATAACAGATTTTAATTTTCATCTCTCTGCAATTAACAATTCAGAGCCATTATCCATTACACCACCCACACATCCACGTTTACAGAACCTGGAATTCCCAAGCAGCCCTATAATTAATATTGGATTTTACATTAGGCATTAATGGATTAAAAGGATTCTACTGTAGTCAGAATCATAGAGTCAATGTGAACGACCCTTTCTTTAGCTGCATACATATGTGCTTTGCCAGGGCTACATACAGTTTTGAATTCAGAGTTTTCCTAATCCTAAACTGGTTGCCATCCAAGGCTATAGAATCCAGTCTGTCCTGATATCCATAGCTGGGGGAAGAAGAGATGGATTCATATCTTTCTCAAGGATATTAGCATGGAAGTGAATGTAATGAACTCAAATGGAATTTGAAATCAGTGCTCCGATTTTTCAATCCAAGCCGCAATCCATTGTAGGAGGACAGTAGAGTAATGGATTGTGCTACTCTACTGTGCCTTCTACAATGGATTAAAAAAGAATATAAACGTCACTATTAAGATTTTGAATTGTGGTCAACTTATGGTTTATGGCCATATCACGTTGAAACACCAGTTCTTATCTGATTATCAAAGTTAAGCAACATTGAGCCTAGTCAGTACTCAGTTGGACGATTGCTAAAGATTCTTTTTAATCAAATTCAGCTCATGCAAAGCAGTAAAGCCACGAGGGATTACTGGGTGTGAAAACAGAAACATTATTGAGGCGCAAGAAAGATAGAAGAGAAATCAGGAAGACAGTAGATTTTTGAAGATCAAACTTGACTGGAAAGCAAGAAACTGGAAGAGAGTTCCACAAGCAAGAAGTGTGAGAAAAGAAACTACCAGATGCTGTAAGCTATGCGACAGGACTAGCAATCTGGCAATGGATAAAATCTTGCTATTTATACTAACAGAAGACCTCGATGTATGGAAGTGCTTCATGCAGCAACAGGGCCACATACTGATGACAGTCAAATGGTGTTCTTATTGAAATATAATTTTCATCAATTAAAAGAAATACAGGTTAAAAAAATTAGAGTTCAAATGAATTTTTTTTAAATGGGTGAATCTTCTCAACACAATCCTGGAGAAGCTTTTTTCTGTATACTTTTTTCTTTTTAAAATCTTTATTAAGAGAAAGTGAAATATTTAAAACAACATTTTTCCCAATTGAAAGCAACCTCTGTGTGTGTGTGTGTGTGTGTGTGTGTGTGTGATATATAAAAAAAGGTACATATCAATCATATAGATAGCCCAATGACAAACCACTTTACCTGCACACATCTTCCAAACACCCACCATCAACGTTCAAGCAGATCCTACAATCAATTAACCACAGGTTATCTGACAATTTTTCCAGTGAAACTATCTTCAATGAAGCCAAGAAAAATTATGAAACAGCCCTAAAAGATAGTGGATTTTTGACAACACCCACATACACACAGCACAACACAAAAAAAGCCAACAAGAAAAGAAATATTATATGCTTCAACCCACCATACAACAAAAACGTAAAAACAAACTTAGAAAAAAATATTCATTGAACTCATACACAAACACTTCCCTAATTCAAACACTCTCCACAAGATATTAAAAAAAAAAACAGTAAAAATCAGCTACAGTTGTACTGAGAACAGGACAAAAATAATAAAAAAACACAACAGAAAACAACCAATAAACCACCCACACAAATCAAACCTTAATCCACCTTGCTGATGGTAATCTTAGTGCTGGCGGATTTTAAACTTAAGCTTGGAAAGTTTGCACTAATATGTTAAATAGTTTCAGCATCATAGCTTAGTTGAAGTTAATTAAAGCAAAGAAGGTCTGAAACTAACTAATTCTTAAATATGGAGAACAATTTTAGGAAAATCTATGACTATGACAAAGAGGAAAAGAGTTATTGCATGACATGTTGCATACTTTAAAACTTCATCAGACTAAAGTGATCAGATCTTGGCAGATTTTCTATTTTCACAATGGGGGATATTTCATAACAAGTGATAAAAAAAAAAGAAAAAGAAACTAAATTAAATTGTTTAGACTATATACCCAAATGCATTAAAAAAAAAAAAGATTAAATTTCAGCATCCCCCTCTTATGAATGCACATGTGTAACTATGTCAACATAAACATTGTTTTAGTCTGAAGTCCTAAAGGACAAAACACATCACACAAAAAAATTTTTCCCACTTTGTCAAATATATATATATACACACACACACACACATTATATATATTCACATATGCGACTTTTGAAGCTAATTTAATGGGGGTCCCATCATACATGAGATATAAAATTAGCATATGTACTGCTGGCCCTAGCTACTCCATTGACCAAGCTATACATCCATTTACTGTAGTAAAAAACTTATATGTTTATATGTAATGCCTGTGTGTATATATGTGTGTATAGTTGCATATATTATTGTGCATGTAAGTGTGCCTGTATATTATATATATATATACATGCTCTCACATATACACATATAAATACATACATTCATATTTACAGACATAGAGACATACACTCACATATACATATATAAACTTAACATGCACACGAATGCATTAACATATGAACAAACATAAAAACTGATATACCGTATATACTTGCGTATCATGCAACATTTGAAGACCTAATTTTGAAGCTAGTTTCAAGGGGGTCGCATCATACATAAGATATAAAATTAGCATATGTATTGCTGGCTCTGGCTATGCTATTGACCAAGCTATAGATCCATTTACTGTAATCAAAAGGTAAAGTTGTATTTAAAATAAACACGATTTTGGTAAAACTGATGTTTTACTTAACTGTATCCAATAATAATGCATGTAATATTTGCATATTATCTGTCTATATTTCTATTAGTTAGATCCAGTAACAGGACCCAAAGAGCATGAGTTCAATACCTGGTTAAGGCGGTGGAGAACTTGAAGAGGGAATTAAGCAGGAGAGAACTGATAACTGACATCCATTAGACATGGCACGTGCAGCTAGAACAGTATACTCCAGTGAGCGAAATAAAGAGTTCAGTTCAACATTCCAACCACCTGAAGAAGGCTGGAGTGTTCAACAGCCGAAACGTAATAAATATGGCGACAAAGATGAGGACAATAGTCCGAATAATGTAAATAATTTACATATTAGTATCATACTATAAAATACAAACATAGCAAATATGCATCTTTTCCATTGCTTATGATTGCTAAGATGTTTAGCTGTTTCTTGTTTGATTGTTTATGGCTGTACGCATTTACGCAACGAGTATAGTATTACAAATGATACTTTTATCATTCTCTTTTACATTTTTAACTAGAAGATAGGATAAAGAGATAGAGGAAAAGAGCTAAGTCTATTGTAATTTGGTCTCTCAAAATAGAAACTTGCATGTTCCACAAGATACATGATAAAATCATCTTTTCTAAATGGAAATTTGGGGTCACACAATACATGAGATTGCACATTACATCAGTATATACAGTATATGTAAAAATCATGATGAAAAATGGTGATTTGATGATGAAAACTAATTTCATTACCTGTGTTTCCTTTCTCATCTTCACGGACATGTAAATTCTTGTTGTCCAGATCAAGAAGATCACACAATTCTTCCATATAGATTTCAATATAAGACACGTTCACAGCAAAATGAACTGCAGGTTTAGACTAAATACAAAATAAAATCAAACAAAAGGAAATTATAGATTTAATAAAAACAAATTTTTAAAAATATAAGACAAAAAAAGGATTTTTGCAATTCATGTTATCTTACAGGTGATTTTTTTTTAACCTAACATTTTGATCAGTTCATTTTCTAATCTTCAAAGGATGTGAAACAGATTAACCAAAATGTGTTTAAAACAAAAGTACAAAGATATTTCACACAAATCATACTTGAACACAGAACTATAGACATTTGATTTTTACATTTAAGTACATACCTCCAAATATTTTCTAAAAAAAAAGCACAGTATGATGTAAAGGCTCCAAACTTAATAAAAACAAAGTTTTATCATCAAAAGCTTTGTTACTATTAAACAGAAAGACCAAAGTATTTTTTTTATTATTTTATTAAATTTTTTAATCCTTTCTAGCATGTTCAAAACTTTAGTTAAAATTCTTGCAGAAGACAACTAAAAAAAGGGCATTAATCAGCTATTTTAGTAAAAGATAAAAAAAAAAGAACTCCTTTCAATCAATCTAAATTAGTTTTGAAATACAGAAAAGTATTTTGCTTATTGGAAATATTAAATTTAATCTATTAGCTTGAAATTACAACTAAAATAAAAGCTTCAACAAAAACTTCTCATTTACAAAAATTAATTTTAAACCTTAGATATCATTTTATTTTCTGTTTTTCATGGAGGTACCTACATTTAATATTATGTCTATTCACTATATTCTTATTTTAAATATTAGCAATAAATAACAAAACCTATTTTGATGAAAGAGAAAATATAAATCATCAAAAAAAAATAAAAAATTTACTTACATTCATTAAGTCATACATCTGTTTCACCGCTCTTGGTATGATGCCTTGCTCTTGTTCTGTCATAGAACTCAAATTACCACCACCAATAGTATAGGTTTTTCCAGAACCCTATTTCAAGTTAAAAATAAATAACATGAGTATTTCAAACACTAAACAAAAGCAAGATCTTTTTCACATAACAATTTTCTAAATTACATTTACATGTATCAATAAATTTACAGCTGGAACATATTTAAAAATTAAAATAACTATTTATACTAGTTTCTTGTAACTTTGTTTTTGTTGTTTTTATCCCAACATTTATGCTGACATATTCTTTAACCTCCCTTGACTGTATGTTACAAGTAGGGGTATTTAGTGCTTTTTTCATCACCTGGGAAAGACACAAAAACCAGTTGTTAAACTGTAGGGACATTAGTGAGGTGAAAAAGAGAGAGAGTAAGGAGCAGGGGAAAAATGAAATAAAATCAATAAATAAAATAATAATAATGAATAATAAAAGAAAAAATTGAAATACATATTCCCGTTATGCTAACAGTAAAGGAACAGGAAATATGATTACCCCACTTTGAATCGTCAAAGGGTATTAGGTGGCATTGTTGCAGTCTATAAAAAGATAGAACATTTCCTGCCTCAATTTCTTTCTCCAAGATGTACACCACATGGTAATTATGTTCCTGCTGGAAAATGTTAGTTTTCCCCAGTCCACTATGACTGAACTGTCTTTCCACTTTCCAATTACAGTGTTCAGATATGCCATGCAACCCCACTCATGAAGTAAGTATTTTGGTTGTTCCAACTCATCGCAAGGCTAACTTGAACTCAACTATTTTAAACATTATCTTATTTAACCTAACTTCCAGAATAAAAAGAAAAATGGACATACACAAGAGACATAGAGAACTTTGTTTTACTAGTTTATATAAGAGGGAAAAATAAACAGTCCATGGTAGATATCTTGAGATTTTGTATACTTCTTAATTGTTTATCATATGTGAACATGCACCCCACATAAAATATACATACACCATAAATATAATATACCCAAACACACCTTTTAAATACCAAAAAGGTATTAAGTTTTATCTAAAGACAGCATCAGACATAATATACACTAGAGTAAAACCAAAGAACATATTAACAGAAACATTGTAGCAAAACAACAATGATAACAAAACCAGTTTAAATTCTGGACACATCTCCGGAAAGAGTTGGAATTTGTTTTCTATCAACCAAAGATTTCTTGAAAATTTATGTTATAAGCTCAGCTCTTATTCAAGCCAAATGTGACACTATTTAGCTATGGTAATTGGCTAACTAATTAACCACAGAAATTAAAAACAGGAAATACTTAAGGCGAGAAAGAGCTATATCGAAAGACAGACTTAGCAATGTTAAAAAAAGAAATTTTACTTTATTTACAAAGAAAAGAAAGGATACTTTTCACAAAAGACAGAAAATCCGTAAGAAAAAGGGGGATTTAAGATTCTGTCAAAATTGATTAATGTCGTGGCAAGGGAAACAGAATTCGGAAAGAAAAACAAAGCCAGCTGACACATGGCAGGCATTAAAAAAAATTCGGCTCAACTCGACTGCGATACAGGCAGAGAAAATCAATATTGGTTATCTTTCAGAGATATCATTTAATTTTAATTCCTGCTCCCAACGAAGGGAAATCGTCTGGTGTGTGTTAGGATTCTGGCATGAGAAAGAAAATCGTAAAGGAAATTATTGTTATTGCTTATTCAAACTGTTGACGTCAGACACATCGTCGCCGAAAATGAGCATCTGGTGATAAGAGAATTTTAAGGCATGAGAAAAATAAAGAATTTGATTCTCAGGTAAAATACGGACCTCCCAACTAAAAGTTGAGTTAGCAGAAAAACCAGGTGTCAGGTTTTGACAGTGATTAATGAATCAGTAGAGGTCCTGGCTAAGTGGATTTTGGGTGTCCCCAAAAGAAAGATGTGATAAGAATTATTTTGCAATCTGGGATTTGTAAAGAAATGTTTTGGCCGATGGAAAAAGAAAAAAAAAAGGATTTTGTAAACAAAAATTCTGGATGATAATTTTAGGAGGGCCAGTCTAGCCACACCCACACTGCCAAGAGATCATTGGTCAAGTGGTAGCAGGGATGATAGGCGGAGGTGAATGTATGAGAAAGGTGGAGAAGTTGTTAACACCCACCGAGGGGATTGGTATGAAATACCAATATGAGAGAGGAAGAGTCTAGGAGGATAACTCTCCTCCGACCTTCCCTCACGAACGAGGGAGGAACCCCTGAAATGGAAAGTGATTAATCTTCCAAAAATGGGACGTAATTAATTTTCCTGGCCTAAGAACAGAGAGAGTTCTTGTTGGAAATCGAGAATAATCGAGGAACCCAAACCACGCCAGGCCCCACACCGGGTTTGGGTCGGTATCCATATAAACGAATGTCCCCAGGCAGTTAAAGAGTTGAGTTGGAGTTGAGTTTGAGCTGGAGACCGTGCCTCGCAGATGCTGACCAAAAGATTTCCAAGTCCTTTCTTTTGACTTAGTCTTCCTACCAAAAGCAAGTTTTATTGAAGAACAGCTTAAGATATCAAAACTCGCTTAAGAAACGCAAAAAGTGCCACGAATCCATAGAAACGGGCTGGGAGAGAAACACACTCCTGTATTCAACAGACAGATAAAGATAATTGTTATTTCTCAACATATTTGAACCTCTTGAGTTTGTTTTATTATTTCTTTTACTTACGCTTGTGCGGTATCACCTTTACCCTGGAATTAGCTTGCACTATGGCCCGACGCCTGATTGATTTCATCTACCAAAGATCAAAGTCACAATGTGGGTAGGTTGGACTGGAGATCAAAGCAGTTACTTCGGTAACCAGATGTTGGAGGTGAGCTGGGAACGACAAATCCGATATCAAACCGGGAACGACCAGATCGACCAGGACACAGGCTGGTGGCAGCGACAAAGAGTCAACCCCAAAACGCTGGTGGAAGAAACCTTACAGTTTCACACCGCAATTTCGGCGCAGTGTCACATATTGACATTGCGACCTGTGGACATCACATATTCGCGCTGTGACCACACCAGTGGGTGTCACATATTACCGCTGTGACGACTGGTGCATGTCACACAAATGACATAAATTAGTTTACCTACATCAATTTTGATGGCACTTGCTACTATTGTTTTCACATTTCAATTATTATATTAGTATGTAGTAATACTGGGGGATCAGTTCATTACTTTGTGATTATAGAAAAATGATCCCCCACTTTAAACCCAGTAGAATTTTATATTAATCCTAGTTTAACCATGCTGTAAAAAATGACAGTCTATTTACTATTATTAGGTTTTCATATGTGATTCTTTAAATATCTTATTTCAATTATATTGATATGTAGTAATTTTAAGGAATCAGTTTATTACATAATAACTATAGAAAACCAGTCCCTTACTTATGTCCAATATAATTTAATATTATTTCTATTTTACTGTTGCTCTAAAAAAATGATGGACTATTTTAATTTGGTTTAGTTAATTTTGTTTAGCAGCATATCAACCCTATGGGTTATTTAATGCTGAAAACTAAATATTCTGACTACAATTTTATGGCTTCAACCAAATATATTTTGAACAAAATTGTATAACTGCAATCACAGATATTTTGTACACAATTTTATACTTTCAAGGTAACCAGATGATTTATAGATATATAGTTTATACAAAATTATGTCTTGGTATAAACCTATTTCTTCAAGGTAGGATGTTATGTTGATTTTTGTTTGGGGGTTCAGCATTTGTCCACAGCTGGGACCTTAACAGGTGTTACCACCCCCTGGTCAGAGTGGGCCTGAGAACAGCAGTAAGTAAGAGATAGTTCAGGGACCTTGCTGCCAGACTATTTTAAGTCCTTACTACTATAAAAAATGTTTTGATATGTGAGTCTTTAAATATATATATATATATATATATATATATATATATATATATATATTCTTGACGCTATATACATAAAAATTCTTGAAGCTATATACATAAAACAGTTGAAACCTAACCTGAACAAAATAAACTATGAAATCTCCACAAATATCCTTAAATGCCTATAATTAGTAACAGAAGCCATTGGTTCATACCAACAGCTCTCCATACTCAATACTCATCGGATTCACTCTCGCATGGTTATGAGCTGTGGTGCGATTTTCGCTTTCAGCATCTTATATGCACGTGTTTATCGTTGCTTGAAAATCATTCATGTAAACAAAAACAGACTATCATCAATTTCTTGTTCGTGTATTGCTTAAATATATTGTGTAATTGTCATCTTTGATAATGGCTTATGTAAGCTGAAAGCTTAGAGTGGATTAAAAATATGTATCAATATTGTGATTTTCTTTCATTGTTTAATGATAATGTTATTAAGCTTATCAGACAATATGAAAAGAACTTACATAAAATATATAGACAACACTTGTCTATATTATTTAATGAAACATGTATTAATATATATATATATATATATATATATATATATATATATATATATATAATGGTTCACCCATTTGTACCTCCACACACTGATAGATATCCTCAGTTTTTAGGGGATTTTGGTCTTATCTAGATCCTTTCTTTGTGTCATTCATTTCAACAGTCTGCTAACGTCATACCAAAGACACTACTGTGTGGAGTGGCCAGTGCTAAGTAGATAACCCTAGTTATCGCTCTGACACTAACAACATTAAAAGTTACAGACAGAAAATACACAAATATGTATGGCATATTATACAATATAATGGGTGTATAGCCAAGTGGTTAGAATGTTAGACTTCCACCTATGAGACCCCAGATCAAATATCAACATGGTCAGTCTTTCTAGGTGATTGGAGAGACACCTCCAGTATATGGCATTGTTGGAAGTCCTAGAAAACCATACCACAGGGTGACCCAAACCATGTGAGTGACCTTGAGTAGATGAAATGGTTAAGAAGCCATTAATGGTTGTGCTAATACAAAGTCTTCATGACCAAGAATTTGTGCATATTGGCTTTGTTCAAAACCTGCTGATCATGCCAGATTATATTCTATCAACCAGAAACTCTAAAGTTTTACTCAGTGTAGTTACAGTATAAATTGCAGGTTGACTATAAGTATTGAAGAAACATATCTTTGCCTGATCAGGCGCCTGCAATGGGGATTAGCTAGCCATCCTAATGAAATCCATAGTATCAAAACAGTTACAGTTATATTTATACAATATGCTCATTTTAGCTTCAAGGTATTTTTATGTCATTTAATTCATTGCAGTTCAAAATTGATTTGACAGTAATCATTAATTTAAAAAGATTTAATTTGTTTATTTTGTTGCATTACAGCAAATCAACCCTTTGGGTCATTTAATGTTTTTCCTATGTAAAACCTTGTATTTAAACAGTAATCTTTTTAAAATAGTAAGACTTGTTAGTCATGGTTATATTTTCTTTTAAATTATATTTTTGAGATCAGTTTAATTTCTCTTACAAACTGGAATATGTAAAGTAAATCGGTATTTTGAAGTAAATTGGTATTTTGAGCAGGTTTCTTGTTTGGTGGTATTTTAAGTGGATTGAATAATAAAATGCTGCAGTTTGTCAGTATGTGTTTCATGGTGAATTTATAATTTTTTTTTTTTTACTTTCCTGCCAACTTCAAATCCTTGTACCAGACACAAAACTCAGTTGGTAGAAACAGCAAGTCACAAGAGGCACAAAGTTTTAAATCAAGGCAACCACTGCGTAAAATTTCAAAAGGAAAACGCATTTATTTACAGTTTACACAATTACGAAAAAAGTACAATTCAGGTCGGCACAAAAATTTTCCTTCTGTTCGCCTCAAAGACGGCATAACATTTTCAAGGATTACCAATGAAAGGTGGAAAATTACAGCAAGGGAATAACAAGGATTTTCTAAATGACAAAAGGAGAAAACAATACAAGAATGCTGGTGGTTTTAAAAAGGTCAAAAAGAGGAAGAGAATTTGGTTTGGTTTTATTTATTTTACGGTAATGCTTTGGGTCATTTAATGCCAAAATTTAATGTTTTTCCTACATAAAACCTTGTATTTAAAAGGTCATCTTTTTTAAAAAATAGTAAGACTGCTGTTAGTTATAGTTATATTTTCTTTTTAATTATATTTTTGAGATCAGTTTAATTTCTCTTACAAACTGGAATATGTAAAGTGAATCAGTATTTTGAACAAGTTCTTTTAAGTTTCTTGTTTGGCAGTATTTTAAGTAGGTTGAATTAAAATTGCTGCAGTTTGTCAGTATGTGTTTTATGGTGAATTGCTCTTAGCAAGCCACACATACTGAAGGATCTTCCTTTTTTAAGATATACAAATGGGCTATGGTAGTATGTTCAATATGGAACCTGGACATTTCTTCTCTTCTAGTTTTGGTGTTTCTGGTGCCATTTTCCTATAGTTAGTTTAATTTTGTACAGTTTATTGTTTGGGCAGGAGTTCAATAGGTTTTGCCCTAATATATTTATTGTTTGTTTCAGACCTCTATATGAGATTTTGGCCTTCGGATGGGATCTTTCATATTCTTTAAATTTTAAGCCCAAGCCCCAGAGGACCTTCTCCCAGACAGTACCTCTCCCTCGGGAGGGGGTGGGTTTATTGCTTGGTGCCTGAGGTGAAGTTGTGAAGGGTAGTGCTGAGAGCACTCAGGATTTTTTCCACGGTACTGTTGTTAAACCCACTTTAAGCATCAACCTTGTGTCACATCTGGTTGCGATGTCAGTGCCCTGGTAAATATCTATATGGGATTTTGGCCTTTGGCTGGAATCTTTCATATTCTTTAAATTTTATGCCCAAGCCTCAGGGGGCCTTCTCACCAGGCAGTACCTCTCCCTCAAAACAGGGCTGGCTTTATTGCCCAGCGCCTGAGGCATCCCAAAAAGGGGAAGTGCCAAGGGGGCTTGGGAATTTTTGTGCAGTATTGCCTTTAAACCTATTTTAAACCTCAACCTTGTGTCACATCCTGTTGCAGCATAGCTGCTCTATATGGGATTTTGGTATTTAAGTGGTCTGATGTGTTTTTTGTTTATAGTAGATGCTTTTCTTGCTGCTAAATCTACTCTATCATTCCCTATGATACCAATATGGCTTGGATCCAGCAGAAGACAATATCTGTATTTAAGCTATTGATTCTGTTAAGTAGTTTAATGATAAATGGAGTTGACATTTTTTTGTTTTTCAATGCTGTGATCATTGACATGGAGTCAGTGTTTAGAAAAATTTAAGCAAACTATAAACTTTCTTAATGAAATGAGTTTAATAAAATTACATTGAAAAATTTAACATGAAAAAGAAATTTAAGCAAATACCTAACATGGCACCCCACCCCACCCCCAAAATAACAGTTTGGTTCTAAAGAACGATTATAGATTTCCCATGTTTATTTTAAATATTAAACCCTCCTCAAGACTAATAAACATGTTAGAAACATTCAATATTTTCTCATTGATTACTATTTTGTTGAATTGCAAAAATATTTACTTACTGTCTGACCATAGGCAAAAACTGTTGCATTATAGCCTTCAAATAAGCTTTCAACCAAAGGCTCAACACTTTGGTAAACATCCCCCTAAAATAAAAGAATTCATAAAATAAATCATATATTCTAAGAATTAAATAAAAAAGTATTTTTTCAACAGAAATTCATCCTGCCAAATGTAAAAATTTAACTGAAATAACTTAACGGTTTTTTTTGGGTTTTTTTTTACTAATTCTAGTTCTGTCTGGAACTGGTCATTTTTTCTAGGAAGTGATTGAAAAGACACCTCCATTATATGGCATTGTTTGAAAGTCCTTGAAAACCATATCCCAGATTGATCCAAAACTATGTTCATCAAAAATGCAAATTCATCACAAGTTTTATCAAAAGCAGAAATAAATGAAATAAAAAAAACAATGTGAGGGGGGTGTTATAACTCTGAGTAAATAATTATAAACCCCCTTACATTTATATATACAAAAATACTCGTAAAAATGAGATACAGCAAAATGAGGAAACAAGAGAATGAGTATTATTTATTATCTGGTTGTTATATGGTGTTGGAGACAGTAATACTGAATAAAATTGTGAGTTTGGTATCAAATGTAGGTCAAATATGGATTGGAATCTGACAGAATAAGATAAAGAATAAGTAAAGTGTGTACAGTCTTTCTCATAAGTTTTGATAGATGTGTGTAATGAGTATCCAGATAATTTACTTGCATTATTTACATTATTCAGACTGTTATCCTCAGCTTCATTGCCATATTCACAACATTTCGGCCATTGTATGCTGCAGCCTTCTTCAGGTGACTGGAATTTCAATCTGAACCCTTTATTTTGTCCACCAGAGTAGATTGTTCTAGTTCTACATGCCATGCCTCTTCCAGATGTCTCAGTTATTTCCAAGTTTTTTGAACTCACAACTCTTTGGGTCTAGTCATTGGATCTAACCAACATCTTTATCCACTGGGCTATGTGTCAATGAGGGCATCTGTTTATGAATTTTTGGGACTTATAAACCTATTTTTTTACCAGTGCTTTCATTCCTCTGTAGGGTTTTCGATTGCCAGCCTCTCCAGTTTCGGACTCCTCCCTAGAATGGACTAGTATACTAATAGATAACTTGATGGAGGTGCTGACTTTCTGTATGCAAACAATGTACTTCAGAATAGGATCAGACATATATCAACAGTATGACAGCTTAGCAATGGGCTCACCATTATCACCAGCAATGGCAAACCTATATATGGAATACTTTGAAGAAATGGCATTAGAATCAATACTACTAAAGCCAACCATATGGCTAAGATACGTAGATGATACCTTCATACTCTGGCCACACCAGGAAGACGTGCACCATGTGAACTCAATAAGATCATTGATACAGTTCTCAATGGAGTGAGAAAATGACAACAAACTTGCCTTCCTGGATGTACTAATATCTCAAACAGAGCAGAGGTTCAAGACATCCGTATACCACAAGCCAACATTCACTGGGCAATACCACAACTTCAACTCTCACCCTTCATAAAGCGTAAAGAAAAGTATCATCCGCTGCTTAGAACCTTGAGCAAAAGTCATAAGTGGTGACCCAGAAACATATGAACAAGAAATGGTCAGTATAAGCAGTACCCTACAATGTAACAACTACTGTGGGTACATGGCAGCAGCTACAACAAACTGAGATAGAAGGGTACAAAAGGGTAACAGCACTCAGAAAACAGCTTCAGTCTGCCTACCCTATGTGAAGGGATTATCAGAGAAAATACAAAAGATATGTGGTCCATATAACATCAGGAGAATCTTTAAAAGTGGTTCAACACTTTGCAAACACCTCTTCCAAGTAAGACCCCACCAGAGGAGAATATGACTAAGGACAGTGTGTATGCCATCTCGTGCAGCTGTGCTAAGAAATACAAAGGAGAAACAGGCTGCCCCCTTAAGATAAGACTGCAAGAACATTGTAAAGTGGTAACATGAGGGGAAATAGAAAAATTAGGTGTAGCTGACCACATATGGAGGGAAAAGAACACAGCCCCGTGGAAAAACACATCAAAATAGTTCTAATTGGTTCATAAATGTTATGGCCACGTCCATAAAGAAATACATGAATGAATAATTAATTATACTGTCCCTGTGTTGTGTCCATACAAAATAAATAAATAATTAATTATAGTAAAATAATTATAACCATTATAATTATCATTAATTCACTCTTTCTAAACCAATAAGAATTCACCCCACTTTTCTCCTCTTACACATACAGACATGTAGCATTCTCACTATCAGACAGACTGTCAACACAAACAGGCTGTCAACACGTGAATCAATAAAAACATGTCACAGTGGAATTTTTCCATTTTGTCATATATATATATCTTACCATTATACTCCCTTAATTCTTGAAGAAAGTGTTCATAGCAAACATGATGTTGTAAGTACATTTCTTAAAGTATTTTATTGTACAGAACAATTTCATTAATTAAAACAAGTGCTCTTTTACTAACTGATTTGCTATAAATTATTTCTTAAATCGTACTAGAAAAAGAATACAACCCTAAAACGTACTTTCACTAGCAGAATACATATACACAAAAAGGTATTAAAAACAATTATTATTTTGGTGCCTGGTCAGATTTTGAGAAGTGGGTAAGAATAAAATATTTTTCAGCACCCCCTTGTACTTTTCAAATCTGCTTTTTATTGAAATCTCCAATAAGAATAAAATTGTTACTGTTATGTATACTAAACTACTTGTACTATTCCCTTGTTATTTTTACCATTGATCTTTGTCGCCACTAACCCAACTTGTATTTGGACAAGTGCAGGAGAAGAAACAAGCCAATTTCTACCTCTCATTTTGCCAGTAAATTTCTTTGTAATTTTTTTTTTAATGCCAAGTCCCTTCAGGATGTAGGTGATGATAATTCTCTACAGATCCCTTTTATTTATTATTTGTAAATTGCTGTGCATTTGAAAGATTGTAGAGTGGTTTCCTGTTGCCTTTTCTATGGTTTGGAGAATTCAGTTTTAGACCAGTTACCCAATACTGCATATGTGGCTAGTGTAATGGATAGCAGCTAATAATAATAATAATAATTGACTATCAAGGGTTTCCTAACCAGACTGGTGAAGGGGAATGACTCTTCAACTCACCTGTGTCATGTGGCCATCAGCCAGTCACTAGCTTGAGTGTAGAAGCTGAACTTCAGAGGTCAATGGCTTTACCAGTGGGTGGAGGAACTTCTGAGAGGAGGGATGGGATAACCTCAACATCCCTGGTGTTAAAGAAACCAACAAACCACTGCACTATCTTGCCTTGAATGTCACCATGAGCCACAATTACAACAGGGGGAAAGGAGACCACTGCAGTGCAGAATGCACTAAATAAATGATAATGATGTGAATTATGGTATCCTAGATTCAACAGATTTTTACCCTCTAAATATATAATTGAATAACTATTAAGAGATAAATTGAGTATTAATATTGTAGGTGTAATTACAAGTTCTCATATTATTTAAATATATTCTAGTTTTGCAGTGGTATCCAAGATTCAACACAAATTTGCTCTATAAATGTAAAATTAAATTTAAATAATTCCTTGTTTTACATTGTTTTGTGCATTTAAGAAAATTTTGTCCAGTGAACATCATAAAATGGAAAATTCCTTTGAAAAAAAGAGGAGATTAGAACAAGAGTTAAAATGAAAGCAGTAATTATGCCTATCCCAGGACTGGATACATATATGGTGGGAGGCTGATAGGCAAAGATATTCACAGGTATTGTAGGAACACCATAACAAGAGCACAAGCCAGGAGATACAAGTCTCAGAGGTGAACTAATGAGACAGAACAAGAAGAAGGTAATAGGAGGAGAGCAGACTTGTGAAATAGCAGGGCAAAGAAGACAAAATGAAACATAGGAAGAAGCTAATGCTAGAAAAGCTACTATGAAAGAACATGTAGCTGAAAAGATTCCAAATGAAACAGAAGAAAAAATATAAGAATGCAAATAGAAATCCAAGAAAAGAGATAATACTCATTTTGTTGTTTCCATGAGAAATCCAAGAAAAGAATTCATTCTGCTTAATTAAATCACATGAAACACCTTCTCAAGTGAATCAGCAGACATCTTGTTTCATTTCTTGCTGAATGACATTAGAAAATCTAGTGTGGCCAAAAGCTTTATTGGCTTACCACCAAATATACAACTTTTACATTATGTTGTAATAAAATTAAAAAGAATCTATATAAAACTGTACATTGTTTATGTGGCAATATCTTAAATAGTTTTGGTAGAGTTAAATTTTTGTAATCAACTTGTATAATAAAAAATAATAGGAAAATAATAGTAAAATGTAATATAGTCCATGTAAATTTTACATTTCATTATTATTTTTCACTATTTATTTTTTAATATTATTTTTTATCATTACTTATTTTGTTTGCTTATTTTACTCAACTGTTTCTTTTATTCAATTCATAATGATCAAAATTCCTTTATTGTGTAGGAAAGTAACTGATTGAAAGAACATTCATAGGTAAGAACATAATTGTCAGGTATTAAATGATCAAGCATACTCGAAGGATGTCATCAATCCACATGGAGGATAATGAAACTTGTGCATAATTTTAATTATAATTATGATGATTACAATGTAAGTGATGGAGCCTTAATGACACTATTGCTTGAAATGCTTTTGTTTGAGATGAGTTGTTAATATTTAATAAATTGTTTACACCAGAGATCCTCAAAAAGGCACAAAATTCTTTTTTGTTTCTTTGTAATTATCACATTTCTTGTTCCTTTGGAATCATATCAGGCTAATTACAACAAAAAAAAAAATCCAAACAAAACTTATTCATTTGCAACTTTAGGGTTGTAGATATTCTTGGTGTTTATCAGAAACATAAGATAGAATGAATGATGGTGAAAGGTATAAATATATTTTTATTTATTTGTTTTAGAGTGAGTCCTTTGATATTTGGTGTAACAAAATGTTTGTTTTTAAGGAGGATATTGGTAGTAATTTGAAGAATGTCTGTTTTAGCTTGGTATTCAAGAATTTGGAACAATACTTTATAGTAGTTGTAGTCATCTTAGAAACAGGTCAGTGTCAATCTACTGTGTTTTTCGCAGCCCTAAGCAGGGCAGAAATGATTAACAGATGACCTCTTAAATACTATGTCATGCAACATGCATGGCTAGTTTCTTCATGGTAGCATCTTTTGTTCCATCTTCTCTTGCCATCCTCCTTCTAGCTCAGAGGTATGACCTTATATCCTTTTGAACAGGATCTGAGACTGGGATGAACCTTAGTTTTGGCTACCATCAAAAATGTTTTTGTGCTAATATTTTTTGATTGGTCAAAATTATTATATTTTCCGACATTCCTTTCTTTTACATTTTTTTTTTTCATAATGGAAGTTTTGTGTAGATCCTCCCTGATTTTTGGTAGTTTTCAGTCACAAATTAGTAGGCTCTGCTAACTTCCAGACTGTTTCAGTCTTTTCTTCTTCCTCTTTTTATTTCAGGGTTACCTTCTCATTAATTGAGAGAAGTTTATATAGAGAAAGAAAGAGACAAGGGTTTTAAAGGAAAGCTCAAATGCCTTACTTTAATTTGAATATATATATATTTTATCTCTAATGGCGGCATATTTTTATATTTTATTTTTGTCAGGACTCACTACACATTCATTCAAATATTTTTTTTCTATTATAATTTTTTTAACCTTCACATGAATGAAATATGATAGAAATTTTGTACTGACTAGTTTAGAATATCCACTTTTATTTTTTTCTTTCTACGTCTTTGAGCTAATACATTCTCTAACTTCTTCCACTGACATTTTGTCAGTGCCAAAAATTTGTTGCTGGTCTGTCAGATATTTTTGTAATGAGAGACATTATAATCAGTCTGTGTGGTTTTCAGGATTATTTAACAATATAAAGCTGGATAAAGAAGCAAATCTAACATTTTGTAACAAAAATATGAAAACCATGAAGACGGATTTCAAAGAAGTTACCTTCCAGCTTTCCCCTGGAATGTGACAATAGAATTTCCTGAAGGAAAAGCAAGTTCTACTCTGATTGGAAAATACAATAAATAAAATAAATAAGTAAACTTACTTGTGTTGACTGAGGAGACAAAACATGGTCAAATGTAAATCCTTTGTCTGTGCCCAGCACAACCTGATTCGTGTCAGGAAAAACCCTAACACAACGTTTTTCACCTGAAATTTTCTCTTTGGGCAGAAGCGGACGTACCTGGATGAAATAGAAATAAATAAACAATTCAGGTTATGACATATCAATCAAATTAAATCACTAAATACACAATTTGCAACTATAAACTGTGGTGATCCGTGTATGGATTTCTACATTGCAGATGCCATCTTTTGACAGGGTTGCTCCCAAGTATTTGAAGCTGGACACTTCCTCTAGTCGTTCACCATACATGATGTTGGGATTGGTGATGCTTGTGCTATTCACCATTAATTTGGATTTCTCTGTGTTGAGTTACATTCCATATGTGCCAGACTCTTTCAATGAGTTTGTTGGCCAGGTCTTGCTGACTATTACTGCAGACCATAAGATCAATATCATCTGTGAAATGCAGGTTGCAGACAGGTCTGCTGCCATTAGAGATA
Source organism: Acanthosepion esculentum (assembly GCA_964036315.1). Classification (NCBI taxonomy): domain Eukaryota; kingdom Metazoa; phylum Mollusca; class Cephalopoda; order Sepiida; family Sepiidae; genus Acanthosepion; species Acanthosepion esculentum. Next base: position 37,768,013 of record OZ038507.1, on the reverse strand, counting down.
AAAGTGTTGTGGTCATGGAGGGTTTCCTGCATAATTCTCTTCAGAAACAGTTTGAAGAGCATTGGAGAGAATCAGCCTCCCAGAGTAATTCCAATAGTCATCTGGAAGAAATCTCCCACTTAGTTACTCAAGAGAACTGCACTGGTGGCATGATCATAGAGGGCTTGGATTACTTGTATGAACCCTTCTTCTATGTTGAATCCTCTGAGGACATGCCAGAGGCCATCATACCATATCCAATCAAATAATTTACTTGAAATCAATGATTTTATAGAACAGGTCCCTTGAATCAATGAAATGCTTGAGAAAGCTCCTCCTCATCACTTATTGAGAGGACAAAAATAATGACTATGTACGGAGTAAGGTTAAAGGTCTTGTGGACCAATACGAATCCCTCCTTGCTATGATTAAACATCGGAAGATAGCATGGTATGGCTTTATGAAACAACATTAACAACTTATGCAAGACCATCATGCAAAGCACTGTTGAATGTGGATGCAACAGGGACAGCAAAGCAAGAGCTGATCTGACAACAGCAAAGCAAGAGCTGATCTGACAACAGCAAAGCAGGAGCTGATCTGACAACAGCAAAGCAAGAGCTGATCTGACAACAGCAAAGCAAGAGCTGATCTGACAACAACAAAGCAGGAGCTGATCTGACAACAGCAAAGAGTGGATGGACATGACAATGCCTGAACTCCTGAGAGCCACTGCCAACACATCATCCTGCAGCAAGTTGTCTCTTTCTTCTGCCCTTAAGTCTCCCTGACAATTGAAGTAGTCAAAGGACTGATCAAGATGTTTCACTATAGTAATGACGTTTGAAATATGTATGTGCATGTGTGCGTGTGTATATATTTAGGCAGCATATCTTAATTCAAGTATGTTTTATTGAATAATATAGACATATTGTGTCTATTTTTATACTGATCCTTTCCAGTTCTCCTATATCTTTCTCTTGATGTTAAGATGAAATTCACCAAAGAAGGTACCATAGTTTTTTCTAACCCAAGTACTTTCAATCTTTTCCAAGATCTTCTTCAGGGGTAAATTACAGAGACAAACTAATGCTCCGTTATAGCTATTTTAGAATTTTAATTTATCCCACGTAGTTATGGAGGGTTTTTTTTGCAAAACACGCATTTCAATAAAAGGGAACTGGCCAGAAATTGGTAGAAATGCAAAGTGGCATTAAATCTTTTTTATATGCACTTTTATTAATATAGGTATTAAATTTTGATGAGGGTTGGTTGGTTGATTTTGATATAGAGGATAGATATAGATTATTATTTTTGTGGTGTAGTATATTGGTGTTGTCAACAAATTTATTACAAGTGTAGCAGTAACAAATTGAAGTGCATATATAAAAAACTACAACACCTTCTTTGATGAATTTCACCTTAACATCAAAAGCCTAGAGGGACTCACTGAGGTACTGGAGAATGTTACGCAAGACATGCTACAGTGTGTTTGGCAGGAGCTGGACTAACGACTTGATATGTGTCATGTGTGCGCATATTGAACATTTGTGAAGCTTTGTGAAATTGGTTATAAAATCTACATCCCTTTGAATATCTTGTTCAGATTTTGATAAATAAATATTTTATTGTTCAACATGAAGAGTATTTAATTTCGTTTGACTGGGACATGTAGTTACTCAGATATTCACATTTTAAATGATGTCAATTTTGTTGCAAACACCCTGTATATATACATATGTCCACAAATCTTCCATTTTTAAGTTATTAAAGAAAGTTTATGGTAGATGGCACTGTGTTGTCATGTAGACTAAGTTATATTAATCCAATCTGTAGTTGTTTCCAGTAAAATTATGATTTTCAATTTACAGTCAGACTAATATCTTTTCTCTTTTCTTTTTTTACAATTACAACATTTTGGTTGGTATTATTAGTTGATATAATATTTAGATTTTGACATTAAATAATTTATAGAGGCTGATATACTGCTAAAACATAACGTTCAAAGACAGACAACCAACATTTCGACTAATATTTTTTTTTTCTTTTCTTTTTTTTTTTTTTTACAATTACAACATTTTGGCTGGTGGGACCTCTAGCTTTTTCCAATCTGTCTACTTTGGTATCCCACAGGGAATCTCAAAAGGTAACCCTTCTATTCAATCTATAGGGGTAAACTGTTCTTATTCAACTGTCTATGTTATAAGTGTAAGCCTGATTAGCAATAACTGAACAATTAACAAAGACACAATCTACCTAGACGCGGACAGTGGAATGAGAACAATCTACTCCTATAAATCAAGTAATAGGTTCAGTTTCAAATTCCTTGGAGGTTATTTTGCTCAACAGACACCTGGAAAAATCCAGAAGGTACAAGAACTGAAATGTGTGATCTTAACAACAAAGATGAGGATATTAGTTTGACTGTAGATAATATAAATAGTAAAATTCTAATTTCAATTTCACCAACTTCTTTCTTCTGAAGTCATTGGTAATATTGATTTTGGAATAAAAAATAATATATTCAATACAGAGAAATTACAAATTACAAGATGAAGATTTTAATCATGGTAAACGTTTGCTTACCCGGACTGCAACTTTAACATTTACTTCTTGCATGTTGAAGTGCAAATTCTACACCATTCTTCAAGAGTAGCAAGTCTGAACCACCAGCAACTGGTTGCTACCTATAATAGACATTTGATGGCAATAATTTCCAACAGATCAATTTATAGGTAAGTTATCAATAATAATAAACATTTCTCAAAGGAAAGCTCGTCTTTAACCTTCAAAGACGTGGAATTTCTGGGAACCAAATTTGGATATTTTTTTTCTGATTAATAACATTCAAAAGTTCAAAAGTTTGAAGATACCCCCAGAATTAGCATGGGTTGAACTTGACAGAAGAGTGAAAAAAAAAAAAAAAAAAAAAAAAAAAAAAAAAAAAACAATGAAAAAGAGCTCTTTTAGTCATTGAGAAAAGAATGGAATCAATTATCAAGTACATGCTTTGAGAAACTTTTGCAACAAATGCCAAAAATTTGTGCAAAGGTGAAAGGAGGATATTTTGATGAGAGCAAAATTTAATCATAAAATGCTTTTTTCCTTTGTGTCATAAAATTTTTAATAAAAATCATGTCTCACTTTTTTTTTTAACCATGTATAATAATTTTCTTTTTATTTAAAATACAAAACGACTACTTTTTGGGCCAACTTAAAAAATTACCAGTGGTGACTTTGAACTTTTAAACTGTAGTGTACTTCTTCATAGATACAAAATAAAAGACAATGAAATATATGCCCACTTCTCAAAATCTGACCAAACATTTTTGAAAGAATGTTTTCTTGGTGGAGCATATCCCGATATTTTCTTTTGGTTGTTCTATACTCAGCATCATATGCGATTTTGAATTAAGTAATTATTGTAGTAAATGAAACAAGTAGCTATGGTGATGTCTAGATGAGGGTGTGGTTGAGTGAGTGTCTGGTAGAAGGATTATTTCCATTTTTGTATTTAATCCTACATTAATTTTGGCTAGTTAACTGATGTCTCTGCTACAATTTAGGAAGTGGGGAGGAGCTTTTATTCCTAACACAGTTTTGTTTCGTCGGTGCCAAGCCTTTAGGACTGACCGCACAAACATCCCCCTCCCCAAATTTACAGACAAATCATACAGCTGCATGCTGGATAAGATAGGCCACATCTTGGTCTCATCTGCCATATTTCTTTTCTTTCTTGTCTAACAGTGAGATTCACCCTGTACAAGGCCCGGGAGTCACTCAAGATAGAGTGTTATAGAGTCAGAGGCACAGTTTACGTGGATAGGTAAGGAAGATAACAGTTAACTCTAGACTTGAACTGGTTATGATTGTAGGAATCGGTTGCACAGAGCAGTAGTTTGCAGGAGGAAGCTGCTTGAGTGGCACTTAATTATCACCAATGAGTTATGGAGGGAGTGGAGGTGGTTCGCTACAATATGCATAGCATAGCAGGTCAGGTCAGGTCCTAGCCATTAGGGTTGTCTCGAAATCAGAATGCTACAATCACTCCTTTTATGTGTTATGTGTTTGTGTTAACATCATTCTGTTTGTTACTTTTGATTTGGATATATTACAGTGTAACCCGGATATAAGAGAGTTGTCGGGACTGGAGAAGAAGTCTCTTATATCCGGGTCTCTTATATCCGGGTTACACTGTATTTGCTTTATATTAATTTTTGCTCCGTTCTTCTCTTTCTTTTGTTACTGCTTATTGCAAACTTTATCAATTCTGTTTGTTGGGTATTGCTGCCAAATACATTTTAACCATGGCCAATTACTCTAGCTTTGTAAATATTATTTTATCCTTGTAAATATGCATTGATGCTACATTTTTAAAGTTGTTGTCTCCCAACCCCCACAGACAAACTGTACATAGTCAGGATTTCATAGAGAAAGTGTAGTATTATGGTAACTGTAATAAGGATGGTAAGTAAGAATGTATTGTTTTAGTGTAGGGAAAATTATAAGTTTGGGTCAGTGATCATGGCTAGTAAAATGCAGGACCGATGAAGGCTAGTATTCCCCATTCCCTGTTGGCCTTGTGTCACATTTCTTGTTATTAACAAGAATAAATATTGTAGCTACAGATTCATTCATTTTCTACAGCTTATTAACCCTAAAGATAGAAAAATATTTTATTTTTAAATTGTAAGAATTTTTTTTTTGGAAATGATTTAGTGATACAAGTTTCACTAACTAACCCATAGCTGGATTCATACCTTTCCCAAAGGTATTTGCATGTAAGTGAATTTAATGAACCCAACTGGAACTCAGCTCTCCAATTAACAATTCCAAGCTATTATCCATTACACCACCTGTACATTCAAGCTCACAGACTCTGGTATTCCCAAGCGGTTACCGTTCTAGGTACTGACCAGGCTTGATGCTGCTTAACTTTGGTGATCATACAGGAACCAATGTTTCAATGTGATATGGCCATAAGCCATATTGCAACTATGGTGATTCCCTAAGTACTGTTTCAATATATAGTGAAGTGTATTTTTTTCAATTCACCCCAAGCAAGGCAATAAAGTCACTAAGACACAAAGGGCTACTGGGAGTCATGTGGTAAGAAGGATTAAGTTACTTCTGTCTGAAAATTGTTTTGAGTTAAGGAGGTGTACAAGAAATGCAGTGGCATCACCACTAGGCTAACAGAACTACCAGATTACATTTGCCCAAGATGCCATGGTGAAGCACACCCTATTGATGGCAGGCCCACTACCCAAGTCACTTTGGAAAGTTCAAAAATGGATATTGAGCCCTGTTTCTGTTATCTTGGGGGTATGTTCTGCGCAGGTGGAGGTTGTGAGCTCGCCATTATAACCAGGTACTCTGTGGGTTAGAGGAAATTCTAAAAGCCCCTACACATTCTCACATCTAAACATGTATCATTGAGAACTCAAGCTAATTGTTCTCTGCATGTGTATGATCTGCACTGCTCCACAGCAGTGAGACATGAGCACCAAGTGTGTCAGTCTCAGTATGAAACACCCTCATCTGAGTTGTTAACAAGGCTTGGTATTGAAGATATAACATCAGTTCTGCGTACCCGCAGTCTTAGATGGTTTGGTCATGTCCAGCAAGCCTTGTCATGCATTAAGACTGTCTCAGAGATTGAGGTAAACCTAGGAAGATGTGGAAGGACTGCATTGAGAGGGATGTGTGGGAGTGCAGCCTTACCCACATTAGCCCACTTAACAGGGATGCTTGGAAAGCAGGAGTGAAAGCTGTCTACCCCAGTCACTGGGAAATCTGCAGCAGTATAATGAAAGCTCCAATTATTGACTTGACTAAGGAAAGAAATAACAATTATACTTTTTATATGAAGCTGAACTCCAATGTACACCACTAAAACAATCACTAGAGTGATACAGCCCATTTCTTAATCTAAATTGGTTAAGCACCTCACATCACAGGGCTTTACTTCAGACAAACAAATGTCTTTGTTTTCTAGAGCTGACCCAAACAACTACCAATCAGGATGAATGGAGGTCCTCTCTGGGAAGCACCTTGGCTTGAAAGACTGTTGGACCTCAAATTTACACCTAACCTAAAGTGGAACTCATACATATGATCCATTGCTATTGGATGCAGGTAAAGTGATCAGTTCCCTGTACCATTCCAGTAAGTACCTGACACCTTGTGCTATCCTCTACCTTTACAAGAGCTAGATCAGGTCAAAAATGGTGTATTGTTTTCATATTTGGGTGGGAGCTGCCCATACCCCACTCTCCAGCCTTGATAGAGTCTACGAGTCCTTGTGGGTAACAAATTATTCTCCACCCTTCAATTTCTCTCCCACAGGCAGGATGTGGCACGCTTCTCACTGCTCTACTGCTACTTCCACAGAAAGTGCTTGGACAAACTACATTCCTTGGTTCCACCAAGTCAACCCTTCATGGCAAGAACATGCCATGCCACTTATATAACCACCAACATTCCCACCATATTCCATCGGTGAAAAGTAAGTTCAACTTGAGCAGCTTCTTCCCACAAACCACTGCCCTGTGGAACTGACTCCCAACAGGATGCTTCCCCAATCACTACAATGTTAACCTGTTCAAAGTTAGGATTAATCATTATCTTCAACTCCTATACACACAAATGACCTCTTAAAGTAACCCTCTACCATAAGTAGCCCCTAGGCCTTGTAAAGGGTGAGACATACTGTTAAAAAAACAAGAAAAAGTTCAACTGCTGATGTATTAATGATTATTGCTGAAAGATTCTATCAAACTTATTTGACACAGCAGTCTTCTTAACTTGGAAGGTTACAGAGTCTCTGGATGAATTTTTGAACTGATTCTGCCTTTCTTATCAAATCCTGAAATGTAAGTTGTCCAAAACAGCCACTCTTCTAGATCATTTTTGTACTAATGCAGGTGTCCCCCAGTGCTCTCTCCTTGGTTCTACTGTTTTTAATTTTCATCAATGACTTTCTTGATGGCATCAGCTCTCAACTTGGTATCTATGTTGGTGACACAACAATATACTCCTTTCTCAATAGTAAGTCTGATCAGTTCAATAAGGTCAAATTGGCAGCTGGTCTCAAAAATGACCTACAGTCTGATGTTAACTGGAACAAAGAATGGCTTGTTAATTTTAACAACTTCAAAACAAAACAGCTCACTATTAATCATTTGAGAGAGACCCCTTTCTGCATTCCATCAGCATGGCTGATGCTAACCTCCAGGAACGTGACTCATTGCACCTTCTCAGACTAACATTCTTGGCTGACATGAAGTGGAAAGACTATATTGAATCCATTGCTAGGTCTGCGGCTAAGAAAGTTGGTTCACCGTATCATGTTAGACAATTTTTCTTTCCAGAATCTATCTTACATGTTTATAAATCTACCCTTCATTCATTTTCTGAATACTGCTGCCACGTATGGTCCAGTGATCCTGTTATATCTCTAGAGATGATAAAATCCAAAGAAGAATCGTTAATATTATTGGGTTTGACCTTAGTTTCAGTCACTTTCCCACCACTGTAATATAGCATCCCTGTGCCTTTTCTATATATATTTTCATAGTAATTGTCCAGATGAACTCTTCACTATGCTTCACAGACTTTAGGAATTTAAGCACAGTACTAGATTGGTGGCAAGGTTTCATCAATTTAGTTGAATTGGCAAGATGTAACCATAAGTTCTATGCTAACAGTTTCTTTTCTCACACTTCTAGCTTGTGGAACTCTCTTCTGGCTCCATGCTCTCCAGCCAACTTTGATCTTCAAAAATTTAAATCCAATGTCAATTGTTATCTACTGTTTTCTTGTTTACTCTTTTGTTGTTTTTGCCCTGTAATAACGTTTCTTTTTTTCTTATTATTTCACACTCAGTAACCCCTGGTGTTTTAGTTGCTTTACTGCTTCACTTGGGGTGATACAATTATTAAAAAAAAAAAAAAAAAAGTGAATTTCCTTTTCAGATTAATGGCCAATAAAATATTCAAACAAATCTGAATATTTTTTCAAAATCTCTTTTTTTTTAATCATTTCACCCTAAGCAGGTTGATGATACCACTAGATAGAACACGGGGGTTTACAGGGAGTCAAAGTGAAAGAGAATGAGAGGACTGAGAATGGGAAGGATTGAGGAAAGGACCAAAAGGAACAGGGTTCAAGAAAAAGTAATATGGTGACTGACATTGCACTTAAATATTTTGAAGATTGTGCCTGGCCGAAATAATTGTAAATGTGTCCCCAAAGAAGCTAAGTCTTTGTTTCTTGATAGAATGAGTTTGGTATATGTACCTACTGGCAGCTCTGTAATAGTGTGTTAAATAAGAGTAAGTCTTCTATTCCGCCTTTCTTCACACAATTTGAGCTGTTAACATTTTCTGCTGATAAAGCAGAATGTTTTGTTCATAAATTCTTTTTAAATTCTACTCTTGACTCTTCTGGAGTATCTTTGCCTAACTTTCAACTAAGTCTCTATTGAGTGACATGCATATAACAATGTCCATGGTTTTTGCTATCATCTCTAAATTGAATCCCCCACAAAGCATGTGAACTTGTTGGTATCCCTGCAATAGCCCTTAAGAAATGTGCTCATGAACTGGTTTCTGTTCCCTCTAAACATTACAATAAATGCCTTGCTGCTGCTACTTGTCAGAAATCCTCTTCTATAGTTCCAGTTTTTAAGAACTCAGGTAAACAATCTGATCCTTCTAAATATTGGACTATTAGCCTTCTACTACTTTTTTTTTTTTGCAAGCTACTATAGTCTCAAATCAACACTGAATTGGTTAAGTACCTCATCTCACAGGGCCTCCTTTCAGATAAGCAATACGGCTTTCACTTTTCTAGATCAACAGCTGATTTAGTAACGGTTATTGCTGAAAGAATCTATCAAGCGTTAGATAGCGATAATGAAGCTCCAGCTGTTGCTTTGGATATCTCAAAGGCATTAAACAGGTTTTGGAATACTGGTCTTGTTCACAAGTTGAAAGGTTATGATATTTTTGGACAAACTTTTGAATTGATTCAATCTTTCTTATATTTCTTGAACAGCCAAATTTCTAGATTGTTCTGTATTAATGTAGGTGTCTCAAAAATGACCTACAATGTGTTGTTAACTGGGGCAAGGAATGGCTTGTTAATTTTAATGACAAATAAAACTGCTCTCTTTTAATCATCTGAGAGAAACCTTTTGACTATCTGTCAGCATGGATGATGCTAACTTCCAGGAGAGTGATTCATTGCACCTTCTTCAGCTAACATGTTCTGCTGACATGAAGTGGAAAGATTATACTGAATCAATTGCTAGGAAAGTTGATACAAGTCTACCATTTGTCCATGCATTGAATATTGCAGCTACATCTGGTTTGGTGCCTCTGCTATGTATTGAGAGATTCTTGATAAAATATGAATCTGCAATGTTATTGGTCCTGATCTGGCATCTCAACTTCAGTCACTTTCACACTACTGTGGCTTCCCTGTGTCTTTTCTATAAATATTTTCATGGTAATTATCCTGATGAACTTTCCTCTAAGGTACCTAGATTTTATTAATTTAAGCACAGTACTAGATTAGTACTGTGGCACTCAGGAGGCACAGTGGAGTAATGGATAGCGGCTTGGATTGAGGAATCGGAGAGCCGAGTTCGAATTCCAGTCGAATCCGTTACATTCACTTACGCGCTTTCTTGGGAAAGATATGAATCCTCTTCTTCTCCCCCCAGCTATGGGTAAATATCAGGACAGACCGAGTTCTATAGCCTTGGATGGCAACTGGTCTACCACAGAAAGAAATGGCAACCTACTGCAGGAAAAAATCTGCCTCGTCAGTCATGTATCAAAAGATACATGATCACCTAAGTGCGTATTACACATGGCATATAACAGACTGACTGACTAGATTAGTGACAAGGTCTCATCATTTTACAGTTGAAATGACAAAATTTAACTACATTCTAATCTAACAGTTTTTTCTTTCACACTTCTCACTTGTGGAACTCTCTTCCAGCTTCTTGCTTTCTAGTCAACTTTGATCTTCAAAAATTTAAATGCAATGTCAATCATTATATTCTGTCTTCTTAATTCCTGTTCTTTTATTGTTCTCTCTCCTTAATAATGTGTTCTTTTTCTCATATTATGTAACACTCACTACCCCCCTTTCATCTCAGTGGCTTTATTGCCATGCTTGGGGTGAAACGATTAAAAAAATTTAATTTGCAATGTTTTAATTCATAAATATCACATTCAAGATTATAATGGAGACAGTGAATAAGTGCATGTATGTGCTTGCTTGTTTGTGTGTGTGTGTTTGGCAGTTGTGTGTGTGTGCGTCTATGAGAAAGGTGAGTGCCTGGGGAAAAGATATTATCCACAGCTGGGGACAAAGATCATGTTTGCACTGCTACTTACCACATGCTAGGTTCTGAGGAGGAAAGAGAAAAAGAAGGTGTACAGGTTTTTATAGTACTGAAACAGTACCACCTAACAGCATCTTGGCAGACCAAGTGGGGGTAATCCCCTCATAGTACAATGGCTAAAACATTGAAAGAAGAGGACATTAGTTCATCTATAAATAAAAATATTGCCTGTCTCTGGTAAGTTAAAGTGATAAGCACTACCAAAGAACTCTTCTTAGTCTAGAAATGCTAAAAAATCTAACATGGTAACTCAATCTCCTTGATTATGAGACTGAGCAACCAACAACTGACATCATGTAACCCACCCTTATTTTGGGCACTCTAATTGTCACTGCTAAGAAACTCCCTTTCTCCTAGAAATGTCATAAACACTGCACCCCACTCCCATCGCCAATGATTAAGATTATAAGAATGACCAACATACATTTCTGGTTAACAGAAAAAATTATACTGCTGCTAAATTTCATGCCATGAACGTGTTGAGCCTATGAGAGTCACCTTGTCCCACCAGCTCTCAAGATCTTGGCAGAGCATCAGAACATCCTCCACTGCCAAATTAATCTGCTGTACTTCCTGGTGGATGATGTACTTCCATCAGTTGCATGGTCTGTCACAAGGATGTCTCCAGTTTGCAGGCCAAACTGGTAGATGACACTGGTATGCAGGATGTGGCCAAGCCAGCAAGGAAAGTGATGAATGATGGTGCAGAGGATGTTTGGCTAGTCGGTCCTCTGACAGAGCTCCCCAATGAATACAAGATCAGACCAGTACACCCACTCACTGGTCCTATGGACACAGGAGGAGAAGTCTTGCTGAGAGGCCATGCCTCAGTGCCATATAGTAGGACAGAGATTTTTTGATATTGTAATAGTTTTCAAAGATATTTTCACCTTGTTTGTAGAAAATGCTTTATATAAAAAAATGTTTTTTAATGTTCTACCTTGATTACACAAGCCTAAAATTTTTTTTTTGAAATGGTGCATGGGATGTTTTGGCTGGTTGATTTTGTTTAGTGGCATATCAACCTCTATGGGTCATTTAATGCCAAAATCTAAATATTTTGAACACAATTTCATAGCTTCAACTAAATATATTTTGAACACAATTGTATGCCTTTAATTACAGATAAAAGTTATTGTTGGTAATTCTATTATAAAATCTATTACTGCTAATTTTACTATAAATATGTATTGTTGGTCATTTTTTATATAAAAATGTATTGCTGGTATTTTTACTATATAAATGTAGTTTTATACTTTTTTTTGTTTGAGGGTTCACTATTTGCCATAGCATGGACCTTAACAGATGCTACCACTCCAGGGTGGACCTGGGAACAACAGCAGTTAAGAGGTGGTTCCATGTTCCTCAAAACCTCCCATTCAGAGGTCTAGCTGCCAGATGTAGTTTTATCGTCATACCCAGGACATGGTATGTTTTGACTAATTTTAAACAATTTTGGGGTGCTGAATGCAAAAATAACATCCATTTTCTAGCATTAGCTTTTCTTCTTCAGAATACCATATCCTATATAACTCAAGTTTCTAACACAATTCCATGCAGATTATAAAAAGTGATTATATCTAGACTGCATATTGTTCCATTCATAACTTAAAACAATACAGTTACATGGTCGTTATCAGCATGCATTATCAAACCATATAATAATTATCAAGGTGTATTTATTTATATATTTCCTGTCCCATCTGTAGTGAGAAGGGAAGTAAATCAAGTTAGTAAATTTATGATTGACTCTTCTCTTAGTCATTTTAATAATCTACATAAATAAAATATTCATCTACATGTAGACAAAATTTCTTCCTGAGCAAAATGAATCATTTAATTAATCAGTTCCTTTACTCCTATGTTTCTTAGATTTCAGTCTTATTTTTTCAAGCCTTTCATGTGAGGTACTCAAATACCTTTGTCTGTTAAGTGATAATCTTTCAACTTGGTCTTGAAATAAGCTTTGTCGTAACCTTTTTCTTCCAAGAGATATTACCATTTCACTGTTATATTAAACACATAAAATTTTTTAGATGAAAAGATATTGAACAAAATTTGATTTATGTAATACCAGGAGTAATCAATGAATCATAGATACGATTGAAGATCTTAAAAAAATATAAAGGGAACAGATTAATTAAATGGTTCATTGATCTCTATTTTAGTTGTGAATTCTTTATCTCCACTTTATTGAATGTCAACACACTGTTTCAGGACTTTTGCTTCATTGCATCTCATTATTAAAACTTTCTAACAATTGCTGTCATTTTTAACGGCATGATCAAACTAGCCATAGTATAAAAACTAGGTATTTGAGCAATCAGGAATTCAATAACATTCATGTGTTTTTAAGGAAGCATTCAGAATTTGAACATTCTGGTAAATTTGGCTATAAGGTCAGTTTTTTTTAAATAAAGTTCTGTACTGCAAAATGTGAAGCTAACCAGTAAAAATGATTTGGCTTTGATTGACTCAACATCCAAAAATTAGCTAAAACAAAAAGGTAACTTCCACCAAAACATGTATTGGCCACTGTTATTGGCCAAAATGGAACTATCATAGGCATTAGCAGATTAAGTCAGTGAATTATGGTTCCAAATGTGATATTTATGAATTAAAACATTGAAAATAAAATGTCTGTTTTTTTAATCATTTTACTCCAAGCAAGGCAATAAAGCCACTAGGATGCAAGAGGTTACTGAGTGTTAGAAAATATAAGAAAATCTACTATTAAAGACTGAGGACAATAAAAGAATAAGAATCAAGAAGACAAAAGATAATGATTGACAATGCATTTAAATTTTTGAAGATCAAAGTTAACTGGGAAGAAAGAATCTGAAAGAGTTCCACAAGCGAGAAGTGCAAGAGAAGAGACTGTTAGCATAGAACTTACGGTTACATCTACCCATTTCAACTGTTAATTGATGATACCTTTCTGCCAATCTAGTACTGGGCTTAAATTCCTAAAGTCTAGGTACCATAGAGGAAAGTTCATCAGAACAACTACAATGAAAATATTTAGATTCTGGTGAGAAAAATACACTATTTAACCCATAGCTATGGAGAAGAGATGGCTTCATACCTTTCCCAAGGGTATCTGTGCATAATTGAATGTAACCAGTCTGACTGGAATTTGAACTTGGCTCTCCAATTTCTCATTCCGAGCTGCTATCCATTACACCACCTGTGCGGCTTCATTAACAAAAGGAAAAAATTATGAGAAAATATTCATTTACTGTTAAAAGAATTTAGAGTTTTTCATACTTCATAAAAAATTTTTTAAATCTTCATAAGTGAAATGTATATAATTTTTTCTAACTTTAGCTTAATCTGGTACATTAGATTAACTAGAAGACATTGCAAACTAGCTTGCTACTCATCTCTCTATAGCAGGCACTCAAAATCAAAAAGATATTGACTAAAATTGCTTAGGCTGTTACAGGGCACTACATGAAGATTAAAATCACTACATTAGTAACTGGTTTGTGATAGTAGCTAGTCAACCCTCACTCTCAGGCATGATCCCAGGCATGATTAATGCTATTTACAAATAAATTTAATTATTGTTTAGTGAAGTCATATGCCAGAATAGGTTTTGCACTCGGTTTCATACCAGACTGAGGAATTTAGATGCAGGGTTGACCTGAGATCACTATCAAACACCAAATGCAGAAGAACACCACCCTAATGCACACATCCAGTTTTACAAGATTTATAATACATGCATTAATATAAACAACTTCTCCAGAGAAGCAGTCTCTCACATATTGCAGAGAGAATGTAAGTTGTACATATTGGATCAGAGGCATTGTGAGGCTATCCAAGAGCCTTTATTAGTCAGCATGAATTACAATTACCCAGCACATTCAACTGATTACATTAGTAAATGGACAGGTATTATTTTTGACTGACATAATTCATTGCTGGATATATGTGGGTAGGGTAGTAAATATCAGTTTATAAAGTGGAATTGGTGAGCAGAGTTTAAGTTTCCAGGGTAATTGACTGAATTTACTTTGGCACAAATTTAATTCAAGAAGGCATAAATCTGTCTTTCCACATTTGCAGTTATGGGTTAAATATAAGGCCCTCTAACCTTGAGTGGCAACCAGAAGGAAAACTGTAGAGAAGTAAAAATTCTGAATTCTAAACCGAGATGAAGGAATAATTCTGAATTCCAAATTGCAGAGAAGGAATAATTCTGAATAGCAAATTGAGGAAAAGTCAACAGGAAACCACTCCACTCTCTCTGTCAAGACATTCATTGCAATTTACAGATAATAAAGAAAAAGCTGGAGAGCCATGGTCGCCTATGGCCTGAAGAGATACGGCATAAATAAATCATTGCAATTGTACAAGGTTTTATGCTATTACTAATGTCACAAAAAATTAAAAGTGGTAAAAGGTAGACATGAAGGAAAAGGAATCATAGAATGTTAAAAAAAACAAGGGAAAAATAGCAAATGTTTATATAGTCTTCTTTCAGAAAAAAATGGCAATTTAATGGATGTTCTTGTTTAGTTGATTGAACAGATTCTTCATTAGACTTACCATAATTTCCAAGTTTCACATCAGAACTATTTTTACTTTTTATTATAGGGTTATGTACTTGTATAATAACATGATTTTATGACCAAACACTATGGCTGAGTGGTTAGAACATTTATTTTATGACCATAGGACCCAAATGTGAATCTCACCATGGCCAATTTTTCAATGAGGTGACCTCTTAATGTTAACAGCTTGGGGAGATAATCCCAGTGTGTGACACTGTTGGAAAGTGTCCAAAAACATTACTATAGTTTGACTCTAGCATTATAAGTGAAATTGGGTAAACTGAAATGTTCAGAAGTCAATGGTTAGCATGTTGATGTTAGCACAAAATCACAAATCATTGTGACCAAGGGTTTGAGTGGGGTGGTATAGTTCAAACTATTGATCAAGTCAGGTTATGCACTCTCTACCAGAAACTGTAATTAAGGTCTGTTCTGCATATTTGCAGTATAAGCCACATGTAAGCTCTGTGGGTGTTGAACAAACAAACAAGGTACCTGCAACAGGGATTGGGTAGCTTCTCTAAGAGATGAGTGTGCTCCCAACTGAGTAACCAGCCACTATATATATGATCAAAAACTCAAATTTCAGGGCAGAGAGAGAAGCTAAAAAAATTTTTTTTAAATAATATTGATGGCTTATATTTCTTGTGGGATATCAGAACAATCTTGGTCAAATTGGAACGTATCCTAAGCTTATCTTCTATGTGACATGTCCTTTCAGAATGTGGGCGATCATGACTCTCCACAACTTTCTATCCTTTGTATCCCTTACTGAATGAAAAAATATCACATTCATTTTAGTTTTCTAATATTCTCTTGTAAATAGAAGTTTCTGAGTTCTCTGAAGAGAAATTATCTGAAGAAAATTCATTTTTATTTTATCTAAATCACTTTGAATTAAAAAAAAACAAAAAAAAAACTTTTGAATGTCTATAAATCTTGATAATAGAAAAGGGTTGTTTCACCTGATGAAGAATTCATTTCCTTCTTTTTTAATCATGTCCTGGTGTGATTTTTTCTGGCAATGAAATAGTTGTGAGTTATTTGAATTAAGCAAAAATACTTTTAGTTTTAAAAAGGAAGAAGAAAAGGGTTTGAAACAGTCAAGCAAGAAGAATGAAAATCGAATTAAAAACTCATAGTAATCTCAGTTAAGGTTGAATTTATTGCAAACTTAAGAAAAGAAAGAATTAGACAAGCAAAAAAAATTACAATTATAATAATTTAAAATATATTTAAAATTCAAATAATTCTCTCCCGATGGTAACCTGGGGTAAAAAGCGAAGCCATATAATAAATAATTGACGGGTTAACTCCAGTTACTTCCCTTGTCAATTAGAAATTAGAAGAATTTTGCATCATAGCAACAAGAAGAAAAATGCTATCAAGACCACAATCTTTTTATTAATCAGAAACCACAAAAAGATAATAAATAATAAACTTATTTTAATCACAAAATATTGAGAGGTTTTTTTTTTTCACACTAGAGTAAAACGGTCAACTACCGGTTCCCGTTTATTTTTATTTATTTATTTTTTCAATATAAAACAATGATTTTCGTTGGGGGAGGGGATAGAAAAGTTAAAAAGAAATTTTAAAAAAAAACAACAGAATTCGTAATTTTATTTATTTATCTTTTATTAATTTTATTTTGAATTTTTGTCACCATAGTCTTTTACGCAGTTAAATCTTTGTTAATCTGACTGAACTGAACTTAAATGAATAAAAAAAATTTCTCCATGAAATAAACATTAAATAATTAAATCTTTCTTTAACGTGCACGAATAAAATGCCTTGGCGGTCAAATTTATTTATTTTCATAAGATTTCTTTATTATTCCAACTAAATTATCTTTCTTTACTTTACATTTTTTTTTGTAATGATAGATTTGTATTAAGCTTTCCAAACAATTCGTTTCCAAGATTTCAGCATAAAAAATTATACTCTTTTTTTATTTAAGAAACATAAACAACGAAAAAAATAAGTTTTAATTTTAAAGTAAAATTAAGAAAAATAACCATACGAGAAATAAATTAAAGAAACTTACGAAAGCTGAGTGCTATTTAAAATATACTTTATCTTTTTTTTAAATTGTTAAAATGATTAATTGAATTATTGAATTCAATAAAAAAAAATTGTTTTACTTTTTTTGTTTGAATCATGTTTTTTTTTTTTAGAAAATGAAGTTCGACAAACTTTACAAAATGCATTGTTTATTCTTTTTAAATGCACATTGAAATAAGTAAAGCAACCAACCTTTTAGATTGAACTCATAATAAAAATTATAAAATTATTTTACCTGAAGAAAGTTTTAATCATCTTGTAAAAATTAAGTAAACTTCACTGGAAGTCTTCGCATGACGTTCAATATTTTTTAAAAAGTACGCTTCAAATTAAAATCCATATGTTCTTTTCGGTGGTCATTGTTGACAAATAAACATTGGTTTAAAATTCAACGTGTCAGTTAAGCTTTTTTTTTCACGGATTACTTACATCCAGGAAAAACAAATTGTGCATAAACCAGTGGCATCAACTCAACAAGTTGTGCTCTGTTGGTTACTATAAACAAAAGCACGTCTTCGGAGGCAGGGACCCATTTCCCTTCATTGTACGCATGTGCAGAATTTGGACTTCCGGAACATGAACAAGGCTCATAACCTAGACATTGGGGGACCTCCCTACATACAGTACCTCCCTATACTTATCTGGTATTTTATGCCAGGATCCCGTAGGGGTTAAAATTAATTCAGTATAATCGTGCTCGAGCCCCAGGGAGCTATTCTTCAGACAGTACTTCTCTTTTGGTAGGGCGTTAGATAGAGTTAATCTCTGGCGCCCCCAAAAGGGGAAATTGTGCAATTTTTGTAACTAGCTAGTGAGTGCTAATCCTATGTACACGTGGGACTCCCACTTTCAACTCGACTTTCTTGTACCACATTCCGTTCGAGTGGGTGTACAAAGAGATATCTACAGTACCTCCTCATGTGTGTGTGATGAGAGGGTCAGTGTATTTAATTGTCCAAAATGCAAAGCGGCCTGGCGTCGTGTTGTTAAAATTCATTCCGAATTCCGCTAACATTTAGCGGAATTCGGAATGAATTTTATTTTCACATTAACGAAGGGACACAGCCGATATTTTGTTTCATATTTTGCTTCTACTACTGAGGGTATTTTCTATTAAACTCAATATACCATGTTAAATTGTGCGAGCTATTTTAGCGCTGAGTTCAGGTTTATTATCGATGGGAGGATCATTTGTACTCCACTGTGAGAAAAATTATTGTGCAAATTCTTACTGACCTCACACCGCGTCCAACCTCCTCTCCCACCTCAAAATACTCTGGCGACTGGCCTAGTTGAGTTAATGATCGTTTTGCTTATACACATTATTAAAAATAAAATTCAGACTCCTAGATTTGGATACGACGATCATGAGGTCATGGAGTGATATTCATTTTTTTTTTTTTTTTGATGTCTAAACTAAAAAAACAGAGCAACAGGTTTAAGAACAGTGTGATTAAAAAAGAAACCCAGGATATTTTCTGTTAATTCACCCCGAAATAAAAAGAGTTTATTTGCTAAAAATTCACACCAAAATTCAGAAATCTCCCTTAATTTGTTAAAAAATGCATTCATTGTTGTTTTTGCTTTACGTCTCCAAAGGAACTCATAATGTCTACTCTGATGAACCCCGAACATTTATCCTTCATTTAGGTGTTCTGCCAGATACTTTCGATTGTTTGCGTGTGAGCTTATGTTTCTGGGTCAAACAGTCAGACGACATGAAAATATTTGAGATCATCCTTCAAAGATATATATCCTTGTCGGAGTTAGCTCCTCCTCAGTTCCTTAATCCTTCAACAGGGGTCTCTATCCCCTGACTATAAATACTGGCTGACCCTTCTCTCTCTCTCTCTCTCTCTCTCTCTCTCTCTCTCTCTCTCTCTCTCTCTCTCTCTCTACTCAGGCCTTGGGCCGCAACCTCGCGCAGAGGCGAGGTAAAACTTTCTCTTTTTCACTTAGGCCAATATGTGACATCTCACAGATACAACGTTTCCCATATTCTGGGAACACGCTAAGGACAATACACGTACGTACGGACACTCAACACAACACACACACACACATAACTTCTCCATACAAACACTATGTAACTTTTCATGTCTTCGTGTATTAATATATTTGTTTACCCATAATATATATTTGTTTACCCATGTATATCGGTCTTCTTGTTTGTTTTCTTTATCTTCTTTGGGCTTAATATAATGTCCGACATTCTCATGTAGCTGGACCGGTCAGCAGGAAAGTTTAACCTTCTGATATCTCTTCACATCTTCACCCCCACGGTCCGCTACATCCTTTCCAACTTACTTACTCTCAGTAAAAAGCGAACACCACTCTCCTTGTTGCTGCATTCTTGTAATTAACGCAAAAAACTTAATGGCAAGTAAAACAAATTTTGATTTAAAATTCATAATTTCAAAAGACTGCCAAAAATGTAATAATTATGGGAAATTCAATGAATATTTAACACAATACTAGTGTGGTGAGGTAGTATTAGTATGATTCTCTTTACTGGAGACTTTGGAAAAAACGAACTGACTCAGGAGTATAAAATAAATAGTATATTTTTATTGATTTTTTTAGCGTAATGGGTGAGTCCATTGATATTCGGTGTAGCATAATGTTCGTTTATAAGGCAGATTTTGGTCTAGAGAAAGTAGTGGTGTTTTGAAGTGAGACCATGATAGGGTTAGTCGTAATCTTATAAATAAGTCAGTGCCAATTTACTGTGTTTTTATCGGCCCTAAGCAGGGCAGAAATATCATTAGCAGATGGCATCTTAACTACTTCTTCACACGTCACGCGTGGTTGATGTCTCTGCGTTAGCGTTTTTTATTTTTTTTTTTTTTTGTTCTGTCCTCTCCTCGTCCCTTCTTTCTAGCTGTGTCAGCTTATATACATTTTGACCAGGCTCGAAAATCTGGCGCGAACATTGATTTTGGCTAACATAAAAAGTCTCTTTGTGTCAATATTTTTGATTGGCCAATATTATTTTATTTTCCGGTTTTGTTTTTTATAACAGAAATTATGCGTGGAGCCTCCCTAATTTTTGGTATTTTTAAGTCACAAATAAGTAGGCTCTGCTCCTAAAAACTTCCGGCGTTTTTCAGCTGGGTTCAATCCTGTCATCTTCTTCTTCATCTTTTTATTTGAAGATGCCTTCTTGTTAGTTGGGAGAGAAGTAGAGAAAGAGAAGTTTAGCGAGACTGAAAGAAAGTGAAAAGGGTTTTAAAGGAAAGCGCAAATGCCTTATTTCAATTTTAATTCTTTTTATTTTTGTTTATATATTTTATCTTTATTTTATTTTTATCGGGACCACTACACTAGCAATAGTTTGCAAGAAGCTTATTGAGTAATAAGTATCATTTTTTAAAAATCAAATAGTATTGAGAAGTGGAAGTGCTTTTTGAAGGATTCAACTTTAGTTTCTTCTTTAGGTGTGTCATAAAAAGGAGATTGTGTATATAAAAAAAAGAAAAAGAATACTTCTCCGGGTGCAAATGCTAAATTAATTTTTTTAATCAATTCACCCCCACAAGCAAGGCGATAATGTCACTAAGATGCAAGTGTCTACTGGGAATGGAAGAGAAACCGGAAACCTAATCCTGAAGTATAAACCTCTACGCCGAATATGTCAAAGTTGCTGAGCAGCTCCAACAGCTCTTTGTGGCGTACTTTGTCGAACGCCTTTGCGTAGTCTATAAAACATAGGTGCACGTTCTTCTGCATTTGTATTGCTCTTTCTTATAAAATTCTGGGCATGAATATCGCGTACCTTGTTCCGGTGTCTTTCATGAACTTGCATTGTTCTTGTCCTATCACTGGCTTGATTCTGCTGCACGCTCTATTCATCAGAATACGGATAATTAGTTTTGTTATGTGGCTCATTAGGCTGGTTGTTCGGTGGAGCTCACATTCGTTTGTGCCTAGTTTCTTAGGCGGTGCTATGAAAATAGATCTGCTTAAGTCTTACTGCATATTACCGCTGTTGCAGATTTCATTTTTTATTTCCGTAATCTTGTCTATGCCAAAATCATCTAAGACTGTCAGCATCTCTGTTACTATTCCGTCTGGTCCTGCCGCTTTGTTTCTATTCACTTTGGCCAGTGCCACTTCTACTTCGGTTTTTAGAATTTCAGGCCCGTCGGCAATTTTGTGTATTGCCGGTTGTTCTCTTTCGTCATGGAAGAGTTCTCCAATATATTCGTTCCAGCGCTGGAGAATGTTTTCCTTCTCTAATGATGAGCGTTCCATCCTTGGATTTTATGCAGCCCGTTAACGAGCAAGTCTTCTGTCCTGTCAGTTGCCTTATTTGTTTATGCATATCTACTTTGTTTGTGGTACTCAATCTCCCTATTTCTGCACTTTTGTTTTAGCCACTCTTCTTTAGCCTACCTGCATTTAGTCCTTATTTCGTTGTGTATTTTTTGTATTCCGTTCCGTATCTTGGCAGAGTTTTCTGTCTCCTTTGTATCATGTCGAGAATCTCATCAGTCATCCATTTGTTTTGTTTTTTTTCTTCGTTCATTCTCCTGTGGGATGATATCGTTTGCTGACGTCACTAAAGCTTCTTTTAATGTGTCTCATTTCGAGTTTCCATTTCCATTTTGTACTTCGCATCTACTCTTCACACTGTCCATATATTTTTCCTTCAGGTTCGAGTCACTCAGGAGTTTGTTGTATTGCTATTTGGGTGCTGCGTCAGGCTTTTACAGTTTCCGTAGTTTCACTCTTAGTTTGCATATAACAGGGCGAAGATCGCTCCCGCAGTCGGCACTTGGGTAGGTTTTGCAGTGAACCATTACATTCCTGAATCTTTTGTTGATAGTTATTTAGTCATTTGGGTTTTTAGTTTCTCCTCCTGGGTCTCACCATGTCCACAATCGACTCGGATGTTCGTGGGACATGTGTTGGCTATTACCTGGTCATTGGCCGTGCACCATTGGACCCATTTTTCTCCACTTTCGTTGCGGGATCCTAGTTCGAATTTGCCATCTATATCCCCTGCCTTTTCCCTGCCTACTTTGGCGTTCAGGTCTCCCATGATAATTATGACTTCTTGTGATTTGCAATGAGCCTTGTCGTTGTCTAGTATGGAGTGGAAAGATTCGAATATCTTCTTCCTAACTTTGTGCTGTCGGTGCATACACTATTATGATGGCTACGTTGAAAGGCTTTCCTTTCAGCTTGACTACCAGAACTCTTTCGAATAATTGGTAGTATCCCAGAGCGTATTTCTTGAATTCTTGAACTAGTATCAATCCTACTCCTTTATTGTTTTTCTCTCTGCCTGCATATATAATCCTGTGATTGTCACAAGATCCGAAACTACTAAGTGAAATTCGAAATGGACAAACATACAAAACATTAAAACAATATATTATAACAAAATACATTTTTTTTACAAGATAGGCTTGCACAAAAATGTCCTTTTGTGCACGTTTATAGTAAAGGCAGATATGTAGGGACATTATTATTAATAAATAAAAATGGAAATATAAAATGATAAATATTATAAATAAAATAAAATAAAACAAATAAAATTAAAACTTTGTTTAAAATAAAATAAATAAAATGCATGTTGGGAGAACTTTTATTATTTTATAATAAAAGTTCTCCCAACATGCAGCGGAAGACTTTCCTGCCTGAGAAACGGATTCTTCGCGCCAAAAAAGAAAACGTCCAACTCACTCTCTTCGCTACGGACCCTCAAAGGGTCAAGACGTCCATTTCCTCTCTGCAGCACCTTGCTTGTTATAAAACGAAGTGACTTTCTTCCTCTATTACACGCAACAGTAAAACACATAACTAAACTACACACACACACCAGTACACGGAAATAAATAAAATTATATGATTTTAATTTACAATTTAACAGGCTTTTAGTGTTATTTATTCGTATATTTTTATTCCTGGGAACATGAGGCTATCCCTGCTGGTATGATGTAAGTGATCCCACAGATAATAGATCAAAATATACAAAGGCTCTTAAAAAGATTTACAATGCACTCTTCAAATAATGTGGAAAAAAACATTGAGAAGATTGTAAATGCTGGTTGTGTTGAAAAGGTTGATGTGGCTGCGTGTTGAATAGCATTTAACAATTAAACATTTTTGTTTCAAGGAAAAACAATGGAAAACCGATTTTTGTTTCAACGATAAAATAAAATCAACAAATACAAAACATTTTTGTAATGTGTGAAACAATAAGATAGGAGAAGTTGTTTCCCTTTAACTGTTAGTTGAAAGATTAAATGTAAATAAACAAGTTTTCTGAAAGAATGTTCAAAGTTCTGTATTAGATAGAATGATGTTTTCAGAAGAACATGTAATAAATCAGTTGTGGATTAGATATAACTAACATAGCTGTTGCAATTTGGTTTGATAAATAGAACTGATGGTGAATGATATTTAAGTTCTGCATGCGTGCGTGCGTGCGTGCAGTGAGTAGAATGAATAGTCTGTGTAAACGCGTGTGAGTTGCTGAGTTCTACTGAGTTCTACTGAGTTCTGCTTCTACTATCTATTTTTGGAGCCAATTTCCGGTTTTTATAGCCATGGGTAGGTTCCCAGGACAATGGCGGGAGAAATTTCGAGGGCACACAAAAAATATCTGATTGGATGAAAAATTACCCAATCGGTGATTTTGTAACAAAAAAGCATGTTTGTGAATTAACAGTAGGAAAAATTCAGTGTGGTGAATGCGATCAGTAAATTGTCTTGCGATAGTATTTATTATTTGACCAATCACAGTTGAGAAAAATGTAGGAGTGTCAAACATAGTAGTAATCGCTACAAGATAATACAAAAACTTTAAATAATGTTGAAAATACTCTTTTAAAAAGGTGCACCCGCCTAATAGAAAATTGAAAAAAATAGCGATTTGGCAAAAATTCATTTGCGCCACTAGGACTTTTAATTAATAAGTTTTTCTTCATTAGAATACAGTTCTATTTATAGGTTTCACTTTTCCGTTTTCTTTGTCTGTGCAAAACAGCTCAACTCATACACAGGTGAAAGACAAAAATAGCTTTCCCTTCTGGAACCATATTTTTCTGCCTTCTTAAAAATGTTATTAGTTAGCATAAAATAATTAAAAATAATACTTAATTAAAAGGTGTAAATCAAAAAGTACGTTTTATACTCATACTTTTGTAAGAAGTGTATTAAAGAAAAACCAGACGGTTTATTAACAATTGTTAGATTCGTGTGTAAAATATTTTTCATTTAGAATTGTTAAAAGTGTCCGTCAAAACTAACGGTCATAGCAGATTGTTTGTGGTTCATTTTTTTCAAATTTAGAAACACATATTCGCCTTGTATTTTGTCCAATCCACCCTCGTAAATTTAAAGTAAAAGCTCGTTTTATCCACTCCCGAGAGTATAAAAGAACTCGGATCAGCGGACAACGGACAGAAGAGATTTAGACGTCACATGCGATGGAAGTCATTTGGCAAAGGTAAGACAGGAGAGAGACTTGGACGTTAGATATGAAGCAGGCCGACTGGCTGCGGAGTGGGGGTAGGCTTCCTCGTGTGAAAGTTACCAGAAGATCAAAGGGCAGAAAGGTTTCGGCATTCTTAAAAACTACGCCGACGAAAAAGAACGACAACAGAGAGAACCACAAAAAGGAACCTTTAAAAACAAAGAAATGTCAAAATATCACCGTAAAACTTCCCAAAGGCTCTTTTGGGATAAGCAAAAACCAAAGAAACACATGGAAACCAAGCAGAAAGAAAACCGAATGACATTGCAAAATATCGTCAAACTTCATATAAACTCTCGAGCATTAAAAAGAAGTAGATTTTTTCTTTTATCTGTTAGGTGGGTGCGTAATGAGTGCGAAATAATAATAACTCCCTTCACACAATTCCTTCAAATTCGGGGGAAGAAGGAAAGAAATTCGCGAATCTATATGAGATTTTTACCTTTCACAGAAATTAACCAGTGAGCTGAAGAAGGATAAAAGAAATTCGCGAGCCTATGTGAAATTGTTTTTGGACAAATGAAAACTTTGCCTTCACAGAAATTGGCATGTCAGCTAAGAAGAAGGAAGAAAGACAGTAGCGAACCTTTTTTGTAAAATTTGTATTTTGTCATATTGTTTTATATCTGTATAATAAATGTTCATATCATATTTCGCGAGGTAGTTTCGAGTTTTGTTTGTTATTGTATGCGGCTTTTTTCTATATTCGGAATAAGAGAGATGACGTCTTCTTTTCTCCCATATCTTCCCAAGAGAAAAAATATTTTTACTTTATGTCTCCTCGTCTTCTGACTTATGTAGGGGACCGGCGGGTTAATGTGAGGATAAAATCTCTGGACTAAGACTTCCAGCTGGCCAGTCCCGCTACATAGTAATGTTGGACTATGATGAAGTCCAAAGAAAGCAAAATAAAACGAACAAGACAGATATATATGTACAAAACAAATATATATTATTAACAAACAGGTTAAAACACAAATTACAAATACATCATTTAAAACATGAATAAAACGTTAGTGTCTGTATGGAAAGTTATTGTGTTGTGTGTTGAATTGAAATGTCCGTACGGGGTGTATTTGTTTTAGCGTGTTCCCAGAACATGGGAAACGCTGGTTGTGTATTAGAGTTCACATATTGGATATGCTAGAGAAAGTTTTTCAGTACCTCGCACGTGGTGCGAGGTTGCCGGCCCCAGGAGAGGCAGTTTTGGCCGCACGTGTGCGAAGCCGTGAAAAGAGCCGTGTGAAGAGAAAGAGGCGAAAGGTCAGCCCGTATTTATACTCCCGGGAGAGAGAGACCCCTGTTGAAAGGGTTACGAAACGAAGAGGAGATAACCCGATACTTCTTCGAAATATTCGTTCCTTCCGAGTGAAAATTATTACTACGTTCTGTTCGAAAATGAAATTACTTTCTAAACGTATCCGCTAACCCGTCTTCTTATATAACAATTAAAGAGGCTCCAGGCAGATCAGATCTTAACAATGCAATTTACGTGAGTGGAAATCAATCTTTTGATTGGACAATAAATATAAAGAGTATATATATATATATATATATATTAAAATTTGAAAAATTAATTTTGAAATAATCCGGCTTTACCAAATTATTTTCGATGTTTCGGAGTCAACATTAAATTTAGTCACTTTTACAGACAAATGTAACACATCAAATTTAATTTTTTGTTTAACCGTCTGGCGTTCTTTCAAATACACTTCTCCCAAAAGTAATTGTAAAAGACAAACCTAGTCTATGATGATATTTATTTATAATTATCTAAACTTTTTATTAATCATTATTTTTAATTGTTTTGTATTACTAATAAAAAGAACTTTATAACAGAGAGAGAGAGAGAGAGAGAGAGAGAGAAAGAGTGGGTGAGAGAGAGGTGGCAGAGAGATTGACAGCGTATCCAAAGCTAGGATTTGAAGATATGATTTCAAATGTTGCTTTTCCAGGCAGATTCTCCCCATTTTAAAAAAGTGCACCGTAATAGTACGTTAGTACTTTATTTTTCTCCCCATTGACCTTGAGCTAAATTAAGCTAATATCTTCGGTACCTCACCGTGACGTTGATCACTGGTTTTGTTGGTCGATTTGTTGGTTGGCTGGTAACTTGCTATTTGTTCTATTGGCTGATTTGTGAGTGTACTAAACTGTATCCTCACACCCCAAGGCCTATCTCACACCTGTGGGCTTGTGCCAAACTAACCACTATCAAATTTAAAATCTGCATCCTGTATGCTTTAGTAGGTTAAAAAAAAGTTAATATTTCCTCTGCAGCAAATGACAGGTGGTAATATTTTAACTTGCAATGTACAACTTACGTTACTTCTTTTTCACACAATAAAGTCAAACATGACTATAAAGTCAAACTTAAAGTACAAAAGTAAGTTGTAAATTGCAAAAATATTAGCTCTTGAGTCTTGTTATTTGCAGTTAGAGGAATTGCAACTTTAAAAAAAAACAAAACAAGCTCAAGTAAGGTTTGACTTTATAGTGGCACTCTATGCTCGTGCTGGCGTGAGCACACACATTCAACTCGGCCTTGTGTCACATTCTGTTTGAATGGACGCACGGATAAATCGTGCTATCCTAAATATTTAAACACTGTGAAATGACGTAAGTTGAATCGATTATTTAAATTGCAAATATTGTAAATATAAGTATTTAATGCTTTTATTTTTTATCCAACGTTTGATTACTTCAAAGTTTAAACGTTATTTTTAGTGAATACACGTATTTGAAACAGACGACAGATTTTTATTTTAAACAGTGTGTGTGCCTGTGCACCCGAGATAACTTAATAAAAATTTTTAAAATGCTCATTTAGGTTAGCCAAAAAGTTCGTTCAGTTATTAAATAGAAAATTTACTTAAACCGAAGGAACATTTTTGCCAACCCAATAAAATTAAAAAAAGAAAAGAAAAAAAAGCTACACAATACAAAGCTTAAAAAATGTAATAATATTAATAACGATATATCAAAATGGCAGGAAAAAGATACCAAAAATAAAATCTAAAATAAGATTAAAAATTAGCGGACAAAAAGTAAATGATCACGGGATATAAAGAGGCTTTTCTAACCAATCGCTGTTGGCATACGTAAAATCAAAACAAAAACATCCCCTAGCTTGTTTCCTCCGAATAGAAAAAAAGCGTGGTATTGCAACAGGTCGTAGTCAGTCAACTTTTAAAAAATGCCAGTTCGTCTGCATAAATTCCACCATACGACTACCTTTAACCAAAGAGAGAAGCGAATTGGCTAGAGATCAAAAGACACACTACTAACCTTTGAAATTGCATACCAGTTTGTTTTTAAGTAAATTTAATTGTTTTCTAAGAAATTAATTATCTAATGACATTTATTAAATGTTTCAGCGTTTTCCATATAAGATACTTTTCCATTTCTGTGAACATTCTTAACAAGTGTTAATAAATTGCAGTTTATTAACTGATGTTATATAGCTTGATGCTTTAATTAGTTAAAATAATTAAATAAGTAAAAAGTTACAAGTTGAATAGAAAACTGCTGTCACTCGATGTGTATGTCTGTTTGTGGTCCACTTGTCAAGTAATGCTTTTTTGACCAATGGAAAACACTGCCGAAATTAAAGGGTCAATGACGCAATGTAAAAACAACTGTTTTTAGTTGAGCAACAGTTTTTTACGTGCAATATTATTACGAAGAATACTTAATTTTACATTTACTTTTTCAATAATTATTAAATAAATAGAAACAACATACAGCTAAAAGTAAAACCGCGTGTAATAGATATTTTAACTACACTAAGAGTCAATTTCAATTTTTTTACGGCATTTTTAACAAGGGAATTACTCTGCGTTATTGAAAGGCCATGCGCCGATGCCGTTCGCTAATTAATTCAAGTGCTGACATCTCATTCAAAATAAAAGTAATAAAAAAAAAGAAATTTTAAGCATTTAAATAATTTATGATAAATCATATTTACATACCCTATATCAAATTTAATTTAAACAGTGAAATTGCATATTGAAAAGACATTTTAATGACAACCGAAAGTATATTGAGATGAACAAAATTCTCATCGCATCACCGATTTGCGGGAGACGATTTATTGATAGCACGGCATTGACGTCACACAAATTTTTCTGTTCTGGGATTCTATTGGATGCTAGGTGAAACAGTAGTTTATTATTGGTTGCTGTATTGCACACCTCCGGTTCTTGGTCATTTCCAGTCATTGTTGTTCCTCCTTTTTACGGATGAATTTTTTGGTTTCAAGAAGGAATATATCTGTTTACAACCTGAAGAGAGAACAGCTGACCATGGAATGATGGCGTCACGATTTGTTTCATCCATCCTCTTTTTGCGGAAGAATATCGGTTTTATCCAAAAGAACGTGCTGACTAACATTTCTCTTGCTCGGCACTTTTCTCATCTAACGAAAGAAGAGGTTTGTCAATTTGCTTTGCACAAGAATTGTTAAGAAATAAAACTGTGTTTTTAGTTCATTCGTTATTCTCATTTGTCCTTTTCTGTTTAACACGCATGTTAATTTTCGTTTTATTTAAATACAATGTGAGAATAATGCAATAGTAGTTTTACATTAAAAAAAACGACAGGTTGTTATCATTCAGCAGTTCATTTCTTTTTATATTTGGATTGAAGTTTTTTTAAAGCAGTTTTCTTTTTTCAAATCAATTATTCTTTTAAAAATCTTTTTAAAAAAATTAATGATTTCAGTCATTTTTTTAGTGAAGAAATGAAGATCAATTGTCTATATTTTTCCATTTAATTCTTTCTTTTAGTCCTTGATGATTTTCTCCCGACTGTCGTGATAATTATCGACTTGTATGTAACACTATTATTAAGTAAATATTTTTATTTGTTATTTTCTTATTCGTGATAAATAAAAATATCTTGAAGATTAATTATGAAAAACAATGTGATCATTTTGTAATTCAAATCTCCATGACAACCTACATGTAAATATTATTATTATTATTATCTACATTACAATGTCGATCTTTTTTTAATTTATTGGGCTTTTCACTTGGATATTTTTGGGGGGAAGATTTGTAAAAATACGTTAAAAAATCTTGGCTTACAAGCCGTTACTACTTTGATTTTAACAACAATAATTACTATTATCTTCTTTTTTTAAATTTCATTTTTGCACATGCCCAAATTAGCCACAAATTATTTCGTTTATTAAATAAAATAACCAAATTTTAATTAAAAATAATAATCTGACGATAGAAAAAAAAAAGTAAAAACGGTAATGAAAGAATGCAACAACTATATTTATTTGGATTTTCTATGAGTGAATTAAGAAACCTTGGCATTTTGTTGATATAATTTATTGAAGATCGCTTTAAAGTTTAGTTAGAAATTCAATAAAAAAAATAAAATAAAAATGATTCTAGATCAAGATATATGTTTCTTTTTAATTATCTGTTTCTAATTTGTATCAATCTTTGTAAATTGAATAAGTCCGTTTTTAGATGATAGCGGTAAGTAAAAGGTTATTTTATGTTCTTTAAGTAATAATTGATTTTTCCTGGTACATATGTCCTCAACCTTCTTAAGACTTGCTTGATTAATAAATTAGCCTCTTAAACCCGTTTTTTCTGAAAAATTGTTGCATCTGCTTTGGCGGTGGTTGAATTTTTGTCTTTCTTAAGTTTGTAGATTTTTGGAAAGGAACAATAATATCAAAGGTCAATTTACACCCAGGTTTTTTATTAATTTTATTTCTAATTATTGAATATCATCAGGACATTGAAAAATTAACACTGACTTTCTAATTCTTTTTTTTTTCCAATTTTAAATTATATCTCCTTTCCTTTATGTTCTTTTACTCTGAAGATCTTTTCAATCCAGAAAAACTTGAAAATTGAATTTCTTACAAATGAATCATTATCAACCATAATCACTTTTTTAATTTATTAATTAATAGTTAAAATTTTAAAATTAAAAACTTCTAAAATTTAAAAAATTTCTAAAAGAACTATTTTTCTTACTTGAAATTAAATCAAGAAGACTTTTTAAATGCCAATGGTTAATTTTATTCATATTTTTGTATATATTTGTTTAAAAAAAATGTACCTTGAGATTTGTTAAAAATAATTAAGTCATTACTTTTTAGGGCATATCAAAGTTTTTGAAAAGTCTCAATATGGTTTTAAAAAAATATCCAAACCAGTTTTTTGTGGAAACAAAACAAGATCTTTTTGAACAAAAAATATCTTTGTACAAAAACATATTATTGAAATATTATCCCCACCACTCCTAAAATATATTTTATATTAAAAACTGAAATTGGATACAATTTTAGTCAGGCATTCTACAAATTTAGCATAAATTCCATTCTTTTCACAACTTTCTGATAATATGATTTAAATTAAATAACTGAAATCAGAATGAAATTGACTTGCATTCTCAATTTCAAGTTTTCAACATATGGAGAAATAAACAGTCAAAAATGTTATTGACAAAAAGCAAAAAATATTATATAATATCCTCTAATGACTTGCTAGTATATTTACTAGTGCAGACTATTTTTTTGCACTTTTGATTCAGATATAATATTAACAATTGATAAAATGGATATTGCAATACTCGGTTAATTTCTTCAAAACATCTTGATATCAAATACAATCTCTTCCATATTAGATAAAAAAAATAAATAAATAAATTCTAAAATTTATTAAAAGCTATAAAAGGCTTTTCATAAATTTTAGAATTTTTATTTTTTCCTGCAGTTTTTGTATTTGTGATAAAGTTAAAACTGTAGTGTTTTTTCACACACACACACACACACATACACACACACATATATATTATAGGATAAGTAACAAATAGGAAACGTTTATAAATGTAACATGTTTCGCTTTTATTAAAGCTCCTTCAGAGAATGAAATATGGAGGAGAAAAAGACAGTTCTGGCGTTTTTAATTTTCATATTGTTTCCAATTGGTTAAGCAGACCTTATATGCATATGTCTTGTTTAGAATGTCTTCCTGCTACCATAACTTAAATTCTTTCACATGCACACAAAACATACCCAAATCAACATACAGGCAACCACCAAAAATGAATAAAAATGCCTAATAGATTCACACACACATACACACGCACACACACACACACACACAAACAAATATATATTATCATTTGAATCCCACATAGACAAACTAGAATTATGATACACATACACGCATGAATTATACACATGACTGCTGCTTAGCAAAACAGATGTATGTAAGGTCTGCTTAACCAATGAAAAACAAACAGCTCAAAAATTAAAAATAGCATAATTTTCTTTTTCTCCTTCATATTTCATTCTCCAAAGAAGCTTTAATAAAAAGTGAAACATGTTAGATTTATAAATGTTTTCTATTTGTTCCTTATCCTGTCATGGTCAGATTCCAATTCATATTTGATCCCAATTTACACACACACACACACACACACACACACACACATACTTATCTATATTATTTAATGAAACATGTATGAATATATATATATATATATATATATATATATATATATATATATATATACTCAGAGGTGACAGGCTGTTTCATGCTAGACACAATCATCAGGCCGCGACTCGCCTCTAGTGTTGACTTCAATGTTCACTTTTATATTTATATTTATATTTGCTCTATCTCTGATATTGAGTACTTTATCCCATAAATATAGCACACTTTAAAACTATATTTCTGCATTATAAGGACCTTGAATAACTTCTTGCTGATTTTTCATGAAAAGTAATGTTTTATTTACAAAAATTAGTAAGAAACATGAACATGTCACTGAAAGTATTTTCCATCACTAGCCATTACATCTTTCTGGTAGCATTTGAATTTCACATCGGAAAAAACGACATGTCTTTTGAAGCTAACCACAAGTCAACCCACTTTTCGCATCTTCATAAGAATGAAAGTGCTACTCAGCCAGGCCATGTGCCACTGATTGGAATGAGTGATAATTGAACCGGGCAATATCTGGTGAATACAGCAGGTGTGGTAGAACTTCTAATTTAAGCATTTCCAAGTAGGTTTTCATCTGTTTTGCAACATTTGACCTAGCATTGTCATGTCGCAAAATCACTTTGTCATGTCTCTGCTCGTATAGTGGCTGTTTTTTCTTCAATGCTCAACTCATTTGTAGTCAATTATGATCTCCCGTGATGGTTTTGATTAGCTTGAGCAGTTCATAATAAACTACATCCAGCTGATCCTACCAAATGCAGAGCAGAAGCTTCAAATCATGTATACATATATATATATATATATATATATATATATAAAATAGCTGGCCACTCATATTCAAGGATACATGTCTACTAGGGCAGCTAGCCAATCCCTATTGCAGACGCTTGTGTCTGTCAACACCCACAGAGCCCACCTGCCACTATGCTGAGTAGACCTTAGTTACAGTTTCTGGGAGAGAGTGTGTTATCTAGCATGATCAACAATCTAAACAACGCCAGCACACTCAAACTCTTGGTCATGATGATTTGTGACTTTGTGCTAGTACAGCTATTGACCCCCCCCCCCCCCAGTGTTCTGTCTACCCAATCTCACTCACAAGGCTTGGGTCAACCCATGGCATGGATTACAGGCACTTTCCAAAGGTGCTGTACGCTGGGATTGTCCCTTTCCAGACCGATAATGTTAGGAAGTCTCCTTCCTGACAAAACAACCATGGTGAGATTTAAATCTGAGTCTCATGGTCAAAAAGTGAACGTTCTAACAACTCGGCCGCACGCCCTATATATATATATATATATTTCTCACGGATGTTGTGCTAAAATTATATCTAATAAAACAAGTTTACTTTTCTTTTTCTTATCTTTGAATAACTTGTGACATTCATTTTGCAAAGGCATTTTAATATCCCAGACAAGGCTGTTTATTTCACTGTCTGCTAACAGATGAGGAAAGACTATGATCAGTCTGAAGCCCTCATTAAAAAAATAATTTTAAAATCTTAAACAAAAACTTGTTTTATTTAATTATTTTTACCCCTTCTCTAGCTACTTTAAATAGGAAGCTCCTAGTTTTCTGAATTTCATAGATAAAGTATCTTTAGTTCTTTATCAATGTTGATGAGTTGCTCTTTCATTTTTATTATTGCATTTTAATATAATACCATGGCTTAGTAAAAAGAAGCAACAATAATAAAAAAAATAGTGAAAATTAACAAGAAGGAATACATTTTGGCAACTTTAGTATATATGGCAAATATCTTGAAATGTACATTCTTTGATTTTATTAAAAATATTAAGGCTAGGCATCATTCTACTTTAAATGATGAGAAACTATTTTCAAAAGATGTATATAAAATAGTATGAGATGACAAGCAACTGAAAAATGTTTCAGTTTGTAATATAGCAACAACTCTAAGTAGAAGCTTATGAATCTTTATTTAACTAATTCAGCTTTAGTACTGAAAACATTTTATTATAGTAGATGGTTACAAGGGAGATGGGATGTGCTTATTTTATTACCACACAGTTTATCAAATAATTTGAATGCTCTGTCACTAACTAATAAACTTTTTCTCTCATCTTTTTTGACCTCATAATTTGAGAATTTAAAAAAAATCTTTATTTTATTTTGCAGGGAAACAATCCATGTTTTGGGTTTCTATTTGATATAGATGGAGTAATAGTGAGAGGAAAACGCCTCCTACCGTCTGCAAAAGAAGCATTCAGACTCTTAACTGATGAATATGGAAAATTTAGAGTTCCAGCCCTTTTTGTCACTAATGCTGGTAATATGCTACGTCAGGAAAAAGCCAAACAATTGTCAAATTGGCTTGGAATTCAGGTTTGTACGCATAAATATATAAAAAAATATTTACTTAACAATTCTAATATTAGAATTCATAAGAAAAAATTAAACATTTCAAAAAGTTTAGAAAGAAATTCATGAAACATGTGAAAGCTAGTTTAGCTTTTCAACTGTATAACTTGCCATAGTTTGTTTACTGTCCTCTATCAGAGAACAATAGTTTGTTTACAGTCCTCTATCAGAGAACAATAGTTTGTTTACAGTCCTCTATCAGAGAACAATAGTTTGTTTACAGTCCTCTATCAGAGAACAATAGTTTGTTTACAGTCCTCTATCAGAGAACAATAGTTTGTTTACAGTCCTCTATCATAGAACAATAGTTTTTTTACAGTCCTCTATCAGAGAACAATAGTTTGTTTACAGTCCTCTATCATAGAACAATAGTTTGTTTACAGTCCTCTATCAGAGAACAATAGTTTGTTTACAGTCCTCTATCATAGAACAATAGTTTTTTTACAGTCCTCTATCAGAGAACAATAGTTTGTTTACAGTCCTCTATCATAGAACAATAGTTTGTTTACAGTCCTCTATCATAGAACAATAGTTTGTTTACAGTCCTCTATCATAGAACAATAGTTTGTTTACAGTCCTCTATCAGAGAACAATAGTTTGTTTACAGTCCTCTATCATAGAACAATAGTTTGTTTACAGTCCTCTATCAGAGAACAATAGTTTGTTTACAGTCCTCTATCATAGAACAATAGTTTGTTTACAGTCCTCTATCATAGAACAATAGTTTTTTTACAGTCCTCTATCAGAGAACAATAGTTTGTTTACAGTCCTCTATCATAGAACAATAGTTTTTTTACAGTCCTCTATCAGAGAACAATAGTTTGTTTACAGTCCTCTATCATAGAACAATAGTTTGTTTACAGTCCTCTATCAGAGAACAATAGTTTGCTTACAGTCCTCTATCAGAGAACAATAGTTTGTTTACAGTCCTCTATCAGAGAACAATAGTTTGCTTACAGTCCTCTATCAGAGAACAATAGTTTGCTTACAGTCCTCTATCAGAGAACAATAGTTTGCTTACAGTCCTCTATCAGAGAACAATAGTTTGTTTACAGTCCTCTATCAGAGAACAATAGTTTGTTTACAGTCCTCTATCAGAGAACAATAGTTTGTTTACAGTCCTCTATCAGAGAACAATAGTTTGCTTACAGTCCTCTATCAGAGAACAATGGTTTGTTTACAGTCCTCTATCAGAGAACAATGGTTTGTTTACAGTCCTCTATCAGAGAACAATAGTTTGTTTACAGTCCTCTATCAGAGAACAATAGTTTGTTTACAGTCCTCTATCAGAGAACAATAGTTTGTTTACAGTCCTCTATCAGAGAACAATAGTTTGTTTACAGTCCTCTATCAGAGAACAATAGTTTGTTTACAGTCCTCTATCAGAGAACAATAGTTTGTTTACAGTCCTCTATCAGAGAACAATAGTTAGTTTGAAGTACATGAATTCAAATTTGTTTTTTCTATTTATTTTCAATCATCTTGAAATGTGATCTTTGTGTAAATGTTGCCATAAAAATGGGCAAAAGAGCCAATCTTTACTATTATTATTTTTTGACTCCAATTCCTTTCATCTTAATTTTTGATTGTAACTGAAATTAAAAGAAAAGCAATACTAACCAAAATTTACATGACTTCATCTAATAAATTAAGCATATCCCTGTGTCGGAAACCTCTGTACTATATGCTGAAAATATATTTTAAATTGCCTGAATTAAATGATATTTTTAAATAAAGAATTCTTAACCTTTAACACTCCGTATGTAACTTCATCAAAAACAAATTTCAAGTTTTTCATGTTATTTTCTGTACAATAAAGGATTACACTCACAATTTTCATTAAGAACCATTTCAAATCTTCCAAATTATTTTTCCGCACAATACAGGAGTAGACTCACAATTTTCCTCAAGTACTAATTATCATTTGTACAATTCAGGAAATTTCACAATTTTTGTTATGAAGCATAATGTTCAAATATATTTGAGAAATTGTGATCCTACTGATCATGACAGTTTGATAGCGAAGTAGTTCTTTAGATACCTGTATTTATTTATGCTACCATAATCAAGATGTTTGTGATACACATTAGCCAGATGTTCACACCTTTTTTGTTGAGCTCATCAAAAACCAATTGTTTACAATTGACTGAAGAAGAACAGATTTCCAATCCATGAATAAACTTCTGTGTGTTTTGTCAGGTCAGATTTCAGATTATGCAGAAACGTCTCATCTATCTTGAACTTTTCACTTTTCACCTTATCTCATCATCTTATCCCTCATATACTATAACATACACTTTTCTTTTCTTTCGATCACTGATATGTAATAATGAACTGTGCATCTTTTATGTGTGATGATTTATTTCTCCATAATTTCTGTGCTAATCTAAACAACTAGAAACTGTCTGAAGATCATAGTAGACTCTGGACAAACCATATCTGAGCCTCTCCCCCCATACCCACAAGAATAGAAATATAAAGCATCAATAAACATAAATCTCTAGATTTATTGGTACTTTCAATACAAGCAATGTTTGAATCGTCTCTTGTGTTCCTCGCCTGGTCACCATCAGAATCCTGTGCATGTTTAATTTTGTTGAAGTTTCCCAAGGTTCGCTTCTTTTGCTGAGTTCATCAAAACTCATTTATTTAAAATTGACTGAGGCAATTATTTTTTGCTGCAGTTTTTCCATTTTCTGAAAGTTTGTGTTAAATTAAAAAATTTAAAATTAACACAATGTTTTATATACAAAGTTGATGAATTTAGGTGTGTATAAACAATGCTAAAAATGTGCTTATTTAAAAAACAAAATTTTCTTTTGATGTCATGGATTTCTGAGATGAAACTACTTTGCCCTGTTTTTAAGCTTTTATCATTCTTTAACAGTATGTTTGAGAGAAGTTTGTAATCTGTGTTCAGTATTTAGTTTGGTACAAAATATTGGGACAGAAATCAACCTCCATATGGTAATAGTTTCATTCAGTTGAAATCTTAATCAATATTATTGTTTATGCAATGTACTGACAGCTGTTGAATATTGACAGTGTTGTTCATTTCTTCACTGAAAGAATAAAAAAGCTAAACATTTAATGTAGCTTTAACCTAATTTGTTATATTAACCTGAATCACTGAAGTTAGCATAATAGATAAGACTTATGAATTAATCATTTTTTGTCCAATCATAAGGTTGGTTTATATACAAAGGATGAGCTTACTCATGAATCTTTGTGAAAGAATAATGAAGCCAAAATTCTAGCTATAAAGCTTCCTCTGGTTTTCTATGTACAAATAAGGTGCATTTGCTTGCTCAACAAAACCAGTAACAATTTTCCTTTATTTTGATTCAGCTGACAGGTTGACCAATTTGAGGGTCCCTGTACCTGGTAGAGGCAAAGGGAGACAAATACGATTGTAATTGTGTCAATTTACCAATAGAATTTCCTATGTGACTATATAATCATTAGAATGAATGAAAGTTTCGATGACTTATTTAATAAATCGTACATGTGATTTTATGTTATACATAAAAAATATTTTTCAGGGGAAAAGTAAACAAAGTAATTAATAAGTAATTAATGAATTTTTATTCATAATCCAACATCATTTCTTATTTACTATAAACATTATATTTAGTGGGTACATGAGTAGAAAACCCTGGTTTTTTTAAAACAGTGTAATTGAGGTTTACCAGACTGGATATTTGAAAGTCTTACTAAAGAAACTGTGCCTTTCAACAGGACCTGTGACCCCTTTATATTAGCAAAACCACCTATAAGCTAGGTGTGCTTTAATCTGCTCAGCCATGAAAGTCTTCACAGGATAAGAAAATGTGAATCCAGGTTAAAAGCCTTGCTTTTCTGAGAAGTCTTTGCTCACTGTGTGGTCTAAAGTACACATAACTGTAATGTAGTTTATTCAATATAAAGGGATACAGGTCTGTTCTCTGTTGAAATGCATCATTTTTCTTATTAAAACTTTCAAATGTCCAGACCAGTAAATGTCAATTACACAGTTTAAAAAACACAATGATGTCTATTCAGACATGTGCATCCACTAACTATAACATTTATAATAATAAATATGATGTTTATAGTAATAAATTATATGTACGTGCATGTGCATTTAAAAAGTCCTAAATCTAGGATTTAAAAATATGAAATAATTTGTTAAGCAAAAGACTAGCTTCCCATATTCACTACAGTAGGATTTAAAGCAATTTATGGGGTTTTGTTTTCTCCAATCAAATTTGATGACTGCATGGCAAGCAATCTAAAAAAGAAAAAAGTTATTTTTCTTCTTGCACACAATGTAGATAATTTTCAGTAACCATTTTTTTTATATCCCTGGTTCTTTTATTTGAAAATGTAATTTATTTTATCTAATAGATATTGTTTTAGAGAAATGCTCATAAAACAATCTTTTATTTTAATGCAGGTGGAATCAGAACAAGTAATTATGTCTCACAGTCCCTTGAAAATGTTTCGTCAATTTCACGACAAGCATGTTCTGGTTTCTGGTCAAGGGCCTGTCTTAGAAATTGCCAAGAACCTGGGATTTACAAAAGTTACTACTATAGAAACCCTTCGACAGACGTTTCCTTTGCTGGATATGGTTGACCATCAGCGCCGTCATGTTGCTGTAAGTATTAACATTTATTCTTGGTTATATAGAATTTAAAGATTGTGTGTTGGTGTATGGTAGGTATGTGCATATTCATATTTAATCAATTAATGCAAAAGCAACAAAAACTTTGGTTTTTACTACGGATCATTTATTCATTGTTTATATAAACTGTAAGAAAACAAAGTTCTCAATATCTCTTCAGTTTGTCTATCTTCTTTTTCTAGTCCAGAAGTAAATTAGGGTAAGAATGGTTAAAATGGTTGACTTCAAGTCAGCTTTGCATTGATTTGGAACGACCAAAGTACTTACTTCATGGGTCAAGCTGAAAAAGTATGTCTGAATGCTATGCATTGGAAAGTGGTAAGAGAGTTTACTTGTCAGTTGACTGGAGTAAAGAGACATTCCCAGCAGGGGACCTATTCATTCATGATCTGCTCCGTATTAGAGCAACGGGTAGAAAAAAGAAAGGAAATGTTTACTTTTTTATCTTAAACAGTACCACCTAACAGGTGGTGTTTAGTGAAGCCAAGTGGGGTAATAAAATTACCAATTCCTTTATTACTAGCATCCTTTAATTTTCCTGTAAAATTTGTGGTTAAATTTGGCCAATCTTGCAAAAAATATTTGGTATTAAGATCCAGATTAAAAATGTTTGTTTATCTTGTATTTTTATTTTTCAGTACTTATAAACTTCACAAAGAAATTTTGAAGTTTTCTCTTGAAAGAATTTTACCTGTGGTTTATGTAAGATTTTACGAAATCTCTGCACAATTTATTTTCAACACCTAACTTTTTTGTAGCCCATTCTAAAAAATAATTCAGTGAATATATTAAATATTAATTAGTTGCAATAAATTTTCATTATTAACAGAATATTAAGGATTGGGTTAACAAAAAAAAAAGGTGCCTATGCAGATAGAAATTTGTTTTTGTTAATACATTCACAGAAAATTGTAAAAGCCAGCCTTGTTGCCAGAAGAAGAAAAAATAGCAGCTCATTACTGACTTAAAAAGTTTATGTGTGTATATTATTAAATCTGACTGTCTTGGAATATATCTGTAGTCAGATATTTTAGATTCTTCCTAAAATTGATAAAAGACCTGAAAATGTTTGAGAGAAGTAGAAGTAAAAAATAATGACCATTCCAGTAATGTCAATTTTCTCTGAAAAGAAAAGGGGATAAAAAAGACTAATCAACATTGCATCAACACTACTATCAAAGGACTAATGTTTTAACCAGCAAAGGGTTGCAAAGGAAAGAACAAACAATGATTAAAATTTCAACGGTATATAGATATATAAATTGGTGATATGTGGTTCTTTAGTTGCTGTTGGTAAGGGAAGCAATTAGGTGTAAGGGTCTTGTTGGTAAATCTGGAAGTTGGAGTTGTTTGGTTGACCAAGGTCATGGCAGTGATAAGAGAGGACTGGGGTAGATTATTGAAGCCATCTATCTTCAGGGTTGAAATTAACATGGATGAGGTGTGTGGCCAGGTTGGCAGTCAGTTAATGAGGTTGAGGTGTTGAATCAAACTGCCTGTTGTTGGCCAGATGTACCATTTTTATATCTCAGGTGTTGATTCCCAGGCTTATCTGTTTTTTTGAAACATTCATGATTGGCTATGATCTTTTAGATTTTTGTGGGCCGGATGTGTTGTTTAGAGCCCCTGTGCAGATGACAGCTTTTTTTATTTTGGGTTTTGCCTGACCAACATGTTTAGTGAAATATATTTGTGAATCAGAAATGGATCTTGATTAAAGTAGTATATCACTAGTAAATGCTACATGACCGAATAAAGAATGGATGATAATGCTAATTAGAAAATGTAACCAAAAAAGGCAAAAGGTCATATTTTGGATTGAAAAAAATTGAAAGGAAAATGGGAAGAAAAACACTTGTATGAAGAATTTAAGAAAAAGCAAAAGAAATTATGAATGAAAATTGATACATTTAGAATAGAGTTATTTAGTGCTATAATTTGTAGCATAAACCAACCTCCTTCAAGTAGGCTAGGATTATCTTGGAAAGGTTCTCTAGACTAGTCATGCCATAAAATCATTGACATAGAGGGGCAAGATCACTACAATTGGTTAGAACAGTGGTTCCCAAACTTTTTTTCTCTGGGCCACATTTTCAAAATTAAAATTTGTTCATATCTGACCAAAAGGAAGTCTCGGTGAAAAGGTGAAAGCAGCCCTAGAGTAAAGAAGGTTCAGAGAGGTGGTTAAAGGGAGATAACTGCAGATTCAAAGTCAGAACATTATCATTGATAACTCTCTTCTCCAATTTGCGAACCCTAGTTACTATATTCTTAATACTTGATATAATGCAAAAAATATCACAATGATAAAATCAGTCAATAATTATTTATAACTATTTATACTTGGACTCATGCATGCAATTACAAGTAATCCATAATAATATTTTAAATTTTGAAATCATATTTATTTTTGGCATATGAATTTTTTTGAAACTGTTTTTAAACCTTTGTTTTTTAATCATTCTGCCTCACCTGTTATCTGTTGCACATATGATGTGCGCTGCACTGTTTGTGAACCACTGGATTAGAATATGTTTTACAGTATATGCCTCCTGGCAGGCTGTGCATCAGGAGGATTTTCATCTTTTAGGAGAAATGAGTGCGTGATATGGGTGTGTCCTATTCTGATTTTTCATAGGACGGCTTCTTCCTTCCAAGCAAGTCTGAGACTATAATGCTATTCTCTGTGGTAGTTCTATAACTCTTGCCAAATGTTTAGAATGTATGAGTTTATAGTTGGTTTGAAGTCTGTATAGGGGATTTTCAAATGTGAAATGTTTATTTTTATGGTTTCAAGATTTGCTGCCATGTCAGCTTTTCCATTTCTGCAGAAAAGAAAAATGGAATCCTGAGTAATATGAAGAACATGGAAATCAAACCAGGCAATCCACAACAATATAGCAAATACCATCCATGTTGAGATAAATAAAATTGTAAATCATATAAGTAAGTAAATTTGGCAAATCAGGCAAGCAGGAATACCAAAATAGACATGAGTGGAGAGTTAAAAGGATTCACTGGGAATAAAGCCAACAACTTTAGTTTGTATTTAAATAGTATTAACATAAACCTGCAGATTTAAATATTACAACTGACAATACAATGGATATTACTGTTGATTGTATAGATGCTTTGTTTATTGTCATCAACATTAAAAAAAATTCTATATCATACTCTTCAGGCTAGGAAAACTGATCTTGTAAACTAAGACAGAAAATTTTCAAATAACAATTTACAAATTAAAATTGAAGGTAAATGATAACAGAAAAGTCCAGAATTTGGGGAATTTGATGGTGGCATTTTGGAGCACTTGGAATAGTTCTGAAAATCCTTGTAAGAAGACTGGAAGAATTGGAAATCGAAAGAAGTTTTTATTTTTAATTCAGTTGTTGTATGTGAAAACATTTATTTCTAACATATTTACTGTATGTTTGAATTCAGAAAATTCCAATGAAATCAAGAAACTTGAAGGTCAATGAAAAAATACAGGAATTTTCTTTTTGTTCTATTCAGTGTTTTGCTGAATTTGACAAACTCAAAGATTTGGATCTTGAAAAAAAAATTTTTTTTCTTATTTTCTTTTCTCTATAGCAGTGACTTTTTTGTGAATCTATCTTAGTTGCCAACGTGTAAGCTTTAGCTTATAATTCCCTTCTTGAAGTGTGTGTGTGTGTGTATGTGTGTGTACACACGCATATATTAATAAAATACACACACATATTAATAAATATACATATTATCTCTCACTGCCCTGAGGGATATGCATATTTATTAATATATACTTAATAGCTCTCTTGTGATACATCAAGCACTGTTTTATTAACACCAGCAATATATATGTGTGTGTATATATACATGTGTGTGTGTGTGTGTGTGTATATATGTATGTATATATAATGTATACATATGAAGAAATATAGTTTTAAGGTGTGCTATATTTATGGGATAAAGTGCTCAATATCAGAGATAGAGCATATGTAAATATAAAAGTGAATATTGAAGTCAACACTCAGAGGCGACAGGCTGTTTCTTGCTAGACGCAATCGTCGATGGCCTGATCATTGCATCTAGCATGAAACAGCCTGTTGACTTCAATGTTCAATTTTTATATATATATATATATATATATATATATATATTGAGAGAGAGAATGGACACTGAGTTTCATGCACAATGCAATCATTAAGTGGTGATTGAAAAAAAAGTATATTTATTAATATAAATTATAGCTCTGTTATTTTACATCAAGGACTATTCTATTAGCACTAGCACTAAATTTGTGAGATATATATATATATATACTTGGCAGTTTAATTACTGAATAAGGATTTGAAAAAAAAATTAGGTTTAGATAAAAAAAATATCAACATGTCTACTTTTAATGAGATAAATTAATTTTTATTCTAAATATTTTAATAAGAAATAATTACCTGAAACATTTTATTGATCATTTTAACCAGTAGCCTTTGTTTTAATCAGTACGTTTTTGACTGA
The DNA here is from genome assembly GCA_964036315.1 of Acanthosepion esculentum. NCBI lineage: Eukaryota > Metazoa > Mollusca > Cephalopoda > Sepiida > Sepiidae > Acanthosepion > Acanthosepion esculentum. The sequence continues at coordinate 37,724,482 of OZ038507.1, read as the reverse complement.
TATACTTTCTGCCCTCTTTCAGACACATGTAACATCTGGTAAATATGTTAATATTTTTTCAAATTTTGCTTCCTCATGAATCAAACCATCAAACAGGAGGATGATTGCCCTGATTAATTAAAATGAATAATTCCTTATATTATTTTATATAAATGTTTTTTTTTTTTTTTTTTTTTGCAGCCATGTGCTTTTGAAAAATACTTTCCCAGAATTGAAGGTAAGACTTTTTTATTTTAGAAGAGAAAAATGTGTGGAAATTCCTCATGAACAAATTTATCAGGAAAACATTTACATCAACCTAATATTGAGAATTTTGTTAATAGTGTGTGATCTTCATTTGTATAGTCTTTATTATATGTTTAATGTATTGATAAATTTTTGACCACTTAAAATAGAATTTTAAGTTTGACTATGGATTCTTAGATTGCTACTTTGACTAACATCTGGATCAGTAAGTTTTCTGCTATTTATTCATTTGCAGTATTTTTTTTATTGTTAATATTTACCCTGACAGAAAAACTTGTGCATATGTGCTGGTTTATGTCAGCTTAAGTACATATCATAAGACTCACCCTTTTAAAAAAATTTTTCAGACAGTTCTGACAAAATTAGTTAAGGATTTTCCCCCAGAGACTTCAGCTGTCATGAAAATGTTACCATTTTCTTTTCTCTTGTGTAGGCATGGAAATGCTAAAATTGAACCTACAGGAATTTATTAAAACAGGTTTACTGAAGAAAGTTAATACCAAGAGACAACCAGACGAAATGTGATTTAAGCTCCCTGCAATATCAAATGTAATCCTAACTTGGTTGTCTGTGTTATCTGCACATAGAAGTCTAGTTTAGCCCTTAATATACACTAGTTTTAACCCGTGAAAATTTTATGGTTTTCCTATTTTAATATTCTGATGAATCTTAATTCTTAAGTTAATGATTGAATAAGCTTATGGTAAATTCTACAACAATAAAATATCCTTAGAAATTCCCCTATTAAATATTTGAACTAAACAATTTTAATGAAATATTGCAATAACAATCATAAATATGAATGCTGGTCATCATTTTAAGAAGTGGATAGAAATGGAAAGATTTGAAATTGACAACTTTTTCCATTTTGCTGAAATCGACATTAAACACTTCTACATTCTTGCCTTCTTTCCTTCATTTTCTCAATGAAACCAAGTAGTATCTTTTTAGATCAAAACAGAATAGTCCCAGAACTAACAAAGGAGAGACAAACACACTTATAATAAGATGTTCAGAAAACTCTGGTGGTAGACTGCATTTGACTAGCAGTAAATTTGTTTTTACAACCCAGCTTAATTCATTTCGCTTTCATTTTTATGTGTCTCAAAACTAGACAATTTTGATCAATATAATTACCTCAGAATTATATTCTGTAACGTGTCCCATACCAATACACACTATAATATGCCCAACATGGTAATTGTATGACATAGTAGAATTTCTTGCTGAATAATTATTCAACTAACAATTTGATCTGTGATTTAAAGAAATTTATGATCACTTGGTTTAATTATTAGTTATGATTCTATTTTCCATTCAGTAAATATTTTTAATTCACAACAAATTAAATTAAGCAAAGAGGATAGAAATAATGTTAACTGCATCTGAACAATGTAAATAGTGTAAATGCTAAACTAAGTCAGGAAGCTCGTTCAAGCTTTCTCTGGCATCAATGCCATGAGCATTAATCAAACCGATGGCTTTGGCCAAGGCAGATAAAGGCAAGAATGTAATCAGTTGCAGTATCTGTGCAACTGATACATGTATTGTGGAACTAGAGAAAAAGCATTGAAATCACATGTTATAGGTACAACTGGCCGAGCTACATGGCACAAGACTGAGTTGTCAAGGAGCAATGGCTAATGGTTGAGAATGGAGACCATAGAGAAACATATATTATTTCTGGTGTCATGACTTCATATAAATATTGCAGGACTACCTAGGTAACAAATTGAGAGAAAAAGCTGTCAGCACCAATTTCTTCAGGCAATATGTAAACGTAGCATTACCTAAAATTAAGTAGTGCATAGCTTTGATTGATTTATGATGCTCTGATCAGGAAGTAGTCCTGGGTATGATAAACTACATCTGGCAGATTGGAGGTTCTAGGGAACATGGAACCACCTCTTAATTGCTGTTGTTTCCAGGTCTACTCTGACCCAGAGTGGTAGCAGCTATGGTCAAATAGTGAACCCACAAACAAAAATTAAAACACCAGGAAAGTATAAAAATATATATTTATAGTATAAATACCAGCAATACATTTGTAGTTAAAGATATCAAATTGTGTTAAAAATACTTAGATTTCAGCATTGAATAACCCATAGAGGTTGATATGTCGCTAAATGAAATCAACCAACAAACCAAACTGATCAAAAAGAACGTGGACATGGCTATAGTCAATAGTGGGACACATTCTTGTGGTGCACAAAGTGCTATTGAAGTTCAATCTGCTGGTTGGAATTAATGTGATCAAAGCAGTGGTTAGCACCTGTGTACACTATGGCTTCCACACAAGGAGCTACCTGTGTTTCTGACAATTCAGATACATGATCTCAATTTCAACATGGCTGACTGCAAAACATTTGAACTGTAATATGAAAATGGTCCGAAGATAAGATGCCAGAAGACGTGTAATATATTGTCAGAGTATCCTGTGTTCAATCAAATCCAGGGTAATCGGGGTAGTGTGATAGACAATGGCTGGCTGGATGTTATCTGACTCTGAGGAGAAACTCGAACCTCCTAATGGTTTTATTCTACTGATAGCTATGGTTCAGCATAGGGTGAAGGCACATTTAGTGATAGACTACCAGGAGCTTAATATTGATGCATTCACAGCCAATTCAGACATCTGTATGAACAAGTTGATAAGAGTGGCGTCAACAAGTATGACCATACTATATCTGAGGAAGCGTACTTGCAGGTGTGAATCTGTGGACCATTGAAGCTGTTCCAGATGGTGATGGTCAAAGGGAGGAGATACTGTCTAATGACTAGAATTTTATGTCAATGTGGCACAGATGACAATAATGCCAATCATTAATACTGTGCTATCATAAAAGAAGTGTTATATTGATATATATTAGCAACATTTACATCAATGAATATATTGTACTAGCAATGCATGTCTATTAGGGCAGATCAGTTTTGGAACTGTGCTATTGCACTCAATTTAAAAGTTGGGGTTTCACATGATAAATAATGACACAAAATGTTTTTTCCCCGATTGTTACCGTTTTTTGAGGAAATGATTTTATGTTCAAAATCATAGCATGGGAATTTCAAACCCGTGATCAGTGAAAGCCTTTTAAAATAGCTTTATAAAATTTATAATTTACTGAAGTTTTACAAATTGTATATGAACAAGATGCATGGCACAAGACTGAGTTGTCAAGGAGCAATGGCTAATGGTTGAGAATGGAGACCATAGAGAAACATATATTATTTCTGGTGTCATGACTTCATATAAATATTGCAGGACTACCTAGGTAACAAATTGAGAGAAAAAGCTGTTAGCACCAATTTCTTCAGGCAATATGTAAACGTAGCATTACCTATGATTAAGTAGTGCATAGCTTTAATTGATTTATGATGCTCTGATCAGGAAGTAGTCCTGGGTATAATAAACTACATCTGGCAGATTGGAGGTAAAAATAGTAAAGATTTTCCTTACTAAATCATTGTGCCATGAAATAAGACCTTCATTTGCTCCAAAGGGAAATACTGAACAATTTATGATGTAATATGTTATACAGTGCATTAGTTTTAGTGTGATTTTCAATAAACAATGCAAATTTAAAACATTTTGTCTTATAATTTGTGCCCAGCAGTATTATGGTGTTATATACACTTTCATCTATTTTTTGTTTTTATTAATTATCATCTAACAAATCTTATTCATTGAGTAGCCTTTTTTGTAATCTTTTACAATTACTTTTCCACAGTTTTTACTTATCGAATACAGTAAAAAAAAATTGCATATTTTGCTTGCAGTGATTCATAATTAGAATTCTGTTTTGAACATATTTTCCATTCAGTGTATTCAATACAAAAGATATTAATTTTATTTGGATTTATTCTTGAAATAGTAAAATCTTGAAGTCAGTTTGCAAGCAAAAGCCTGTGGAAATTAGGTATTTCTGTACATGTTTTTCAGATGATCTTTAAAACTAAATGCTCAAAAATTGGTGAAAATTATGAAGCTAATTTTTAAGTGCCAGTACTTATCACATCAAGCCCCAGCTTTCACACCAATTGCAATGTTGATTTTTCTAAAAACAAAAATGAAAACTCAACCTGCCCTAATATCTATGAACATTAGTCACACATCGGCCTGTTCAGCAAAGGCCCTGAACATTTAGAAGATGGTACCAAAATAATAGGCTTGAAAGGGAGAATGACATAATTTTTGTTTCATCAGTGTATAAGTTTAACTTAGATAGATTTACTATCTTCCGACATAAGATGTGCTTTGTGCTGCAAAGGGAGTTAAGTAATAAAGACAGCAAAATTGTTTGTCTGTGATTTTCATTTGTCTTCATCGAAGGCCATTCATTTATATGGTTAGCCTTGTCTTTATCCCTTTCCTTTTAACAGCTTTTACATTTTTTTTTTTGTCACTCTCTTCCTTACTACTTTTCCTTCTTCATGCCCCCTTTCCTACTACACTGATCCTAGGCAGAAGTGTTGGAAAGTTTCACTTTTATCTTAGGCAGAAGCATTGGGAAGTGACACTTCGAACCTTGGCATAACTCACAGATTCTCTGATCCTAGACAGAGAAATGCTGATCCATACATAAATAATAGTTATTTTTTACATGTACCTTGCTAGTTAAATTAATAGGGTATTACTTGCCAGTATATTTTAATAAACATAACGAAAAAACTGATATGAGATAAAAGTTTGTCCCAACAGCAAGCTATAATGTAACATCAGGAATTTGTCAAATGTAAATTATCCCTAATGCTACCAATTTTTGTAACTTTGAAAGCGTTATCTGACACTACATGAAATTTGATTTAATAAAGTACTTTTTACATTTCCAAATTACTTAACATTAATAAAGTTTAATCAAACTGAAATTTAGTCATACATGCCATTGGCAGAACATGTTGCCAATTATTGCAGTGCTCAACATTTCCTTCTGTGTGAAATGAGTTCCATGTTGGATCTGAAGAGATGTTCACAGCCATGGGTAGGAGGGTTCAGGGGATGGAGAGATCTAGCTTTTCTTTGGGCTCTCTTCATCTCTTCCATTTGTCTTCTGGTGTTTTCAAAGGATGTTGTTTTTTCATGGACTGCTCTTCTTCAATTGGTTCTTTCTGCAGCTTCTGTCTCCCAATCGACCAGATCGATTTTTGTGCTTAACAGGGTGTGTTTGAGATGATCCTTGAATCTACATGGTCTCTTGCCAAATGCAAGCTCTGAGAAGAGGATATGTTTGAGTAGGCAGATATCCGACATTCAGGCAATGTGTTCAACCCATTAAAGAGGGCTTGAAACAAGAGTGCGTACTTGCTCCTTCTCTCTTCTCCATCTACTTGACAGCAATGCTTTAGGAGATTCCAAACAACAACCCTGGAATTGACCTTCGATACCACACCAATGGCAGCTTCTTCAACATAGATTAGCCATATATATATAAAGATTTAGAAAACAGCAGATATTTTTTATATATAGTGCTCAATATTAAAAATATTAAAATAATATTTAAAATAGAGCATTAATGATATATGAAAAGATTATATATATATATATATATATATATATATTGACAATGCATAAAATTTGTTCACCTTTACCACAGATAGATTAATCACTTCACTATACAAAACTGATGTACTTGACAGAAAATAATTAACTGTAAAAGATATTCTCTTCATATTAATGGATGGTTGGTTACTTTTATTGATTTATCTGTTATAAATGTTTTGTTTTTTTTCTCACCTGTAATTATTTCATCATATATTTAGACTAGTACTTTGTTGTTTTTATCACCATTTCAACTAAATGTTATCTAGGTGCATGTGGCAATTTGTAATTTTAGACTTCAGTCCTTATTTTGACCATATTTTTAATTTGTTAACGATTCATAAATCTCAGGAACAAAATCTAATCCTATGCAAAAATTGTCAGACTTTGAGAAAAGAATAAATGTCATGATAAAAACAATGAAGATTAGAATACTAGTCAAAATAATTCCTGGAATAATGGCAATACAGCATTTCAGAACTTCAGATTTCACTAATGTGATGTTGTTGCCTTAAAACCAGATGTAATCCAAATAGTTAAAGTTATATGGATTACATTTCAAAATGTAAACATCCTTACTAGTAAAAAAAACTTACTAGTAAAAAAAAAACATGAAAATATAGTTTATACCATTTATATCATTCAAACTGTTGTCCTTATCTTTATTGCCATATTCATGACATTTCAGCTGTTGTACACTCAGACCTTCAGGTGATATACACGGGAATTTCAAAGTGAACTCTTTATTTAGTTCACAGAGGTAGATTGCTCTAATTCCATGTGCCATGGATATCTCAGTATCAGGTAATTCCATTTAGTAAACTCAACTCTCCAAGTTTTGGTTCCCTGTGCTATGGCCAGGTACTGAACTCATAACTCTTTAGGTCAAGTCAATTTTGGGATTACTCAGCCCACTGGGCCATGGGATACTGAGATATCCAAAAAAGGCATGGCATGTGGAATTAGAACAATCTATCCCTGCGGACTAAATAAAGGGTTTCCAACATATATCACCTGAAGAAGGTTGGAATGTACAGCAGCCGAAATGTTGTGAGTATGGCAATAAAGAAGAGGACAACAGTCCGAAAGATGTAAATAATTACAGTATAGACAGATAAAGAAAATACAGAATAATTTTTTTTTTAGTTTATGAGTACAATGAATTGCAAAATGACTTAAATATGTGATGATTTTGATATGTAGGTAAATTGTGTACGTAAATTAGCATAGTACTCAAAAGATAATCAGATAAATATACGTTCCTTTTTCCAATGCGATCACGTCGGCGTCACGTGGACGATGTTGTGGAAACGTATTTCTATTATAAATGAAAAAGAAAAATTTTTACTTGAATGTAAAGTTTCCAAGTAGAGTTTTGATGTAGTCAGGGAAAATGTGTGAGGATGATTTCAAAATATTAGACAAGCTCGAGGGAACGATTTTCTCATATAAACAGTTCGTTAAGAAATCTTTACTGTTTTTATAGAAGTACGTTTTCACAACATCGGCCACGTGACGCCGACGTGATCACATTGCAAAAAGGAACGCTGATCTTAAAATTCAGTTATTTTGTTTTGATTATTCTTATGTCTGTCGTCTTTTCATGTTGACTTGAATATCGTCTAATTATGTTTTAATAACTATGTCCTGAAGAAGGTCTACTAGACCGAAACGTCTGACATTGACATTAAAACAACAATAAAACAGTAAACTTGCATATTCGGATTTTTGTTTTTCCATATTTTTCTTCATATACCTGTGTATATATATATATATAAAGTGGAGATAATGAAACAAACTGGAAAAGCCATGAACAATGTCTTTCTCTGAACATCTATTGATTTCACCTTCTTCAATAGCTCGTGTGTGTGTGTGTATATATATATATATATATATATATATACACTGATTTCTGCTCATCAGATCTGATAAGGTAATTTAACTTATGCCTCTCTTATTCTCAGAGATCCCAACACATTTTCCTTACACACAGTTTTGTCTTTCATTCTGACCTATAGAAGCCAAAATCAACAGATGCTCAGTGAAATGTGGTGTTTATAGCTTTTACAGTTTCTCAACATCTCATTCATATATATATATATATATATATATATATATATATATATATATATATATATATATATATATAAAGATAATCCTAAGGAGCCAGGCATTCCCCATTTTTACTTGGGTACCAATTTGTTCTACTGCAAGTTGAGCTATCTGAGGTTTTTCCAAACGAGTACCACTATATATATATATATATATATATTTAGTTTACGAAAAACTAGGTAATCCGTATGGGTAGACCCAAGGAGGATAAAATCCAGAGAGCTCAATGTAAATCAGAGCTAATAATTTAAATAAAAACAGACCACTTTAAGGTTCCATATAATAAATTATTTCACCACAGCCCTTTTAAAGGACCGCAGATCATCAGACTTTACTTCCAAAGATTGAAACAAAAAATGAAAAGAAATTTACACATTTTTGATGGGCAGTACTAAGTATATGTAAATTAACGAAGTGAGGAAGAGAGAGACATGATATATATATGAGAGTGAGTGTAACACATAAAATTAAATGCTTACCTATATTTCTCTACTCTAAGTTTTGTCTTTGTCATTGTTATATATTAGCTTCATTATATTATTATGCAACATTACTGAAATTTCACCTGAATATTGTCCGAAACCTTAAGAAAAAATATTTAGATGATGATAGGATAGCTAAAAATATTCTTTGACTATTAACAACTCATGTTAATATTTCAAATAAATTCTTTTTGTTTTTTCCAAAATAAAGGACATTTTGAAATGTTATTGATTTCAATTTGAAATTTAAGCACTGTTTATTTCATTAAGGACTGATTAATTAGCATTCTTAAAAAATGTTATAATAATTTTCTGATTGATCATTCTGTTGAAGTACAGCAGAAAGCATACAAATCTTTCAAGCCCTTGATAGTAAATTTGAATTTATTTTGTTCCATAATTGTTTGCAAAACTGTTATCAAATCTCATTTAGTAATTCCTTGTTTTGTTATGTGGTGAATCAAATTTGAATTTTGATTTTTAAGAATAAAGTTGCCCCATAATGAAATTTTAATCTTAATCATCATCTTTTGTTTGGCTTAATATTAGCTCCATAGTATTTCAACTCTTCTAATTAAAAACTTAAGAGGAGTCTCTTTCATCAGTTTGATGACAACAAAAAAAAAATGAATATTTTCTAATGCTGATGACATTTTGTAAACATTATCAAGATGAAAAATTTGATGCTTTATCTTTATTGAATTCTGTTCTCTTGATTCTAGCTGTGATATTGTTTGGAGAACCGGTGAGGTGGGAGACCAATCTTCAACTCATTACTGATGTATTGTTGTCCAATGGCCTGCCAAATCGGTCCCCCCGAGAAATTCCTTATCCACATCTTCCAATCCTCGCATGTAACATGGATCTCTTGTGGATGTCAGAAGCTTGCATGCCAAGGTAATGGCGGTTTTACTTTTGTATCTCTCATGCTTCATCTGTTCAAAAATTAAAGATATCTAATCATTGGTAGTTTTACCCTTTATTAAGCAATTAAAAATACAGAATATCTAAGTTATTGCTATTTTAAACATAACCAGTTGTTTAAGTAAAGACAAGGTGACTTTAAAGTTTTTGTGAAGGTAAAATTTTTAATAACTTATCTTCTAGATAAGATAAAAACTTCAGACAAATGCCAATGAAAGTAAATTTATTGAAAGCTGCATATTTAGTTATTGAAACGTTACCTTTCAGCATATCCACCATTTTCTTGAATGTAAAACTTTTTTTTCCTGATAAGTAATTGAAAAAGTGAACCAATGCTGACAATTAGACTTTCTTTATCTCTACTTGACTTTTGTGCATGAGAGCATGTTACAGTATTAATTTACTACACAAAGCATTGATCTTTATAAAATCTTTGTACAAATACAAAAACAAAATAATTATGATCTGTCTTAGAATTTAAGAACCATTAATGAATGTTTTCAGTGAGCTTCAAAACATTCAAGGTGGATCAGCTAAAAGTTAACATCTACTAAATATACTGTAATGTGAATAAATTTGCTTTTATAGCTGATATTTACATTTTCTGTAAGTTTTTTTTTCTACATTAAATTTTTAGAGACATTTTGAATTTTCAAACTACGCTACAATATATTTCAAGTGAACATAGCATTTATTTATAGTCCTGATTTATATTGACATACTTTTCTCTACATGACAGAAATAAATTTCTTTCAAGTGTTTTTAATTACCTTTTCAAAAAGGTAAATTTAACTGGAAAGTCTAGGCCCTTAAAATGGACCAAGAATCCATTTGATTTTTATCTATCTGAAATAGTCAAGTTTTCTTTCTTTCTCTCTCTCTCTCTCTGTTGAGGACAAATTTTGTTTTGTACATATATTTTATCATTTCTTAATTTGATGTCCTCTTCCTCCCTGATCTTGACTAGTGAGATCATCTGGGATCAAGTTGAAGCAACTCTAACAATCCAAATACATTTGTTTTTGATTTTTCAACCAGTCCTTTAATCTTTCTTTGTTTACATTTGAATATTTTATTTGTTTATCAAGGTTAATTTAATAACACTAGCATTTTTACCAAACTTGCCCTTCATACAAAATAAATTCTTTATTTACTGTTTCGTAAGATTAGTCACAATAACACACTGCATCAATGTTTATTTGTTTTAGATTTCATGGAATTAAATATTCTTTATTCCAGAAACTGTTATAAAAGGTAATTTTCAAGGCCTTATTAGGACAAGATATAAATAATTTCTGTTTCGACTTTAGTCTTCAGAAAATAAGTATATAAATATTTTAATCAATTATATATTTACCATTATTTGTAATGACTTGTTGCCACTTACCAAGTATCCCTTTAATAATATTTGAGTAACATTTCACAGGTTTTGATGTGATTGAAAAAGGTAATAATTGGTTGGTACGAGTTCAAGAATATAGTCGGTAAGATAGAACAGACCAAACAAGTTCCTGCATTATTCTTGCTGTTGACATGGAAGAAAACAACATTTTTCCTCTAATTCACTGTGTACACTGCCACTTCTGTACAAAGCTAAGGTATTTTAGTGTATTCTGGATTTATTCTTAACTGCCATGTATGATTAGTTGTCATTACAATTGTTTCACAAAAATGGAAATAGAAATTACTTGCCTAATAGTATTTAATTATGTACTGGGATTTTAGAATAAATTGTTATATAAAATTATGTATTAAATAAATTGAAGTGCTTTTATAATAATCCGTAAAATGTCTATATTGCAAGAAATATGATAAAATGTTGTTGGAATGCAGCTTCTTAAACACAAAAAGAAAATTCAAACTAAATCAAAAATATTAACATAATTTATGTGTGAACTATTGTCCTTCTCTTTGAATTCCTTACCACCAGCAACATTCATCTCTGCGGCTGGCACCAAGTTGCATGTCAATCTGGTCCAGGGAGCAGCTGCTGCTCGCAGGAGTTATAGACTGTTATAGTCAAATAAGTGCTTTGCTTCAACTGTAGTGCAGCGATTGTCACTCAACCTTCCTTACCACAAGCAGCCTCCAACTTCTGCAGCTAATGTGCTTTGCTCTACAGCAGTATCGCCATGACTGTTGTAGTCGATAATCAGTGTTGTATGCACAATTGAGGCCTACATTGTGGTAGCTATATGCATGATCTGTTGGATTTTTTTCTATTACACATGTCTCGCATGATAGACTTGTGTGGTCGATGGCCTCGATCAGTTTAAAAAAAGTTGGACAAAATTAAGTGAACTCACTTTCAGTCAAGTGTGCAACAAGTGGTTCCACAGGTGGCTGGACCACAAGTCACAAAGTTGAACAGAACAAGGATCCCCTTCCCCATCTGTGGTTCACCCAATGCCATTTCGGCTGTTGTGCTCTCCAGCCTTCATTAGGTGTATGCCAATGAGGACAATAGTCTGCATGTTGTTGGAATGTTCACTTTCTAACCATGAGATCCAGGTTCAAATCACACTATGGTCAATTTATCAAGAAGGTGACTGAAACCTGTGCCACAGGTTGACCTAAGCTGTGTAAGTAAAATTGGGTAGACAGCACTACTTGGGAGCCATCGGTAGTTGAGCTAGCATGAAGCCACAAGTCAGTGTGACCAAGGGTTTGAGTGTATTAAGCTTGTTCAGACCGTTAATCATGCCAGAAAATGCACTCTCTCCCAGAAACTGTAACTAAGGTCCACTCAATAGTTGCAGTATAAACCACAGGCAGGAGCTGTGCGTGTTGAACAAACACAAATGTGCCTGAGAAAGTGCCTGCAATAGGGACAGTCATACTCAGATACAAGTGGCCAGCCATTACAATGCTAGTCTGCATATAAATAGTGTAAATAATTATATCTTCTCATCCCAGAAATTTGGACAGAAATAAATCAGAAATAATTTGGAAAAAAATGTAATCTAATTACATATAAAATACATTTTGAACATAATATAGTCGTGAGTCTTTAGCACACAAATAATCTCCTTTTCTTCTTAATTAATAGCTATTTAGTAATAATGACATTTATTTAAAGTTATTTGGGAAATTCTTTGGTATTCTCTGTATTTTGTTGATTGCAAATTTCTTTGCCACACAGATACATGATTAAATAAATTACTCACTATCATGAAATTATTAATATAAATACATTTCTGTAGAATTAAAGTTTGATGTTTACTTAACCACTAATGGATTTCAGGTTTCGTCAAAACATCCTCTCTTTTGTTAAAAGATAGAATAAATGTATAGCAGCTTAGTGAAGGAGTAATTAACTGTATAACGTATTTTCTATGAATGTTTTATTTTATTTTGTTCTACAATTTCATGTCAAATAACCAGACATGTTAAATTGTCTTTCTATGTATTAAATAAACTACAAAATATTATAAAAGATAAGAAATTATTATATTTAAATTTTTAGTTGGCCTTATTTTTATATTGTTGTTTTTTCAAAATGTTTTTGGGATTTATTCTATTTGAATGCCATAATTTGAAATGAAATAGTCAAGCATTCGGAAACTATTGATGATTTTTTTTTTATTACACTGTCATTTAATTTTTAATTTGAGGGTCATTTCATTATTTTCTTTCTCTTAAAATGAATCAGTTTTGAATATAATAAATACTAGCATTAAATACTTTTTTACTTTGTGCACCAGTCCATACATTGTAGATATCCAGTAAGTATTGTAAGCTTAGCATATTTACTACTGTACTAAATATTACCTCTCTCTCTCTCTCTCAATCATTCTCGCTCTCCTTCTCTTTTGCTCTCTGTTGATTTCTCTCTCCCGTTGTCACATTCTCATATGATATTCATTATAATATCTATCTTCTATATATAAAATTCTGTGAATTTCATTTGTCTGTCCATCACATCCTCTAAAATAACTATACATTGACCGATCAAAACCAAATTTTGGTGAGAAATGCAACCAGGGTTTTACTAGCTTAGTACAATAGATTTTCATTAAAGTTTTTGGAAAAATTAAGTTTTGTTATTTAACATGCAAAGTACATCCATTGTTTTAAAAACAATTTAATGATTAAAATAATAAATACTTATTTAATAAAAATGCAATATTGTTTTTGCATATCTTTTCTTTAAGTTTTTATATATACAAGAATTCAGTTTCCAGTTCGCCCTGCGCTTGTGAGAACTATAAACAAATCACAAGGCCAAACGCTTCAAAAAGTTGGAATTTGGCTCCAGAAAGAAATGTTTACACATGGCCAGTTGTATGTTGCATACTCAAGAGTAAGCAATCATCCTGAGAATTTATTCTTTGCTGTTAAAAAAGAAAAAATAAATAAATTTTCTTAAAAAATATTGTTTACCCTGAAGTCCTATAAAATTAAATTACATTAAGAAGAAATTATTAAACCACAAAATAGGGTTTTTGTAAGTATTTTTTCCAAGCAACTCAGTTTATTATTGATTGGTTTGCAAAATTGAACGAAACATAGTTTGTAAATCTCGACAAAAAATGTTAGCAATAATTTCAACAATAGTGAATACTGTGAGGATTTCAAAATGCATCAGTGTGTTGTGAAAAAATTCCAGTTTTCTTAAAACTTAGAACTTCTGAGTAAAATATCAACTAAAATCTCTATGTAATTTAGATTTTCAGTTTACAATTTCTCCTTTACTCCCCTGTTATGTCCATTTGAGACATGTTGATATTTAATCACTTGTGCACTCTTAGTGTGACAAATTTAATTGCTCACCATCTTTTTTGTGTTAGCCATTACAGCTAATGGATATTATCTACTTCTCTGTTTCAACACTTGACTCCATGTAAGACATTTATCTTATTTTTGGGATAATAGTTTTTATCGATAAGTCAAGAGTTCTGAAGACTCTTGACTTATGTAGACATGCTGTGTTAATGAGCTCTTGAGAGATAGTCTTAGCTGAAATCATGATTGACAAGTGAAGATTATGGAGGTTGTTCTGTCCCAAATGAGAGATAAAACAACTGAGCAATAGTTTTTATAAAGAGATCTCAGTTATGTGCCATGTGTGATACACACTTAGACGATCATGTATCTTTTGATACATGACAGACAAGACAGATTTTTTCCTGCAGTAGGTTGCCATTTCTTTCTGCAGTAGACCAGTTGCCATCCAAGGCTATAGAACCCAGTCTGTCCTGCTATTTACCTATAGCTGAGAAGATGTTTAAATATCAGCTTCTCTGAATTCTGTTGCTAGAACTTGGTGTCACAAAGATCACTATATATACCATTTTTGATTCAGACACTTACATCAGTGAGTATTGAATGGTGTCAATTGTGAATTTTGAATATACAAGAATCTTTAATATCTTTTTCTAATATTACTTCATGTTTATTTGATATTTTCATGTAATAAAAATGTCAATAAATTGTATATTTTATTTTTATTGTTTTTGAAGACACCAAATAAAATAGAGTTGATTGGGCCTTATTGCTCTTTTTATAGTTTGTAGTGCAAAGTAAATTTGTTGGGTCTAGTGATGAAAGTATTAACTGTTATTTATATATGATAACGTATTTTAATTTTTTAAACTTTTTACCTTATATCTTGTTGGTGTTACTTCTTAATTAATTATTAACCAGCTGGACCCATGAAAATTCCAAAAGTATTGACAACTAAAATTATCCATTATCTAATGCTTTTGCTCTTTTTTTCTTTCTTTCTTTCTTTCTCTCTCTCTCTCTTTCTCTCTCTCTCCCCCCCTTTATTCCTTCCATATTTTTATCTAAATATATTATAAACATGGATTAGTTCTAGTTGCAAAAGAAAATGAATAAAGAATGCACAAATATGCTTTACTAGATTCTTTATCTTTCTTTTACTCTCTCTCCATAAACTATTTTATTGTAATTTTTATAACTTTCTGTCTGTGCATGCCTCTTTGTATTCTTATCTTTTCACACACACAGACACACACTTATGTGTGTATATATATATATATATATATATATATATATATATATATATATATATATATAAAATTGTGTATTTGAGCAGCAATTCCTCTTTTATACAAGTTTCATTAAAAATGACTGACAAATACTGTAGATAAGACTTTTATTTAATTTTTCATGTGTTCTTATATAGAAATTGTCCAAATATTTTGTATGTTTGACCAGTTTCATCTATACTTTTACCCATTATCAAAAAATTCTTTAAAATTATCAAAAGTAAAAATAAAATTCACCTTTAATAATGGCTAAAAGTATAGATGAAACTGCTCAAACATACAAAATATTTGGACAATTTCTATATAATTTAAGTCCAGAAAAGGAGAAAATTATAAGAACACATGAAAAATTAAATAATTTAACCACTATGCTTTGTCAGTCATTTTTAATGAAACTTGTAAAAAAGAGGGATTTCTGCCCAATACACAATGATATATATATATATATATATATATATATATATATATATATATATATATATATATATATATTTTTCCTTTCATCTAGTTTTCTTTTCAATTTTATTTTCTATAGCTTTCTTAACTTTCCTCCTTGACATCCACATTTCCTTCTACCACCTCTCCTTCAACTTCTTAATTCCTTCCCAGTTAATATTATTATGTAGGCTTCTCAGAAAGGTCAGGAACTGGACAGATACTACACTTTGATCCTAGGTATTAAAGCATAATGGTTGTACATACAAACAAGCAGAACAATAGAATTATTTCAAAATAAAACTGCATGTACATACATAATATTATAATTTTTGTGAAAATATTGGGATGTTTTCTTTAAATTATTTTCATAAATATGGACTAGTCATCGTATTTAGAAGGCATATCAGATGCAGGAGTAAAAAAACGATAGCAGAAAATATTTAATAAATAATTATCCATACAAGTAAAGGCTAAACAAATATTGGCTAAGTGAAGGGCTTTATCTTCATATATAATAAACTGTGTGATTTTTTTACACTATGCAATTGCAGTATATATAAATTTTGCATTGTTTATCAATGATGCTATTTAGTTTTCTGTCTTTAAGCAATATTTTATTTATTGCACAAAAGATTTATTTCAATTTGAAACTTATGGCATTCTAGTGAATTTGAAAATAAATATATGTTTTTCAATTTTTTTAAGTATTTTTAATGTTGAAATGAGTTGCTTCATCTTGATTATTCCTGTTTTTATATTTATCACAAATGTCAAGTTGTGAAAATGCCATTTAGTAAAATGAAGGTTTTTCTATAGATTTTCACCAATTTGAAAGAACTCTAAGCAGTAGAAAATGTTTTCTATTACACATGTCATATATAAGAATACAGTTATCTGAATGCATGTATATAACAAATTTCAAACATCTTTTGTATACTTACAGCAGAATATTTTCAAGAATTATATCAGTTAATTTTATTTTTAAGTGAATGCATTTACTTAATGTCCAGATTGTTTCTGTTAATTTTTTCTTTTTTGAATATTCTCAGTCATAACTAGCCATAGCATGAGCAAGAAGAGAGATGACATCCTCCTGATATTCTGGACAGTCTGTAGACATTCTAGTATTATTCATTATTTGGTATTGACCTATACATTTTTTTTTCTTTCAAAAGTTGCTCATATGTCCATAAAATGGCTGATAAATATCATTTCTCTCTACTGTGCACTTTGGAAAATAAAACAACACTTTATTTAAAGCTGTTTATGTTAATCATATTAATGTTTACTTTGACTATAAGTTTATTATTATTATTATTATGTTATTATAAGTTTATGATTATTTAAATTCCATTATTGAGGCATGGTGTCATGAAGACTCCTTACAACTTGAGAACTTTGGTCTCAGTTCCAATTTTCCCTAAGTGCCTTTTAAATTTTATGTTCCAAATGCACTCATTACTACAAAAATTACTTAGTCATATTCCATTATTATTATTATTACTATTATTATTATTACTATTATTATTATTATTGTTTTCTTCATTTGATTTCTGTTGTATACACATTCCCTTCTGTATCCCAACCAGAAATGCCTTCATGACATTTTCCACTAATCATTTTTGTAAATAATAACTCACAATGACTGAAATTCTTAAAAATGACAATGAAGTCATCTAAGTTTGCAATCTGCCGCAGGTGAAAATAGTATAAGCTGATGATGTATGTATTCAAAATATCCTGTAAACCTGCTCTAAGCTTCTGAGACATTTCAGAATTAAAGTGATACATTTCTGCAATCATTGCAACACTATCAGTTGTAGCAAAAATATTACACACGGTTATTTTGTGGAGCTTGGATGACTTAATAAAAATATTTCCCATGTAAATTAATGGTAAATGCTTCTTTCTTTTTTTCCCACTTTATTTTTCATGCAACTTAATTTTTGGAAATCAGACCTTTTCTACTGGTCATGGGCATATGAGTTTTACTACCTGACTCAGAGATTAAACACATCTAGATATACTTGACAATTAGACCATTGTTCCATAAGAAGATGGAATTTTGGAGCTTTTAATGCTTCTTTTTTTCATTACCAATTGTCTTACAATGTAATGACCTGATGAATTGATTAAAATGCATCTAGTTGCTTTCTGGTCTGGACTATAACAATCAAGATGATGACACTAGTCCAAATAGCTCAATGTATAATAATGATAATTCCTCATCTCAGAAACTCAGGTATTTCTAATGATTTTAGTTTTTATTTTCAGGACATCTCTCTTTCTTAGTCATGTTTTAAGGATTCTTTATGATTGCTATTACCATGTTATCATTTCCTCTATAATCTTTTGCTACTGCTGTTAGGAATCTGGTTATTATGAATTTGGCATGGTTAGACTGTCATAATTTCTGATTGTTGTTGCCTCACTGATTCTATTTTGGCAAGAGCCAATACTCTTCTATTAGTATCAAATGTGGAGAGGTTGAAAGAGTTTTTCATAATTGAAATGTTTACTGTTTTTTGCAATGTTTTCAGTTCTGATTTTTCCTCAAATGAATAAAAGATTTTATCTTTTACCATTTGTATTATCTAAATTTGTATTAGGGGAAATATGGATGCTGCTTTTTCATTTGTCACAAAATTGGAATTTTTTTCCTGGAGCCTATTAAATCACTAACACTAAGTTTTCTTGTTTACATCAGAAGAAAATATCTCTTACAGAATAGAATTTTAAGGAATTGTGTTGGAAATTAGTAGACCTAATAGACTTAACTGTCACAGTGTTTTTTCTTGTCTTGTTCTTGTAAGGAATGACTAAAAATATTTTAATATAGATATAAATGCTTATTAACATTTCTTGATAAATTTTCATTGTCTGCATAGATTTTTTTCTAATATCTGTATATAAGGGCAGATAACTTATGCATTCACTGAGTGTGATGTTGGTTGAGTGTCTCAAAAATTGGTAGATAAGTAGTTATTATTGCTAATATTATAAAATGAAGTATCTTTTATAATTATTTGCTATTTCCAATGATTCTGAAGGGTTTGCTACTTTTCAAGCATTGCTGATGGGATTTTGCCTCGAATTCTCTCTTGGTACAAATGTTACCAAAATGTAATGGTAACTTATATTGCCTGAATTAACTGATCTTTCAGTTCCTGCCCCTCCCTCCCCTCTCTCTTTTTTCCTTTTATTTTTATGGAACATTTTTTCTAATTTAAATATTGTAATTGGATAAAAGCAGAGACAAATTGAAGTACCTATTTTTTACCAATTTTTCCGATATCTGTCCTCTCAAATTGTTTTTTTTTATAAGAAGTGAATTGGGAAGCATTTCTGTTCAACTTTTAAGATTTCATGAACAGAACAAATTCCCTGGCTTCTAAAATTTTATTATGATAATTTTTTTTATTTTATTCATTTGCTTTTTTTATGCATTGTTGATAAGTAATATTTATATGATGAAGTCTTGTCATTATTCCATGTATTGTGTAGACTAGTATCTTCATTTTTGTTTTAAATATGGCATTTTATGCCACCTGATAAGCAGTTTTAAATCATCTTTAATTATTGTATCTTATTGTACATTATTCAGCATCCTTAAAAAGAATAGAACATTTCTTGTGAAGCCTTGACTTATATATATTTTATAATTATATCCATTACTTATATGTAAATGATTATTTTCAGCAACTGCATAGAGTATAAGTTTTGTAGGTTCTTCAGGACATCAAAAATGCAAGATTCTTGTCCATGGAAGAATAATTTTTTTCTTGTGTTTATGCAATTAGTTTCCTCTCTTAGAATAAAATCAAGAGTCTTCCATCAGAAAATATGTCTTCCTCTTTTGTAGTAAATGAGAAAAATTGTGGGGAGAAGAATTCTTAAGTTATCTGCTTTAAAGTTCAATAACTCTTGTGAAAATTCTGGTTTTGTTAAAGTAGTAGTTTCTAATACCAGTTTTATTTAGTCTTTTTATTGAAAATGGCTTTAATGTAAGATTTATAGCTAAGCACAGTCTTTAATGAAATCTTTTCTGCTTGTTAAATCTTTATTATTTAAGTTTTTAATTTTTTAATTTCTTGAAAACGTAAATGAATCAGTAATTTATTGCCTATATTTGGCAATCTTTTTAATATGTTACAGATAATAGAAATAAAAGCCTTTTCTGCAATTAATGTTAACTTTGATCTCAATTGATACTTTTTGGCAAAAATGACAGCATTCAGATAACGGTGATTATTTTATAATTATCTTTTTATTTAATTTTGAACAGGATGTTTGCATGTACATAGTGGAAATATGATTGAAAATGTATAAATACATTAACTTTTGCAGCCAAATTCTATTCTCTCTCGTATGTATTTGTTGATAAATGTTTCATTTTTTGTTTTTTGTTTTTTGTTTTTTTTTTTATATATATATCACATTTATCTTGGCTGCTTACCCTGAAAATATAAATTTTTTTCTAGTTAGATTTTAATTCCTCAGCTCCCTTTTGTGACTGAAACTTGTGCAGGGCCCCCATAAATGTTACTATTAGAACACACGACTAGATGTGATTTTGATTTCAGGTTCGGACATGGCTGTTTCATGCACTGTTTGGAATGTTTGTATCAGGTAGGATTTCTTTAGTACCACAGTTAGCTCCTATTACTACTAATAACATTACTGCTACTAATAATGTAACTGTTCATACTTCCTTTTTTTTTTTGTTAAGCAATCATTTTTATAGTCAATAGAATGTCAACATTTAGTTTAAAAGAGAATTAATGAAAAGAAACAAGATTCTCAAATTATTCATATATTTTTTTTTTAAATCCTGTTTTAAAATTATATAAATTAAGCTTAAAATTTGATTAGTATCATTTAAAAAAACAATTTTGATAATATTAGAAAAATATAATGTCCTTCTTAGATATTTATATATTTACAAGAAAATTTTATGTTTTTTAAATCTTTGTCTACAGTTAAAATGTTAAAAAATATTTAATTAAGAAGCAATAATTAAAATATTTTTACTGATATTTAAGAAGACTGATTATGAATGTTAAAAAAATGAGTTTCAGGTTGTACAATCTGTAAATCTTCATCAGTTTATTTGTAAGACAATAATACAGACTTTGAAATAAGTAGTTATTGACTGATTTGATAATAATTTAACAAGAATGTCTGGATTGTAAATTCACTCTACAGTAAAGCAAACTTTGATGACTTTAAAGCCAGCAATCTCCTCTTTTCATTGATAGAAAAAAAAGCACCAACCAGAGTCTACAACTAGAAATGAATGACTCTAATATTTCCATGAACATTCACTGGCCTATAAAGAGCATATTTTACAAGGATAGTTTTAAAACTATAATTCACCCCCCCCCCGCTGTACAGCTCCAACCAACACCCACCTTTACAGTTTCAACCTTTTATGGTTAGCCTCCCATCTGTAATACCAGTGCTCAAGTTTTAGTGTAATATAAAGCAGTGGTTAACAAAGTCATCTAATTGTACATTGAGCTTAGCTCAATAATATATACATAATGTACGAACTGTATTTAATGGCTTTTGAGACATTTGTTTTTTTTTTTTTTAGGTTACTACTTACTTCACCTAATCGCAACTCTTTAACTGTATATTTCAAACTCCTGTCCATTGTACCAGTACATTATATGCAATATAACATTTGTACAATTTCTATGGAGGCACATTGGGGTAATGGATAGCAGCTCAGGCTGAGGAATCGGAGAGCCAAGTTCGAATTCCAGTTGAATCCATTACATTCACTTACGTGCTAATACCCTTGGGAAAGGTATGAATCCTCTTCTGCCCCCCCCCCCAAGCTATGGGTAAATAGCAGGACAGACTGGGTTCTATAGCTTTGGATGGCAATTGATCTACCACAGAAAGAAATGGCAACCTACTGCGGGGAAAAAAATCTGCCTTGTCAGTCATGCATCGAAACATACATGATTGCCTAAGCGTGTATCATGCATGGCACATAACTGATACTTTCGATTTAAAAAAAAGAATGAAAAGTATATCTTGTAGGTTGGTAAATATAATAATTGTTTTTTTATTTTGTCACAATGTTTCAGCCAGTATACTTTCTGGCCTTGAAAACTATCTGCTTCAATGTACAAGGTCGCAAGTGTGAATAATTCATTTTGGATGGAATCCTTTTATTTTATTCAGAAAAGGTTTATTACTCTCATGCCTACACAATTCCCAGGAAATCTAAAAAGGCAGTAGAAATCAACACTTTCATTTACTTATTTATGTTTGCTCTCATTACCAATCTGGGTTCATGTTTACCCATTTCTCTAACCCCAAACTTGGCCAGAGTGTCCTATCAAAATTTCAATTATTTTTTAACATGTCATCAAGTAACTCTTTTTTTTTTTTTTTTTTAATTCTTCTTTTTATCAGAAGAACAAATGGAGATTGCTGGCTGAGTGCAGTTTTACTTGACTGTTAAGTGACTAAACAGTCCCTATATTTTTTATTTAAGTTTTATTTTTATATAGAAGATACTATTATATAATTAATTTTGCATTTTTCTAAAGATATTTATATAGATATTTTGCATATCTTGTTTGCTTGCGTGTGTATGTAATAAATATCTATCTATCCATATATATATATATATATATATATATATATATATATAGATATATTTATTATGTGTGAATGTGATGTAGGTACATCATCAATAAGTTTTTAGCCTAATTTATATTATGGGTGTGTGTTTGTCTGTTGCCAAAGCACAGCCAAAACAGCAGATCAAAACAAGATTTTTTTATGTTAGGATAACATCATTAAAATGCTTTAACTTGAAGAATAAAACAATTTCCAGTCCAATTTTCAATTTAATCATAACTATGGCATCTGCATTCAGACTCACTCCAATGGTGATAATGATCCAATTTTTGTGTGTGTGTGTTGCAAAAGCTGAAAAGAAAACATTGAAAGAGGAAAAAAAAGAATATTCATTGATGCATTTATTTTGTTAAAAAAAAATACTTGTTTTGTTATAAAAATTATTTCTTAAATAAATATTATTTCGAGTAAAAAAAAAAAATTATTTATCATTTCATTTCTTTTTCCTTTCTTTTCCCTTTCTCTTTCTATCATGAACATTTCCATACTTCATCCAAAAAAATAATTTCTTTAAATTATATGCATGTTCGTTCAAAAATCATTTAATACTAGACTCTTGTTGCATAGGGAGTAGTCTCCCCTTATTTATTTATTTATAAGTTATGATAATATAAACCCTATAAATGACATTGATTTGACATTGAACTTAAGTTTTAAGCTAGTAATAAAAAAAAGTATTTATTTTATACTACAAATATTTTTCAGCATAATCTCCTTCCTTTTTGTTGCACTAAACACTTGACTGATCATAGATCAAACACATTATATTATACATTGGAAATTTCAGATCAAAATTCAGCTAACAGCTTCATGTCTGGATACAAATTTATTGATCCATCTTTGTATAATATCTAATTTATGTAGAAGATGTAACAATAGGTTTCTCCTTATTTTTTAGTTGAGAGCTTCTATTAATTGTTACTTTGCTAAGAAATACTGGCCATTTTCCTATTGTGAAAAGGTAAATATGTCCTAAGAGAAGCCAGCATAAATATTTTATAAAATGGCTATAAAGTGATTCACTTTATAAGCAAATAACTTATTAATACTTGTTAAGTTTTAAAAACCTCACAGATTCAGGTTTTTGATTGAATATGATCAGTTATTTTATTTACCCTATTTACATTCAAGCCAATGGGGTCAGCTTTGTTATTAGCACAACATTTCAGCCGTTGTGCCTTCCCATCTTCCCCAGGTGTCTGTCAATAACAAAAAAGATTAGGATACTTGTGGATTAGCCATGGTCAAATGCAAAATAAGTAACAGAACTGTCCGACAAACAGAATTGACAAAATTTGCAATAACAAGATAAAGAACAGGGCAAAAATAATATAAAGCCCACAAACAACATATGCAAGGCAAATTAACAATAATAAGATAAAGCAACAGTATTATGGCAAAACTTCACAAACTAAGAATTGGCATCTGACAAGCAAACATAGCATCCTGACTTCAAGATAAGACAGACTGGGACTGAGTTAGATGAAACAGAGAACCGGCCTATTTTATTGCCTAGGAAAAAATCTCAGCATGCATTTGTGTACTTCTGCCTATAAAATGTGAAGGGGAAAGAATTTTGCAGTCACTACTCAAAGAGATTAGAATCAACAATACTGACTGTAATAATATAGATAATGATAACTCCTCATCCCAGAAATTCTAACAAACATTACTTAAGTTTTTTAATTAAGTTGCATTAGGGAATTGCATCCATTCAATTGAGAAAGATTTTAATCAGTCATTAGCCAAAGAACCTGTAAAGTACACACAGCTACAGCTGTAACAATACACTATCAAATTTTATCATTTAAGTCATTGTTTTCACAATAAAATTGCTATTATCTGACCAATGCAGCAAAATCTTCAGAACCTATATAAACAATGAGTTTCCATTTATAATGTCTACCTTTATTAAAAATAGTGATAAGAACTTGTTCTGGGAATGACAGGTTTTATTATGTAAACAAACTAAGTAAAACAAATTGTTATCTATACATAAAATCCCAAACATATAGACCATAGAAACATTTGATTAACACAATATCCTGTATATCTGAATAAATTATGTTAATAAAGGCTTGTTCCTCTAAATTTCATCAGTCTTTCATCCACTGATGTTGTTAACCATCACATTACTCTTTTTGCATAATTATTGTTTCGCATTCTCATAATTTTAATGATGGACAACTTTTCTAATGGAAAGCTTATGAGGGTCATTTTATTAATTTAGTGTCATTGTGAACTTTTTGACAAGGTGGGCAATACTCAGATTTTATAGAGTGTAAAGGAGCATTGTTTTGCATGAATATACACTTCAGCTTAAAGCTTTTGGTTTGTGACCTGCAACACTTGTCCAAGAACTTATAATAATTCTCTGTATTTACCTTGATACCATCACTAAATTTGAAAAGACCTATAATTTTACTGTCTGTAATACTAGCCCAAAACATTGTTCCACTTCTCCCTTTCATGTTGGTTGACTATTTCCATGAGGGGTCTAGCCTCTAGCCAACCCGCCCACATCAGATACATTCAATGTAGCTCTAAATTCATCAGTAAAAGTTACTGTTGAAATTATCAATTTTCATGTATGTCTTCACCCAGCTTACATATTTATCTTTTGTGATGTTTACTTGAAGGTGATAGTTTGATTGTTTTCATGTCTTTAGCCATTTTTTTTAATATTCAGTATATTTTCTCTCTGTTTACATTCCCAGCATGAGCTTTTTCAAATATTTTCTTGCTGGCCATTCCATTATTCTTGCTTATTATCCTTTTTATCTTTCTCAAATCTTTTTAGGACCATCTTAAAACCAGTTTTTTTCTAATTTCTGCCTTGCCAATGTGTTCAGTTTCTTTTCTGATTATTCTGTTCAAATTTTGTAATTTCTAGCATTATTTCCTATCACACAATAACTTTACATTTTTTTCTCTTTTGACCAATATATCTGAAATTAAAAATATAAATATCAATAACTATATTTTTATATCTATTTCTTTACAATATACTGAACAGTCCTCAAATTGCATAAATCACATACTACCAAATAAGTTACTATAGGTATTTATCATAAAAACATATTGTAAAGTAAAATTCACAAATTTATTGTAAGCATATTCTCAAGATTTTAATACTAGTTTTATTGTAAAAAGATCTTATCTATATCATTAAAACTGGGTTATAATGTGTAACTGTTAAGTTTATTTATGATACAAATTCAGGTTTACTAATGCAAAACCTTTTCTGTTTGATTAACAACTCTGTCTTTGGGGAAAAGGATAAATGTTATTTCATAATATAGTTCCTGTAAGATGATATACCATGTCAACTTATGTTAAGTCTATTTGGTTTTGTAGGAACTGATTTAGGTATATTTTCAAAAAGAACGAAATCTCAATGCTTATACTGCAGTTGAAATGATTAAAATGAAATCCTTAATAAAGGAGAAAGAGGACAGTGAATCTTACATTTGAAGCTAATTATTATTCATTTTTTCATCAAATATTAACAAAACATTCTTCAAATCTTGTCTTTTAATCAAAGATTGACTTTAAAAAAAAATTTTATTAAATCATTTCACCCCAAGCAAGGAAATAATGCCACTAAGATGCAAAGGACTACTGGGAGTGAAAGAGAATGAGAAAACTTTAGAAGGAACCAGAAATCGAATCCTGAACAGGAAACAAGGGATAATCCTTTACTCTTGTTCAAAACACTAGGAAGGAGTGTTAACTGGACAATAGGTGAACCTGTCTACACTTATTGAGGAAATAAATAAAAAATAATACAAATTTCAGAGTTTAAACAGAGATGTTAGAAGTATAGAATTGAAGTAGACTTCAGAAGGAATCTGAATCAGAAACTCAATCATAAACAGGAAACAAGGGATAAATCTCTACTCCTGTTCAAAAGATAGTTCAGTTCACACTCCTCCTCTATCTAAAATATTGTCTGTCAGAATCATCTTTGTCTTTGAGATAAAAGTTGCCTTATTAACTATTAGGGCAGCTAGCCAATCCTTGTAGCAGATGCCTGCTCGGGCACATTTGTGTTTATTCAACACCCATAGAGTTCCCCTGTGGTTTATACTGCAACTATGCTGAAAAGACCTCAGTTACAGTTTAACAGTTATTGTAACTAAGGTCCATTCAGCATGGTTGCAGTTTCTGGGAGAGAGTGCCTTACCTAGCATGATCAATACTCTGAACAAGGCTAGCATGGTCAAACCCTCAGTCATGATGACTTGCGGGTTTGTGCTTGGACAACCATCGACAGCTCCCAATGAGTTCCTTCTACCGAATTTCACTCACAAGGCTTGGGTCAACCTGTGGTATGGTTTTCAAGCACTTCTCAAAGATGATGCACACTGGGATCACTAAGAAGTCACCTTTCTGACAAATCAACCCTGATAAGATTTACAACCCGGGTCGCATGGTCAGAAAGCAAATGCTCTAATCACTTGGCCATGTGCCCATAACATTTCTGTAGTAAGTTGAAAGGAAAGAATTGAAGTAAAAATTTGCATTACTGTTTCTATTTGTTCTTTGTATGACTGATGATTAGGATAAAACTTTATGTAATTTGAGTGTAAAAGAGATTGAAAGACTTTACTTCCTTCCTTATGGAGACTGAGGATTTCAAATTAATGCTTACTGTAATGAAAACATTCCTTTAAACTAAAATGTTTCTTGCTCAAATTTTGCATTCTTAATAAAATAATCAATTTAATTCTGGAGGGACTTATGTTGAAAAAATGTCTTCTTTTTTTTTTTCTTTTACCAAGGGAAAAACATTTGAAATGATTGTTATTTCCCTCATTTATCTACTGCATGTTTTGCTTCATCACCATCTCTATGCATGTTTATGACACTGTGGAGTTAGGTGGCCAATGTAAGGGGTGATGTAGTTGCAGAAATTGTCTGACAGCCATCACTAGGTTCTCCTGCTTGTGTGACGTGGTGCAGAGTCCTGTTGCCAGATATAGTCTTCCCTCTTGACCCAGAGCAGCACTACCTCCTCAAAGCACTTGATGTAGGCCTCTATGTTGAGTCTGAGGCCCTGTGGGAAGATGAATGGAGGCATAACGTTGCCATCACAAGTGATAACTCCAAACACCTTCGTAATCACCATTAGACTCATCCAGTTCTTTCCAAATCCTCTACACTGTCCTCAGATTGACACCCAAACACTCTGAAATGTTCATATTGGAGCTTCCAGCATGCATGCCAAGCAGTACAGCATGCCATTTCCAAATTTCTGGTGGAGTAATTGCATCATGGTGTTCTTTTTTTCTCACAGACATAGCCCAACTGACCCTGTTATACTGTGCAGTTGACAAAATCAAAACAATGCCCAATATAAAATGGCGACAATTTACCCATCACACCCTCTGTGTGTGTGTGTACATACATATATATATATATATATATATATATATATATATGTATGTATGGATGGCTGCTTGTTTCTGAGTATGCCCATATGCTAGAGTGGTGAGCTAATCTGCTCAGGAACATTTGCATTCCTTCAGCCTTCCAGAGCCTTCCAGAGCCAAATGTGCCTTAGTTATAGTTTGTGGGAAAAGCACATAATCTAGCAGTTATGGCCACTATACTCAAACCTTTCAGTCACAGTGACTTGTGACTTTGTATGAACAGAAATATCGAAAGCTTCCAAACAATTTTGTCTGCCCAATTTCACTCACAAGTCTCTGGTATGGTTTTCAAGTGAAATGATATACCTAATTTGAATTTGAATTTAAAAAATTAGAGTGATATCTTGAGTTAAGTCATTTTTGAAGGTATATTGGTTTTTCTTAAATATTATATGGAAAAATAAAATTTGCCTTATGTCATTGTTGTGGCCTTGTTAGGGCCAGAAATAAAGACACAAGAGAGGAATTGAGTTAAACAAATATATTAACAGAAACAGTAATACAAACATATACAAATGAGAGTGTTACAGCAGGAATGTTCGGTCCGACTGTCAGAGCTGACTGCTGGAAACTTCCCTCTCCAAAAGGCAGTACCTTATAGCTGAGAGAGTCCATGTGAGCGTGTGTAAATTACGATAACAGTCATTTTACTTGAATTTACGTCAGCCATTAAAAATAATAAACATCAAAAATATTAACATCAAAACACTAAAATAACAATAAACACATATAAAATCAGATTCAAATTAATTTTTAAATAATATTAAGTATACTATATATATATATATATATATATATATATATATATATATATATATATATATACCATAAAATTATCAAAAACAAAAAAATTAGCATAATAAAATATGTTCTGCAGATGTTCTTATTTCAAATTCCTGCTGACAGGCAGCACTCGTGTGCTGTTTTACACTCCAACACCAATTTTGAATTCAGACTTGTTTACATCAGTGCTCTGCCATTGACATTCTTTTGGTTACATTTCAATTGTGATTTAGAAAACATTTTTGCCCATGGCTCCAAAGAAAAGTCCCAGTGCTAATGCTAAGTGTAAGGCTATATCACTAGAAGATAAGGAGAAAATGAATTATTTTATTCAGAATACTGTACGTACATATCGTAAATACTGTAATAGGCAGTGGGGAGTGCTTATTTGCAGTTTATAGTGTGGTTATTTCAACTTAAGTTGTTTTTTGACCTAAGTTGTGACCCCTGGCACCAATTAACGATGTAGAGTAAGGTATACTTGTAGTTACTACATTTGATTACCTATAAAAAAAAAATTTTTTTAAGTATTCATATATTACACAGTATCCCATGTACTGGTATTATGGATGGGTGGTTATTCCCACAAAGATTCAATGTGTACAGTTAGGGAATAAGGATGAGTTGCAGTGAGCAGTTGTCTCAAAAATAATTCCTGCAAAGCATGCAGCTTCTATGGCAGCAAATAGAGCAGATTAATTTTTCACTTTTTTTTTAGAAAATCAACATTGCAGTCTGTGCAAAAGCTAGGGTTTGATGTGATAAGTACTGGCACTAAAAATTAGATTCATAGCTTTCACCAAGTTTTAAGCATTTCAAGTTAAAGATTGTCTGAAAAAAAAAATGTACAGAAATACGTAATTTCTGCAGGTTTTGCATACAAAGTGACATAAAAATTTTACTATTTCAAGAATAAATCCAAATAAAGTTAATATCTTTTGCATTAGATACATTGAATGGAAAATATGTTCAAACCAGAATTCTAATTATGAATCACCACATGCAAAATATGCAATTTTTTTACTGTATTCGATAAGTAAAAACTGTGTAAAAAAAAAAAAAAATTGTAAAAGATCACAAAAAGGCTGCTCAATCAAAAACAAAAAATAGATGAAAGTGTCTGGACACAAATTATACGACAAAATGTTTTAATTTTGTATTGTTTATTGAAAATCACACTAAAATTACTGCACTGTATAACAATATTACATCATAATATAGCTAAATTGTTCAGTGTAACTTCTCTTTGAGATAAATGAAGATCTTATTTGATGGGACAATGATTTAATAATAATGTGCTTGTGCTATGCATCTTATCCATATACAATTTGTACAACTTCAGAAAATTATAAATTTTATAAAGCTGTTGTAAAAGGCTTTCACTGATCACCGGTTTGAAATTCCAATGCTATGATTTTGAACATTTCCTCAAAATATGGTAATGAGTTTGAAAAAAATATATTGTGTTGTTATTTATCATGTGAGACCCCCAACTTTCAAATTGAGTGCAATACCACAATTCGAAAATCGACCTGTCCTAATGTGACAATACACTTATTGAAAGAAATAAATGAAGATGAAAAAAAGTAAATCTATTACTATTTATTTCCTCAAATTCTTTATTGTGTTATTCATTGGTGCTGACAAAAGTCCCCTCCTTTTTCCCTGAATAAAACCTAAATGTTAGTGTAGCCTGTTTATTGCATGGTCTGTTATTTTCAACCATTGTGAGTGTTTTGTAAATCTTTGTGCATCAGAAGGTTTAAATCAGTGAGCATGAATTTTAGAGGCCATTTTTTTTATTTGCTTATTTAATTGCTCACCAATAGATTATTTTAATTGAACTCTCTTTTCTTTTGTAAAAAGTATGGAAATAATTAAAACAAAAATGGATTTAACCTTTAGCACTCTGTAGATGGCTATTTTCACCAAGTAAAATGTTAGTCCTGCCAATGCAATTTGAATTTCTTGGTTGTGTAGTCATATCGTTCTAGAGCAACACCTAAAACAATTGTAACACTTGAGAAAGGGGCTTACATAAAAGTGAACAGAGTGAAGCAAAAAAAGCTGAAGACTATGATGACAATCAAGTGACTATTTGGAAATTTTTAAAATCAAAGATCATGAATAAAATATTTTAAAGCGTTTCTTTTAATTATTTTTCCTTTCAAAATGATAACATGCATGGTAATGCAGAATAATTTGGGTATTTTTGAATAAGGGCAAGAAAAATTTGCTTTATTCCTAAATTATATCTATATAGTAAAGTATAGACAATGGAAAAATGAGGGAACCCATTGCTATTGAGACCTGTTCTTGAGAGAAACTGTTTTTAAAGTTTTTGAATCCCACTACTGGCTTTGTACTTTGTTAACTATGATTATGTGCTGATAGGAAAAAAACAACTTAATTGAGGCAAAATTATGCAAATGACCACAAGAATAAAAAGAAATAAATCTACTGGTGTTTTTTCTTTCCTCAATACTTTGACATGTTATCTTTCAAAACCTTTGCATCATTCCTTTCTATTTTTTCTTGTGGTGTATAGTGGGTTGGATATAAATTAAATTGGGGAAGGAATGTGGAAAATTCTATATCATCTATACTCTCTATTCTTTTTCCTTTTTTTAATTTACAATATATATATATATATACACACACACACACACACACACACACACACACACACACACACACACATGTAAAAGTCAATTGTAGCTCCTTGCAACTCCTTTTCAGTGATAATTACATGGGTACTACTTTTGAGAGTTTAAAAATTTTGTTTATCAAAATTATCATGGTATTGGTAGAATCTAACTTGTTGAAAATGTTGCTTTAATAAATATTGCTTTTTTTATACATTTATCTCTTGCGCTTAGCAAGTGAACTTATCAAGATAAAGACTGTACTTATCGTTGACTGACCTGGCATATGTTTGTCTTGTATTACAATTCTATACATGCTTTCTTCATTACAATTACAAACTTATATTGCCTTTTGTTGTGACATGTCATTAATTTGTGTTGATCATATCTTTTGATAAATTCACAACTTTAACAATTAAGTGCATATTTCAAATAATTGATAATTCCCAAAATCCCACAAAATGATATCGTTCTTTACAAAACATCCAAAATCTTGTGATAAATGATGTCGTCAACTCGATCATGGTCTTTTTGCTTTTTTTGCTAACCATATTTGGCACTTCCTTTGCCTCATTCCAGGAATAATTGTTGGTACACTGAAATGCAATTCAAGATTAACGTCTGATTTAAAAGAAACTTACAGTTCATTTCTCTAAATTATGATCTCTATTTTTCCATGTGATTGACTTTTACACATGTGTAAATAGGAAATGTATATCACTAACATGCTTCACTTTTATTAAAGCTTTGTCAGAGGTTGAGAGAAACCAGACAAAAAGACAGAATTTTGGTATTTTCAATCTTATTTGGGTTGATTCTCATTGGTCAGTCACATGTGCATTAAAACCAGAGATAATTTTATGTGTATGCAAGTTTGTAAAAATTCTTGCATGTCTAAGCAGGCATTGGATGGTAATCTGTATTCGTAATTGTGTATGTGTG
This sequence comes from Acanthosepion esculentum, assembly GCA_964036315.1. Classification (NCBI taxonomy): domain Eukaryota; kingdom Metazoa; phylum Mollusca; class Cephalopoda; order Sepiida; family Sepiidae; genus Acanthosepion; species Acanthosepion esculentum. The sequence goes on along the minus strand of OZ038507.1, from coordinate 37,692,265 downwards.
TCTGTCTAGTAGGAGGAGTTCTAATATCTTAACCTTTGACCCAAACAAAATAGAAAATACCAAAGTTCTGTCTTTTTGTCTGTATTCTCTCAATCTCTGACGAGCTTTAATAAAAGTGAAACATATTAGATTGATATACATTTCCTATTTGTTCTTTATCTTATCATCCTGTCAAATTCCGATTCATATTTTATCTGCACCACTTGATGTTTAACTTATATATATATCAAGGCACAACTGAGTCTTACAATGATGTCTTGCTATGGTCATATTCAATGCTGAGGTGGCAGCCATTATCTGTATATATACTTCTTTTCTTTCTTTTGATATAGGGTTTGGAAATATTTTTTCCATTTTTCTTACTATTTTACTTTTTTACTATTTTTACTTTTTCTCTTATTTTGTTATTTAAATGATAATGATTTAATGATTGAAATTTTTTAACCTTATTAAATTCTTTCTAAATAAAAAAAAAACTATTTAAACTGTCTTTAGCATAAAAAAATTGCATAACTATTAATAAAGTAAGTTACAAATAACTAAATTGAAACTCAAATAACCCTTATCTGCCATAGCATGATGGTGAACTAGTTCATAGTACTGGCCAGTTCGTTAGTGTAGCAAGTTGAATCCTTACTAAGTGCCCTAGTAAAAAGTAGCCTGCTTGGTAGGTTAGATGCTTGCATATTGCTCACCAATATTAATGGTCAATATTTGAATCTAGGTAAAAACCAGGATTTTAAAAACCTTCCCAGTTGAAATTCTGATGCAGCACAATCTTCCTATACTCACTTGTGTTATTATATTCAGCTAAGCATAGTTACTATTTACACTATTTACTTTGTTCGAACTGTTGTCCTCATCTTTATTGTCATATTCACAATAAAAATGAGGACAACAGTCCAAAAAATGTCAATAGTGTAAATAGTTACAATAGACAGATGTTAAACACAGTAAATATCATTTAATTTTATTATTAACAAGTATTTTTTCTTTTTCATTTTAACAAGTATAAATATTGTTTTAAGATTTAATGGTTAAATGGAAGGAAGCCAATTTTATTATCTTTGAGAGATTTCAATATTTTCCACTTGTTGGGCTGCCCAATGTATTTGTCACTTCTTTATCAACTCCAATTTTAGCTTTAAATTTTTGGTTTTCAACTGTGTTGTTAGCTTTATATTAGTTTTTGAAATTCACTTTTTTTGGTCTAAAGAATTCATTTCTTTTTTACTTTCATATCAGTCTTCAAATTCGATCAAAAAAGGACAGCGTTCTCTTGTATCACTTGATTGATTGATTTTGAAATGATTTCTAACAATTATGAAAGTGAAACGATATTTTTCTGCAAAAATAAAAACCCTGATTAGTTTCCATTAATTTTTAAATCGTTCAACTGAATGTTGATACAGTCTGTCAAAACAATTTTCTCATGTGACCTTCTTGTAGATTTTGAAATTTTAACCTTTATCACTCTGTATGTGACTTCATTTGCTGTGCAAAAAGCTTATACTGTCACTGAAAGTGACACTGATCCCTAAATTTGAATTTCATAGTTGTGTTGTCATACCCTGCTATGGCAACATAAAACACCTTTAAGTGAAATTAACAATAAGGATACTGCAATTGAGAATCCTTGAAAAAGAATGTAGTGGAAAGGGAAGTAATATTAATAATGCAGAGTTCTAAAGGTTAAATATGTATGATAATTTTCACAATCATCTATTCCTTAAGCAGTTTAGTTTCCTTTTTTCAGACACAATTTATTTAATTATTATTTATTCTATCCTGAAATAAGTAAAAGTATTTTTGCAACATTTCCCTTCAAATTTATAGCCAATTTTGTTTAACATTCACACCACACACTAACAAAATACAATCTCCATATATTCATTAAAGATGAAAAAAAAATTCTTTCTAAACCATTTTGTTTAACATTCAATTGCTGACTGGAAAGAGCATCTTCTTGTTAAGCTTTTTAAGGGAACTTTGTAGAAGTGCATTGTAAATATATTTGTTTCTCTTGCAAATAAGTAAGCCTGTAACTCTCTTTTGAGAGATGATGAGTTGTTCTTTAAACTGATTTCCTTAAATCCTACTCTTTCCATGGTTACATTTCAAATGTGTGAACCAAGTGAAACAAATCTAAGTTGTTTTCTTGAATGCAGAAATGGGTGGCTGGGTGTATCATTTTCAACAATGCTGACTGATTCTTCTTGCAGAAAATCACAGGGAGAGAACTGAAGTACACGGCCTTGATTGGCAAACCCAGTGAAATTACCTACCACCATGCAGATTACTTACTAAGTCTTCAAGCCCAGAACATTGGTGTCAAAGGAGTACAAACTATTTACTGCATTGGGTAAGCACCAAAAGCTGGTCATCAGCTTTGAGAGAGTTTGATTGGGTGAAATGCGTAGAAACTTTTAAAAATATATACAATGTTAAAAAATTTTTTTTATTAGAATTAACTTTTTTCTTTGAATTTTACATGAAAGAAAAAATTAGCTTCAGATGATACTGAAGTTGTGTTTGACATTGTTTTTTTATTAATGATCCTTGCATGAACTTTTGTAAGTTCTAATTATTGAATATTTAAGTTCAAAATGTGTGGCTTTACTATTGTTTATTGTGGCACTGAAATGCACGTTTGAAGCTCAAAAAAGAAAAACACTCCAAATCAGGCATCGATTTCAGGCAAGAAATATGTAAATATCAATTTTATTAATGTTAAACTGTTTGGTAGGCCATTTGTTTTTGTTACTTACCACTGTGTTTATGAAAAGGGGTTTCACTTTTATGGCTGGTGTGAGGGTAAACTTGAATTTTAAACTAAAAATCTTCAGATCAGCTTTGATTGCTATATATACAATATTTTACTATGTTTATTTTTCTTTCTTCATTCAAGTTGCTGTGATTCAAAAAAACTCTCATGAAAATGATTCAAACTGTAATTCTTTAACTTAAATAGAGGCAAGTAGTTGAAGAAATTTAAATTTTGAAGACTTAAATTCCATGGGTCTCAGATGATAAGTTCTGATTTATTTTTGTTCTCTAGAGATGTAATCTCTCTGATCACCTCCTGGGAGCTTTATACTGGAACCATTGTGTCCCCTACAATAACTGCTACCTGTGCTGCCACCTAGTGGTTTATAGTGAAACCACTCTAGCACCAATCTTAACATTTCTCACTGCCTTTAAATTTTGCATTTCACTATATTCTAGACTAGTTTTTCATTTCTTCATAACTTTATCTTGAGTGAGAAATCTGTTACATTCAACAACATTAGTTGTTATATCAGTCCTTATATCTTCAATCCAACAAGGAAATTGTGATCCTGTATTGAGTCCCAATAAAAATAAAATATAAACAAAAAAAATAATTCAAATTAAAATAAGGCATTTGCACTTCAGTTTAAAAATTATCTCTCTCTCTCTAAACTTCTCTTTCTATACTATTTTCTCAACTAGTGAGCAATCAACATTCAAATAAAGCGAGAAAGAAGAAAAGACTGAACCCAGACAAAAAAAACTCCAGAAGTTTATAGGACCAGATCCTACTTATTTATGACGATAAATCTACCAAAATAAGACAGGCTCCACACATAACTTGTGTTATATAAAAAAAAAATGAAAAAGAAAGAAATACCAGAAAATAAATTAATTTTGGCCAGTCAAAAAATTAACACAAAGAGACTTTTGATGTTAACCAAAACCAAGGTTTATGCCAGAGTCTCTGAGCCTGGTCAAAAGCTGACAGCTCTGAGTTAGACAAGGAGAGTGAATAGCTGACAATACAAAATGAGTGTCACTTTTGGGAAGCTTATATGATACTAATAACCAAAAAGCCATAAAAGGGACAGAAAGTTTCATTATATTCTTGTGTAAACTTGATACCACATGTACTCAAACTCACTAATGTTTTCATGACTAGACCAATCCAAATAGAGGTTGTCGAAAGCAGTAAACTGTTTATGACATTTAGAAGAAATAAACAAGCCATCAAATTTCTTTCTCAGAAAATAGCCACACCAGCTTCTTTTATCAAATCACAACCTATGGATGATGCAACTCTAACTACTGCCTTTTTTCCATATAGGCAATTCAATTTTGCACCCAATGCTAATATCACATACCCAATTCTGATAACCGGTTTTCAAGGGAATACCAGGTTCTGTAAATACCAGGTGCTGTAAGCTTGGATGTGCAGCTGGTGTAATGGATAATGGTTTGGAATTGTTAATCAGCGAGCCAAGTTCTAATTCCAGTTGGGTTCATTATATTCAATAACGTGCAAATAACCTTGGGAATGGTATGAAAACACCACTTCTCCCCCCAGCTATGGGTTAATTAGTAAGACTTGTATCATTAAATCATTACTATCTCCAAAAAAAAAAAAAATTCTTACAATCTAAAAATATTTTCTGGTTTTAAATAACCTGCAATGGGTTGATAAGTCATAAAAATGAATGAATCAATCAATCCATCCGTAAGGAGGCCACTTCTATAAATAAGTAATAGCATTTAATTGTGACTGTTCCGTAATCCGGTTAGATGTAATTTCTCAAATCAGCAAGTATTCCAATATAGTTGCTACCTGTTTGTTTTTCCCTAAAACCACTCAAGCACTAAGAAATTTGATATCTAAAATGAAGTCAGATCACAGAAATGTATGCCTGATTTTTTTTTGCTTCTTGGTTCTCGGAATGAAAAGCATATCAAGTGATTTTTTGGAATTGATGTTTTTCTGTTTTGTTTTCATAGTGACAACCCCGAAACAGATATTTATGGGGGCAACTTATACAACCGGTACCTACAGTCTCAGTCGGCCAAACAGAGGGGCCAAGAAAAACTGGTGCAGCAGATTGCCAGTACGACCAATCCCGGTGTTCGTGATGAGGCAACTTCAGGCTTTGATGATACGATTGAGACTGATGAAGCGATGGAGGAGCTGATGTCGTCTATGGCAGATGACAACATAATCATCACTGACAAGTCTGTGTCCATTTTGGTGTGCACCGGTGTCTATACAACAGACAGTGATTTTGTAACTTATGGAGGGAAAGAGATTTCAAATCATAATCATCGGGACTTTGTACTTGATAATCAACTCAAACAACCCACATATGTTACACAAAATGTTTTGGAAGCTGTTAAATTAGTATTTGAGCTAGAGAAATTCCATTGATCTTTCTAGAAATTTTAATTAAAAACCCATAGTCTTAACATAGGTAATAAATTTTTCCTTTAATTTTTTTTTTTCTAAACCCTCTTCAGTAATTTAGATGCTGTTTTCTCTTTGGTCAAACCAATTAATTATTGGTAATATCTTTTAACACTTGATTTTTTTATAAAGTTAGAAACACGTTTTAGTGTTCATTTTTTTTTTTATTACAATTTGTAACTATTTATTGAAAAACCTTCTTTCAGACTTGATATTAATAAAATAAATTTTGCTCGTCAAATTCATGAAAAAAGAGAAACTTGGGATGACATTTGAATTGGAAGTGAATTTAAATTTTTATTGTTTTAAATCTTTTTAGTTCATTAACTAATTTTAATTATTCTTTGTATGTAACTTAATATCTTTGAAAATTAAGTTTATATATTTCCTTTCTTTTTTTTTTAATTAAAGAAAAATACTGAACATTTTGTTAAATAATCTAATCACACTCATCTTTTAAGTGATGAAAAATTGTATTCATTTTTCTTTTCCGTCATATTTGGTTAAATCTTTTTTGATGATTTTTTTTTTTTTTTTGTTGGCATAAAATTTTACATTTTCACCCGACACTTGTTTTTCTTGATGGCTGCAAATCAGCTGCAAACAGTCAAATATTGTGTTCTCCATTTTCTTCTTGCAATTCATCCATTGTACTTCAATGTGAGACCATCTCCCTCTGCAGCTCATTGCCAAGGTGTGGTGCTTCTTCACAGTTGAATAACAGCTTGAATTTGATTTATTAAAAAAAAAACAATTTATTTTATGCAATATATTGAGATTCTTAAAAAGGCAAAGTTTGTATAAGCAAGAATGTTTTCTCAAGGGTTTCAATTCTTAAAGGAATCCGAAGACAGACATTCAAGTTTCATTGCTTTCTTTTAACCTTGATTATGAACTTTGTCACTGCAAACGTTTCAGACTTTCATTGCGGGGGGGAGGGGTCACTCGATATATTTATAAAACACACTAATTAAAAAACAAATATTTATCATAGATTAAATTTTTGTTTTATCCTTATTGTAGCAGAGTCAATTTGTTTTTTGACAAATCTCACAGATTCTTCGACAGATTTGTCCTTGCATGGGAACACATCTGCTTTCCTGTGCAAGTGTAAAGCCTGTATTGGAGAGAGAGTGAAGTCTTTGTTCAGTATTCAATTAGAAGAGGATATTGAAGAAATACTGCTTTCTGGTGACATTAATTATGGGAAGGCAAAGTTCTAGTTGAATATAACAAGACTTGAAAAGAACTTAATTTAAGCTCAGAGGAACTCCAATCAATTTTTCCCCCCCAACTGATTTTTTCCAAAAGCAAGACATCTTTCTTTTGGTAACCATCAGTTTTAATGGTCAAGACATACCCGACTTATTGTTCTGCTCCAGTTAATTATAAAGCATCAATTTGAACTTTTTAAAGGAGTGTGCAAATATTTTGTCTTCACTACTAAAAATAGTAATCATGGCTTCTCTTTGCAGCAAATGATCCAAGTTAAGTGTTATGAAAAAGAAAAACAGATTACCAGTGATTGCATTTTAATATTTCCTTCACAGAAAAAAAAAAAAAGAAAAAAAGAAGGTCATTGTTAATTTTCTTTTTAATCCATATTGCACCAAAAACTGCACCTTGAGCATTGGTGCTGAAAATGGGTTTAGAATCTGAATCTGTATTTGATTCTGCTTCCATTTTTGCCTTGAGTAAAATTAAATAAATGCACGAAACTAAAAGTCGACTATCACCATTGAATAAGATAAAGCTGGTTAGAAATTCCTTTTTTATTTTAAACTAGATAATTAAAATTATCAAGTTTTCATTTTCTTGCTGCTTCCTCAGATTCAAAAGCTTTTGATCGAAGTTATCTCCCCTATTTCACTGACACATTTACCTCATTCCCATTGTATTGCACCAAGATAACTCTATAATCAGGAATTGAAATCTTTCCTGAAAACTCCACTTTTGCCGGTGTTGTCATCTTTGTCAAATAAATGTCTTTACGAAATGAAATTTGAATAATTTAGTATCTAAGTAGGAATAAATCTTGAATGCATTTAAATATTTTTTCTTTAAACGAATATTTAGTGTCAAGCTCCCATGATTCTAGTTTTAATTTATTGTATAAAGCAAATGTTCTCTAGCTTTTTGCATTTCAAAGTAGAATTATTAAATTGACAGTTTCAAGAGAAGGTTACAGCATTCTTGGTGGTTGAAATTCTTTCCTGTTTTTTTTTTTTGTTTTACATCATCAAATACACTTAAAAGATTTTTTTAAGTATTAAAAAAAATGGCAGGGCTTTTTCTTGGCAGTCTAAATGTAAAGTAAAAAAAAAAAAAACCTCCAACTGCAAATTTTAGTTTGCAAAATATGCATTTATTCAACCATATCAAGTGTTTTAATGGTTATCATAAACTCCAATTTTGAAAGCAGATTGAATTTGCTCAAAACCTTCACTTGAATTCTAAATACAAAATTCCAATTACCTTTTTATCTTAGTTTTAAAGCTGAAAAATGGTGATATTAATTTTTGTCTTGGATGAACAACTTTTCATGTCCAGAATTTCTGTAATGATGTCAAATTGCATTCACTTGCTGTGTGCAATCCTAAGTATTTAATAAAATATAAGATATCTTGATAGCATTTGGCTTTTTTCCCTCCCCTGCACCACCACTTTTCATCAACACAAATTATTTTGCTCAATACATTGTTGAGTAGAGAAATGATTTCCTTAAAAAAAAAAAAAATTGTTGGCTTACAAGATCTGTCTTTGACTGAGACCTGTCATCATTCTTAAGTGACCTTGGAAAATAGTTTAGTAATCTAAAATTGGTTGCAGTCAGAATCTGATTAAATTTACATTGACAAAGTTTAGAATAATGGGTGACAGCTGAGAAATTAGCTTGACCTGGTTTTCAGAAAATGTTTCTTTTTTCAAATATCAGTTCCCTTCCTGACTGATAAAATAAATAGATACTTTGACACTAACCTCAGATTTCTGTGTTCATAGAAAATCTTAAAACCTTTCATCTTAATTAAATATTCTCAAATTGTGTTTTAACTGCAGATTTTCTTCCAAACTTTCTTTCCTTACTAATTCTTCCTTAAATGTTTGCATCCATTCTGTATCTGCATAAATTTGTCCACATTTCCTGCTTGAAGCAAACCTAGTTAATAACATGGATCCACATTAAATGGGACATGTAATTTCTATGAAGATAAAGCCACAGAAAAGAACAAATGATGGATAATTGGTTTTGCACCTGTGGTACCAAATTTCTGAGTGTCTTTTCTACAAAAAGGCACCTTAAACTTTACATGATACTTTGAAGCAGAAACTGGTTCTGCTGCAAAATAAAATCATAACCTCTAAAATAACTGAGGAAGGTTCTTTAAGAAAGAAAAAAAAGTGTTTCAGAAAACGTTTGGAGATTTCCTACCAATTTTGAGAGTCACTAAATTTGGTAGCCAGGAGAACTGATCTTTGTCAAAGTATACTGAAATAAGGAATGGCCCTTACCAGTTGAAAATACATTCCCCTGTAAATCACACTACCATATGCATCTTTATTACAATTTTTCTCACAAACATTCTACATTTAAACAGTTTAACAAGGATATTAGTCTGAACAAATATGGAATAAAGATAACTCATCTCAGATAATGAAAACATACCTTCATTTTATTTTTTGTAACTCACAAAAACAAAAGACATTAATATTTCAACCAAATTATATTATCTTATATAAAAAGGTTTATGTCAGCTTTTATTTCAAGAAAATCTACAGTTCAGATGCTTTTCTTCAAGAACTCTTGAGTAGCATTCAACAAGATGTAACGCCATTTACGTGTTCAATTGCTTTGGCCAATCAACATCAACAGACTAAAAAAAGAAACAGATTGAGTTGGATTCCAAATATACAGAAAAGAAAATGAAAACATATTAAAGCTGGAATGTCCAGTTGATTAAGCTTTATGGCTAATGAATGAATATTGCACAAAATTACCTGATAAAAGTAACTGAACAAAATAGTCTAATTCCTCTAAAGCAGTGGTTCCCAAATGCTGCAGTGGAAGCGGATAGCAGGTGAGGTGGAATGATTGAAAGACAATCAGATTTACAGTTTCCAAAAAATAAATGAATTCAAAATTTGAAATATTATAGATTACTTTGAATTGCATGCAAGAGTCACAGTATAAATAGTTGTAAATATTATTGACCAAGTTTATCATTGTGATATTTTTCCATTATATCAAGTATTCAGAACATAGTAACTAGGCTCTGCAAATTGGAGGAGAGATTGTTATCAATGAGAATGTTCTGACTTTGAATCTGCACTTATCTCCCTTTAACCCTCTGTTTTTTTATTTTTAAATGTACTTTTTTTATCACATAAAATTTGGTGAGGTGTGAGCAAATTTTCATCTTGAAAATATGGCCCAGAGGGAAAAAAATGTTTGGGAACCACTGCTCTAAAGAGATAGGATGGATGGCCCAGAATGAGAAATCACAGAGTCAAGTTTGTTGCATTCACTTATGCACAAATATCATTGGGGAAAGATATGAAACCACCTCTCCATCACCCCAGCTATAGGTTAAATAGCCCACAAAGAGTTGATAAAGCTTGAAAAAAAAAAAAAAAAAAAAAAAAAAACACACACACACACACACAATCAATCCAAAATTATATAAATAGGATTTTCAATTCAAACACCCCAAAAAATATTTAGAAAAAGTTTACATTTAGCATACAGTAAATAGTATAGATGTTTATATCAGGCAAATATTTAAGATTTTACAAGTATGCTAAAGCAGATGACATTTGGGGGAAGATGTGCCCCCCTTGAAAAATTGACACTCAAAACAATGGCTTCTCTCCTCAAACTATAGGAACCAGAGAGAAATATGCAACTATTTCAACCACTAAACAGGCCAAGTTGACATTAGCTTAGTCTGGAACAAGGCCATAGTAATGGAGCACCCAATAAGGGTCAAATTTAATCTGGTAAACTTATTCATTAACTCTCTCACAAATATTTAAAATGAACAATTAAACAAATTTACACTTACCAAAAAAAAAAAAAAAAAAAAAAAAAAAAGCCCGTGGAATTGCAACTTACCTCAACATCCAGTTCCAGAATGTCACATTCTGTTTTCATGATTATGGAGAGATTGGGTTGGGTCCTTCCAAAATCTCCATGGATAAATTCTTTGACATATCTAGAAAAGTTGTTAAGGGGAAAAAAATAAATACAATCCACGTTTTTTGGGGTTTATTTTAATTATTATTTTGCTTTAGATTAAAAAAAAGTAAAATAAAAATTGGGAATTTGCTGAAAATGTTTTAAGATTTGAAAATATTAAATCAAACTAAAATAGCAAAAACATCTTTCAAAGTGAAATTATAATATGATTTTTAAACTGATCAAACCTGATTTCACACTTTAAATATAAAAAACATTCATTAAAGAATGTTTTAATTTATTCAAAGTATTTTCTCATCTTTGTTATAGATGTTGTTAGATACACAATGTTTCAGCCAAATAGCCTTTGGCCATCTTCAGATGTCCATTATTTTTTTTGTTGCATTGTATGAGCTGATTATTGTCCCTGAAACGCTGTATCTTATTCATTAGAAATTGTCAATATATTTTGACTTATTGAGACTATTTTTCTCATCTTTGTAACAAATGTGATATTACTTTATACACGCACACACACACAAAAAGAATTAATGGAGATGACCAGAGGTTACTTTGTTGAAATGTATCTATGATAATATTGAGAGGATGAGAAAAATTGTTCAACTGAATGTAATGTTACAAGATTGAAAAGACTTACGGCTACATCACATTTAAACACTGGTTCTCATAAAATTACTGAAGTTAAGCAATGTTGTGTCAGATCAGTACCTTCATAGGTGACTGCTTAGGAATACCAGATGCTGTAAGTTTGGATGTGTGGGTGTGTAATGGATAATGGCTCAGTACTGTTAATCAGAGCTGTGTTCCAATTCCTGTTGCGTCCGTTATATTCACATACGCAAATACCCTTGGGAAAGGGTATGAATCCACTTCATCTCCCTACAGCTATGGGCTAGTAAGACTTGTACCACTAAATCATTATATATATATATATATATTACTCACTCACACTCTCTCTCACACACACACACACACTACAATCTAAAAAATATTTTCTGGTTTTAAATAACCTGTAAAAGGTTGATAAGCTGTAGAACACGAATCAAACAAGATTGACAGTAACAAGCCACTTCTCAAAATCTGAACAAACAATTTTTTTTTGTTTTGGTAGTGCTTCTTCCTAAGGCCAAGAATTTTTCAGCACCCTCCTATGTGTGTTTTTCAGTAACATGTTCAGATTTCTTTAAAAATGGAGCACAGACCAAATTCGGTAAGTTTGAACATATTACTACATTTGTCCCAAAATAGCTGATGCATTCAGCGTATGAAATGTGTATGTAAATGCAACAACTGCTACAGGACAGAGGTAGTATTTGTTTTAGGAAGGTGATGTATGTGCAGGTCACATGTTGGTGCAGAAAATGGAATTGTCAGGCAAAGTTTGAATTTCAGCCAAAGTTGTTATATGTTCACTTCACATTGATACCCTTGAGAAAGGCAGGAATATTTTCTTCCCTCAGCTATGGGTTAAATAAAGTGTAGACTGGGCTCTCTAGATGCGACCTGACAATCAATCTTGGAGAAGGATAACATTGAATTCAAAACCTGTGAAGGCAGTAGGAAACCACCTCATGATCTTTTCCAAGGCTAGCTGTGACAATTCATAGATATTAAAGCAAAAGAAACTGTTGGGATCTATAATAATAATAATGAACATTCTGAAGAAATATGACATTAAAGAAAAAAAAAAAAAGAAAAAATTCAAATCCCAACCACTCAAGGTTTTTTTTTGTAATTTTTCATTGAAAACCAAATTGTCATCCAAAAAGTCTGAAACTAATTCAGTTCTTATACAGCACTGACAAAATCACTTTAGGTAAAAGAGGTTTTCTTCCCCTCGCCCACACTACTCCTGGTTCAATCAATTTTACAGGTGAGTTGAATGAAAGATATTGGCACAAGGTCGAGAACCTACAAAGAACAGACTCAAACTTTAATACAGGTTTCATGTGTGAATGACTACAGAAACTTGATGAAAACTGAGAAAATCTATGGAAGTTAAAATGGGAATGAAGTAACTTGTCAAAAATTTGACATGCCACGAAATCCTCACCCAGCTTGATTTCCCTGTGTTGCGTTTTGATCCTCAATCATTTCAGTGTGCACCAAAACCTGGTCCGCTGCATGTTCACAAGGAATCAACAGGTGAAATATAAACGTCACACCAAGAAATGAGAACGTGAACCCTGTATCCCATATTATAAAATAGATGTTTTTATTCAGGGCTTGGTCTGGATGGGTAGGTAGGTAGGTAGGTGACACCTGGGGACAACTTTGGCATTATTAGTCTAACAGCTCAGCACTTCCCCTTACAAACACCTCAACCATATATACATCGCAATGTGTGGTATCTGAATTACATGAAGAACAGTCCAACTCATGCCAAGGGTGGATCCGAACTGAAAGTATTACTTAAAATAGGCCAGCAACCAGATACACTCCATATCTGACTTTGCTGCCACTTGGTTTCAAAAAACCCCCCATCTACTCATTTATTTTTCCATTCCCCTTTGCTCAAGGTGAACACTACTTAGAAAATTTCTAAGGCCATAAAAGAGAAACACTTGAGATTCCTCTTCTATATGGATGTCCCAGTCACAGTGTCACTTTCGTAGGACAAGAGATGGACAAAAAAAAAAAAAGGAATGATTGTGCCTGGGAATAAAAACAAAAAAAGACAAATAGAATGACCAAATGGAACAGTGAAAAAAAATGTTCCACAAATAACAATTTCCAGTGGATAACATACATGGGTAAATTGTCACCATTTTATATTTTTAATTTTGCACAAGCACGTTGTTTGTTTTTGAGGTTGTCAACTGCACAGTATAGTAGGGCCAGTTGGGCACTATCTGTGAGAAAAAGAGCACCATGATGCAATTTGCTCTGCCAGAAATTTGGAAATGGCATGCTGTACTGCTTAGCATTCGCGCCAGAAGCTCCAATATGAACCTTTCAGAGTGTTTGGGTTGTCAATCTTAGGACGCTGAAGAGGATTCAGAAGAGTCGGATGATATATCCAGTCAATATCATGGTGTTTGGAGTGATCTCTAATGATGGTGATATTATGCACCCATTCATCTTTCCACAGGAACAAGGGGGCTTACATCAAGTGCAGAGTGTTTCGGTGTCGATCTGAGGACAGCACAGAAGAATCAAAGAGATAGATGAATCTAATGGTCATTATGAAAGTCTTTGGAGGGATCACTAGTGATGGCAATGTTATGCCTCCATTTACCTTCCCCACAGGGCCTCAGACTCAACACAGAGGCCTACATCAAGTATCTTGAAGAGGCAGTGCTGCCTTGGGTCAAGAGGGTGGCTGCTAGAAAACCCTATGTCTGGCAACAGGACTCTGCACCATGCCATACAAGCAGGAGAACCCAGTGATGGCTGTCAGACAATTTCTGCAACCACATCACCCCTTACATCTGGCCACCTAACTCCCCAGACTGCAACCCTCTTGATTATTATGTGTGGGGCACAGTTGATCGAGAGACCAACAAAACTCCTTGCAACACCAAAGGTGAACTAAAGGCAAGGATTATGGCAGCATTTACCAACTTAAAGGAAATTGTCCAGAAGAGTTGCAGGAAATTCCAAAGTCATCTGGAGACTGTGGTTGAAGCCAATGGTGATTTTATTGAATAAATTTACTCTTTAGGATTTAAAGATATTTTTGTGTAATTTTGGTAAATATATTTATTAGAATGAGATGTCAGTGTTATTTTCATTTTCATGTAAATTATACGACAATTTATCCATCGCACCTGTACTTTAGATGAAAAGCAGAAATTTATAAATGGCTTGGCAAACAGTCAGACAAAAACATAAATGCAACCAGATAAAAAAAAAAAAACTTTGGAGACAGAGTAAAGGATACGTTCCTGCTTGCGTAGAGAGATGAAGACGAAAATGATGATCATCAGTTTTTTTGGCAGACATTGAATGAATTACTCGCTGACGGGAGGCTAGTGGGCGTCTGAAAATAAACAAAAACTTCTTTAATCAAGCAAAGGATTTAAATTAGTAGAGTTAAAGCAAAAAAAAAAAACAGACTTTAAGCATGAATTTTTTAAATTTTTTTTAATAAATGTGTTTTATGCCTAGATAGGGTTTAGAAGTGTGTTTATATATATATATATATATATATATATATATAAAGACCAAATAAATAAAAAAAAACTAAAAAACTTCTATTATCAAAAATAATGTTTTAAGCTTTTCATTTTTATTCATTATTTGATTAACCATTCATTTTTTTCTAATCCTACTTTCTAAAATAAAATATTTAAATTGTCAAATATAAATGACTTACAAATATTTTTAGCAGTTTCTTTACTTGATAATGAACCAATCAAATAATTTCTGTTTGAATATCTGGTGCAGACTATTGTCCCCATGTTTGTTGTCTACAACAAAGATGGGGAAAATAGTCTGTGCATAAATAAGGTAAATAACCAATTAAATATTGATTAAAATTAGCACCAGATTCTCTAAAAGTCCAAAACTGATTGATTGTTGGTCAAAAAAAATGCATCAATTCAGTTCTTGGTGCAAAGAAACCTGGCAAACAAAATTCTTGTTATTTATGAAATAAAACAAAAATTCATCAACAACAAAAAAAAAAAAAAAAAAAAAAAAAAAAAAAAAAACTTCAATACAATTAATGAAAATTCTTCCTTTAATCCAGTTTCTAGTTGGGTGAATTTTTTTTTTTGTACAATAAAAGTGAAAAATTTCAAATTTTAATACTAAGAATTTCTGTCTAAAAAATTCCAGGACAATGTTAAGTTTCAAGGATTGAAACTGTTGTGTGCACGCGCACAGAATGGTGATTTATCTTTTAATAGTTTTAGAGATGAGATGTTCAAAGAAAAAATACATCTGATTCCAATAATTCATGTCACATGGATCAGTTGAAAGAGTGAAATAATCCAAGTGTTGAAGGTTAAAACACAACTGAATGCAAACTTGGTTATGTTACACATTTTGTGTAGCATTCTACATAGTTTAACTACACTTGAAAATTTTGAAATACACACTAATTCTTACTGCTACACATTTCAGCTATCTAAACTATTCATGGTTTGGGAATGTCACAAAAATTCTTGATTGATTCACATTTCCTGCAAAGTATAACAGTTTTAAGGAACAAAACTACAAATAGAAATTTTCATAAAATGACTGCACATTTTCGTAACTCATGGCAATATGTTAACATTGTGTTCTGTGCCATGTGCAACTTTTGTTGCACATGGCACAGAACACAATGTAACATTTTTCCAATTCATCTAGTTTAGCATTCAGCACCTCTTTCAATTTTGATATCTCTATGGACTCGTCATTTGCAGAGGTTTGCATGGCATTGGACTTTGCAATAAATGTGAAGTTCTGAGTCTGTTCAGCTTTCTTTGTATAGCTGTCAGCTGACTTGAACAAATCTTGTGTGCAACTTTAAAGTTTGCATTTTTTGGTCATCAGTTCTTTAATTTCCATAAGCATAAATTTCCGTTTTTGTCCAGCTGCCTTTTTTTTTTTCTCAGCCTCAAGGTATTGGTTGTATGCTGTCCTGACATTTGAAACACTGCAGAGAAGAGCCTTAGTCATGGTAACATTCCCAGTACCTACAACTGTGGCCAAATAATCCATGATAATGCACTATGTGACCAGAGTCTGCTGTTTCATATTGTCAGTGGAAATTAGAAGCCTCTCTCCACTGAGGCTTGTCCATGAGAGAGTACTAGCAATCTGTGAACTTTCTACAGTTTTTTATATTCTTTGTTGCCCAACAAAGAGTAGAATAAAGTGTCCAGACAGTCTTCATGCTAACTAAAATTCTTGAAAGCAATATTTCCAGCAGCCTCCTCCTCAAACTTTGTACTGACTGATGTAATCAAAATCAGACTTGCTGACTTGTTTTCTGTCCATCACATGGGAAAGACATCTTTTTAGACTTTCCGTGGCCAATGTTTATTTACAAATGGATCCAGTGCTCAGCCATATAAATGACCTTACAAGAGGGCATCTAAGGGGAGTCTTTGCCAGAAGTTTCTCAATGATGCTGATGAACACTGTTGCAATTCTGAATGTAAAAAGATCTTTTGTCAACACATTTCCTTTCTTGGATAAATTTTACATAGCCCTATCTGCCAGAAATCCACATTTGATATTTGCAGCATCTTTATGCATGTTTGGGTCTGACAGAATTTTTAAAAATTCATTCAGTTTGAAAAATATAATTATCTTTTTAGTGTGCTCTTCCTTTACAAATCTTAACAGTATCAGGATCATGCTAAAAAGATCAGCTGCAAGGAAAGGAAGCAACCGTTTAATGGTTCAAAACAGACACAAAAATCTGCAGTTTCACTGGAAATAAAACATCATTCACGTTTAACAGCAGTGCAGAGAAGGCCTGTTTTTTTAATTGTTCACAAATTTATGACATCTGGCCAAATGTCTAGGAGTTTTTCACATGTTTGCACATTTTCTAGCCATCTATGGCAGAAATACAAAAGTAAAGGGACAGGGTTGCCAGATTGAACGTTTAATATAAAGCCAAGCAATAAAGGCCAAACAAGTTTTAATATATTTCATCATTTTTTCACACTTACAACAAAAGCTAGAGATACAGGTCATTATTAGCCTGCAAACTTTAAAAATAAGATTATTTTAATTTTTTCAAAGATGCATTTTCTATCCAATCCTAAGACACATCAAAGACACATTTTCTATTCTATCATCCTTCCTGTCTACATTTTATTGGAGTCAAATTTGATTCTCATACTTAACTTTTGGCAACAATTTAGACAAACAGTTTGCACATAGATACACATTGACACAGGACACAAAGTATCTGTTTTTTCAGCATGAACTCACCCATCACTAGAGATCAAAAGGACTTTTTACTTTTTAAATTGACATGTGAATAAAATTCCTTCAATTGTTCAAATTTTAAAAACACTGATAAATTTTTCAAGATTCTACTAAAATGTATTTTATTACTGTAAGATAATTTTTATTTCCCTTTCAACTACATTCTCCCTTCCATTCTTGTCACCTAGACAAGAAAATACAGAAGTAATTATGAGGTCATGAACTCATTCTAATCAAGAAAAAGCACTGTCTGCAATAATTGCCAAATATTACTGATGACGAAAAAAGACACTTTTAGCTTAAAAAAAAACAAAAAAAAAAAAAAACAGACTTCTGGGATTTGGCATTTTGACTTTCATAAATTGAG
Source organism: Acanthosepion esculentum (assembly GCA_964036315.1). Classification (NCBI taxonomy): domain Eukaryota; kingdom Metazoa; phylum Mollusca; class Cephalopoda; order Sepiida; family Sepiidae; genus Acanthosepion; species Acanthosepion esculentum. Next base: position 37,674,604 of record OZ038507.1, on the reverse strand, counting down.
AAAAAGGATGTGTGGGCAGCCCATTTTAGAAAATTCCAAGACTTTTCAAAGTTTCCAGGACTTGTACAAACCGTATTTATGTTAGTGATTGACTTTCAAGAGATAGTTAAAAAAGAAAAAAAAAAAGACAATGGGGAATTTAAAATAAATTAAAAACAAATTTGGTTAATCTTATTGCATTTTCATAACAAATTACAAAACCAAAAATCACTGATTTCTTTTTTTCCAGAGTTTCATTCAATCACAAAATGATCCTTTCTAAATAAGAAAATATGCTTTAAAGTTAAAAAGAAAAATTATTTGTTTTTCTTCTTGTGAACAATTTTTCATTCAATTGCTTCAGGTGTCCATCACCTAAGGAAAATTTGAAAAGACTAGTGAAACAATTGTGAAATGAACACCAGAAAAGAAATGTCAGTTCTCCCTCCATAAAATAATGCTTTACTGTCTTTTGTTTTAATCTTGACATTATTTTGATGTAAGAAAGTTTTGTTTTTGATCTGCTTTTTTTGGCAATTAGAATAAGAAAATTTTATTTACCTGTGTAACACACGGATAGGTGTCTTTTGTAGAAGAACAAGATCCTACAAGACAATATTTTCACAATTAAAAAAAATCAATTAGAAATATGCATCATTGTTCAGAAAATACTTTAATCATTTTCAGGTTTCATGTAATGAAAAGTTATCTTTATGAATTTAAAGAAATGTTTTTCAATTTATGACCCAAATAAAAGATTTTTGCTGATTTTCATCAAGATTGATGGGAACAGAAACTCCCTTCCTTCCAAGGCTTTGTATTTTTATAAAAAGCATTTTCCTCTACTTTCTATTTTCATTATTCAGTCTTGAATCTGAATATTCTAAACTCAACCAAATTAAAGAGCAAGGTCATTCCAAAATTAGAAAAAAAAATGTCAAGAAATTCCAAAATTCAGTTAAATTTTTTTTAAAATTCCAATTATCTTTTGATACCAATTTTACAAATAAACTTTGCATTCAAAGAAAAATTTAAAATTGGATTTCAGACTGGAGAATTCAAGAAGAGAGAATTTACTTTGAGATTTAAAACTGATTTACAAAACCCAACAAAGAAAAGTGTAAATTGTGTGGAGCTCTTGCTCAGATAAAAAATATATATTTATGAAACTAGGTAAGAACAAAAGAAATTATGGGTAGCAGTCAGTGGCAATAAAAAAAAAATAAAATAAAAAAAATAAAAAAAAAATAAAATAAAAAAAATAAAAAAAAGAGAAGAAAGTGTGACTGAGAAGATCCATTATTTTTTCTGAGTTGGCATACAAATGAGAAAAACATTTTGAAGGCATTTACATAGAAGAGAACAGAACAAAACACAAGAAAATTGATTTTTTTTCTTCTTTTAACTCAAAAAGCAAAAATAGCAAATCAAACTGTTTACTTTAGATGTGGACAATGTATCAAGTTCATCTTGGGATAAACAATTTTCAGACCAACAAGTTGCAGAATAACTTTTGGTTTTTTCAATCTCTCCTTCTTTCAGGTTGGCAATTTCATCTCTGAATGGAAACAAAAAAAAACAAAAAAGAAAAACAGTTATAACAAACAATTAAAAATGTAAGAAAACTTTAAATTTACCCCAATATAAAATTCAAGATGGCATAATCAAATAAAATGGAAGTCTAGTTTTTGGGACTCAAACATGGAAAATCAGCACATTGAAATTTTTTTTTTTTTTTTTATATACTAAAGTTCACCTGATACAAGGCTCCCATATTTGCAATATTTAATCTTCCAAATGCAAAAAATGAGTAATTTTCTATAGGCATCTGTGTTCACAAAATAAAACTGAGGGATTTTGAAGGAAGTTTTCTAGAAATCAAAAAAACAAAGTAATTTTTTTATATTTTGAATTTCAGTCATTAAAATTCCTTTTCATTCAAGTCAATAAAATTTTCACCTGTATAGTCTGAGTTTTTCAGTTTTACCCATGTCTCTTGCAAAATCTGGCTTATTCCAATGAAATGGAATGTGGTACCGATTAGTTTATAAAAAAAGTGCAGTTGAGAATGAAATAAAATCTCTGATTAAATAAAAGTAGCATCCTAAATTCAGTTTTCACCACATATGTGAGTAAAAAAGAAATCAAGATAAGTAGATGATCAGTCATTGATTTAGGCTGAAAATCAACATCACTATGATGGGGCATACTGGTAGGCTTTCAATATAATTTCATTTATATTAATTTGTGCATTGTTGCCAATTGATGTTCAACAAAATCAACATTTATTTCAATTAATTCATGGGAGTTTTTTTTATGGGATTGCATTGTTGATTTTAATTATTGCTTTTTGTACAGCAAATTTACTTCAAAAACTAGATAAAGTGTTTCTGATGTGAGGTTAGTTGGAAGGGAGAGGCAAATTGGATGGGTTTCAAATTTGATTAAAAAAGAAAACTGATGAGAGGTGTGTGTCTAGATATGCATTCTCTTCAAGATTAAATCAGAAAATGAAAATGTTCGACTGGAGATTGCAAACTGGTAATGGTAATATTAGCCATTTCCTTATAGAGAAACATTCAGCATTCAGTGACTGAACAGTCAGTGCTACTCAACTTCTGCTTTTCTTCACTTCCTGGCCATCAGGCTGGGAATATAATGTAGCCTTGATTATATCATTTTCTTTTCGACTTACATGTGATATCCATTTTAGTTGCTGCTGTTGAAAGTCCTCAAGTGACATGATTTCTGTTATTTGGTAAAGTTCTTTGTAATTCTGTAGTGCCAGTCCATGATGCACGAAGGATGGTACTTGCTAAGACCTACAGGATTCATCTGCTTGAAGCCACCTTTAGCCATTGATCTAAGAAAACGGTTGTATACATCCGACAGTTGAGATATTTCTAAATAAGTTTGGCGCCATGCATGACATATGAAAGTCTTGATCTGATAAGGCTATTTAAGAATAGGAATCGAGTTTTTAGGCTAATGTTTTGGTTTTGTAGCAACTAGCAGTGTTGTGCGAAACTACCTCTAGTGCAGCCTATTCTATGTTCAATTTCCTTATCAACTATACTAAATTTGTTATAACTGATCCATACACCAAGGGAAGGTCTCATCATTTTACAGTTCAAACTACCTCTAGTGCAGCCTATTCTATGTTCAATTTCCTTATTTTCTAAACTAAATTTGTTATAAATGATCCATACACCAAGGCAAGGTCTCATCATTTTACAGTTCAAACTACCTCTAGTGCAGCCTATTCTAGGTTCAATTTCCTTATCTTCTATACTATTCAATCGTTCCTATCAAACCGGGATTTGAAGGTTGTTCTCAGTGGATCCTTCTCCAACTCCTATCCCACTACTGCTGGTGTTCCTCAAGGCTCCATCCTTGGCCCTACTCTGTTCCTCATATTTATAAATGACCTTCCAGACGCCATAGACTCCCAAGTCGGTATCTACGCTGACGACACTACTATTTACTCCTGCCTCAAGCACAAATCTACTGAGGCGGACATAATTAACCTGGCAGCTCAAATTGAAAAGGACCTCCAATCGGTTGTGGACTGGGGAGAGAAATGGATGGTCAACTTTAATGCCTCTAAAACAAAATTGCTCTCCATTAACCACCACAAGGACCCATCCCTGCATCCCATCAGAATGTCTGAGGACCAACTTCTCGAGAGTTCCTCTCTGCGGCTGCTCGGTCTCACGCTGTCCGCTGATCTGAGATGGAACAAATACATCGAGTCAATTGCATCATCCACCGCTAGAAAAGTTGGTTCCCTGTGCCGAGCCAGGAAATTCTTCTCCCCTGAATCGATCCTCCAGGTCTATAAGTCTACCATTCGACCTTGCATGGAGTATTGCTGCCATTTATGGTCTGGGGCCCTTGCGTGTTGCCTCGGGGTTCTTGATAAGATCCAGAGACGGATATGCAATGTGATTGGCCCTGATCTGTCATCTCGTCTGCAGTCGCTCTCTCACAGACGCAATGTTGCATCACTCTGCCTTTTCTACAAGTACTTCCACGGTAATTGCTCTGAGGAGTTGCTTTCACTTGTCCCTAAGCCTCGTGAATTCAAGCGTCCTACGAGGCTGGCATCCCGTTCCCACCCCTTCACCGTTGAAACTGTTAGGTGTAGACGTCTTTTCTACTCCAATAGCTTCATGTCACGCACATCTCGCCTATGGAACTCCCTTCCCTATTACTGTTTCCCTGACAAATACAATCTCCAACGGTTTAAGTGTAGCGTCAATCGTCATCTCCAGTTGCCTTGATCTATCCACTTCCTGACATCTTCCATTCCTATCTGCTCTCGATCTATATCTCCCGTAACCTCCCCACCTCGATCGGCCCTCCGTCCTTCTCTTTCTCCACATCCCTTCCTTTACCACTCCTATCTGCTCTTCCTCCAACCCTTCTGTAACCCCTTTGCGTGATAGTGGCCACCGGCCTTGCTCGGGGTGATACGCTTAAAAAAAAAAAAAAAAAAAAAAAAAAAAAAAAAAAAAATACTAAATTTGTTATAACTGATCCATAGACCAAGGGAAGGTCTCATCATTTGACAGTTCAAACTGCCTCTAGTGCAGCCTATTCTATGTTCAATTTCCTTATCTTCTAAACTAAATTTGTTATAACTGATCCATACACCGAGGTATTTGAAGTGTTTAGTATTTACTGATTCCACATCCTGAATTTTTATGATGGATTCAGGGTAGGTGCCATCACTGCTTTCATTGCAGATCATAGTTTCTGGGACTCAAGATAAACCTTTCCAAAAGGAAAGTTTAGTTAAGTCCTATTTCTTGGAACGCTTCGTATAGGATGTTGATTTTCTGTTCAAGTTCATTCTCATCACAACTAGGAATACCAATGTCTTTGGCTTGGAAATATTTTAGACAGATGCATTGTAAACCCGAGTCTACAGAATTTCCATATCTCTCAAAGACATCTGAAGAGTGGAAATGTAAATACATATATTAAACTCTTATCTTTGATATATTAAAGAAACTCATTGGATTTTTGTCCTATGAGCTTCTTAAATTTCTAAAAAATGTTTATCTATAGTAAAATGAATATTTTAAATGGGACCATTTTGCTAGTCAAGCATCATTTAAAAACATTTTAATCAATAAAAAAAAAAAAACCAAATCATTCTAAAACATGTCAGAAATTCGATTTTACTTTTCGTTTTTAGTGTTTTCATTTCATTTTGATCTTTGTTAATGACACAAACAATTGAGAAAGCTAAATCATTTGAATCACCTTGAAACTGCTTGAAGATCTCTGATAAAAATATCTTTGGTACTTGTGTTGATTTCCTGAAAGGAATAAAAAACAAAACACCAATCATTAAAATTGACTGATTAAATTAATTTTCAAAATTCAGTTTTTTTTTGTTTTTGTTTTTTTAGCATTCCAACATTTCAGTTAAAGTTTACAATCCATTTGGGATGAAAACTTTTTCAAAACCAAATCTGAACTTTATCCAAACGCAAAAAAAAATTTTGTGCGCAAGGAACTGAATAAAGATAGCCTGTAAATTTATCTCAAGTCTCTATAAAATGAATCAATTTCATCTAAAAGAAGCTAGAATTTTTTTCTCATCAAATTAAATTGGTACAGAAATGAAGAACCAATCAGAATCATTTCATATTACTTAAATTATTTGTAATCTATTAATTAAGCTCTCTTTTAAAGTACATGAGAGAAAATATTATTGCAATAAAACTTAAAAATTGGTAAATGTGACATGATAGATATAAAAAGAAAATGATTCTGATTTCATCAACTACCAGAGATAAAAAACAGAAACTATTATTTGATTGTATATAATTTTCATGTCTAACAAACATAAAATGCTTTTCGAACTGAATCTCTAGGATGAAAAGTTATCATTATTTACATTTTATAAAAATCTTTTACATTTTTCTCCATTACTGGTTTGTATTTGTAATTTTGGCTATTTTAAATTGTTTTTCCTTGATTTTATTTTGAATCATAGCAAAACCAAAAAATGTTGAATTATCCTTATTTTAAAATCAACTGCCATTATTTTTAATTGCATTAGATATTTTTTTTATGGGATGAAGTTCAAAAAAATTGTTTGAATGAAAATTCCAGTCAGTATTTAAAAAAAAATAAATAAATAAAAATAAAAAACCTTTTGCATTTGCAGGAAATCTTCTGCCGTAAAATCAGATTTCTTCGGATTGACAAGTTCTATGACAAATGGACGTCCTGTAAAAATAATTTAAAGACAAAGAAATAAATTTAAAAAAAATTAAACACCAAAAAATACAAAATTTAAAAAAAAAACAAAAAACATTGAAAGCAAGATTTTATTTATTCTTTTAAACATACTGTTTATTTTGAAATAAAGAAGACAAAACAGGCTCAGTAAAAGAATTGCCTAATAAATAATTAAGTATAATAGTCAAAAGAACAAATCAGAAAATATAATATGTAAACATTTGGGCAATAATGAATAGCAATCATGAATGAGAGAGAACCACCTTGGTCTTAGCCCTTGAACAATAGTAAAATATGCAGATTCCTGTTCAATAAGGATTAAGGACTTTGCAGTCAACACATGTTATCAAAGAATATTGAGTCTTAGGAAAGGGTTAAGAAACATTTGTGACATATTCAGTCAGTTAAGTGCCATACACAGTATACGCTTGAGCAATCAAGTCACTTTTGATTCATGACTAACTAGGCAGAAGATTTTCCTGCAGTAGGTTGCCATTTGTTTCCTCAGTAGACTGGTTACCAACCAAGGCTATAGAACCCAGTTTGTCATGCTATTCAACTCATATCTGTGAATTGCTAGTTGCACCATGATTGTAGTCTTTTGTCAAATTCAGTTTACAATGAAACATTGTTTAAGCAAAAAGGAAAATAAACAATCATTGTTTGAATGTTAATTGCTGAAGAAGATTTCAAATAAACTCACTTAAATGTCTGCCAGTTAACCTTTAGCAGTCTGCATTATTAATATTACTTTCCTTTCCACTGCATTCTTTTTCAAGGCCTTTCAATTGCAATATCCTTATTGTTGATTCAAAGTTTTCTGTTGCCATAGCAGGATATGACAACACAACTTTGAGATTCAAATACAGTATTGTTTAGGGATCAGAGTCACCTTCAGTAGCAGGATAAACTCTTTGTACAATAAATGAAGTCATATACAGAGTGATAAAGGTTAATACAACAAAAGTTGTCCATAGCAGGAAATTACAAGAGAATTTCAGGATATTCTATTGCTAGAATGGAACTTTAAAAATAAATGTCTTATTGTAGAAAATGAGATATGTAAAAAAAAAATTATATATTGTTAAGAACAATTTTAGGGGAAAGAAGTATGAAGTGGAAAAAGATTCATATCACGGGTTTCTTCCTTTCAGACCTCATTGGACTAAGTTTATGTTAACATTGATGTAACAACACATACGCATGAATATGAGACACTTGGAATTTTATGTTTAAAAATAAGTCTTTTTTTAAAATGATTTTTGTGCCTGTAGTCTAGCAGATTTTATTTAGATTCTTTTTCTTCTCGTTTTTATCACTTTTGTGATTAAATATCCCACATTGTGATAATAGATCTGCCAGAAATGGTGAAACATAAGAACTTGTGATGCAAATTTACTGTGGACAATCTAGCCATGATCGGTTAGATTATATCTCCAAAAACACATTAAAATAAAATTATTTTTAAATTTAAAATTCCAAGCATCACTCATTTATGTACAGGTGTAGTCGCATTAACGCAAACATAAACTTAGTGCAACAAAATTCTAAAGGAAAAAACGCATCACACAAAAACTTTTTCCAGTTTATCAGACATCTTTCCCCTAAAATTGTAAACGATCAATAATAAAGTTTTACTTCTACAGAAAATTACATTTGAAGAATAATGTCAAGCAAAACTATAGAGAATAGGATCATTTTTTTTTTTTTAGGTAATAAAACATAGAAAGTTTGACATTAGAAAAAAAAGAAAAATTTCTTTGAAATTAGTTAAAAACAGAAATTTAAAATAAAAGGAAAAATATTAAGAATATATGAAAAAGTTGGTGCCTCAACCAGTTTTCTGATGGCTCATAGAAAAATTAATTTTAGATTGGTACAAAAATATTTATGTAGTATATTTGGATTAAAAAGAAATAGAAAACTAAAACTGCGATTTTTAGTTTTTCCCAAAAAAAGTAATATAAAACAAAAAAAAATCTGACCAATTTATTTTGCTTATAAACGCCTAAGCATACAAGAAAATTGCAGAGAATATTTACCATTTCCAAGCATCTTGACATCAACATCTTCACGACCAGATGCAGAAAATTTACATTCTACAAAGAAATTAAATCGAGGAAGTCAACTTCACAATGTTGTAACTGATCAAGATTTTAGCTGAATAATTTTTCAAAAAGTCAATTATTTTTAGGATCCATAAGAAGGAAGAAATTATTTTTAGGACTCATGGGAGGAAGGAAATTATTTTCCACAAAAGTGTTACATCTCAGTTTGTTTGGTCAACAAAAAGTTGGAATCCACTTACCAACTGGCTGGAATCTGTCCATAAGTGGAGTGCATATCAATTCTTGAACAGATGTTTCATGCTTTTTGATTCCCTCAATCAACCATGGCGTCTGACTCAAGAGACGAGAATATTTGTTGTAACGACCTGTGAGAAGATAAAACAAAAACTGAATTTCAGGCTGTCTACAGAACTCCACAACAGGACACAACTAGCCAACTTTAGATAATGGTTAATGAGCTAGTTTTACAGATAATCATCACCAATAGTGAGTTTGTGTTGCCCCAGTTTTGTAGTAACGCACCAAACTATATAACTCCAGCTCAAGAAAGAACTGAATGAAACAATTGGTGAAAGAAAAAAAAAAGTCAAGAAAGTAGAAAACCTCAGACAAAAACAACAAAGTAAAAAACAAAATTCACTAGAAATAAATCATTTCAAAGTCATAAACAAAAAGTAATTTTTGATCAAGAAATGTTTTTAAAAATATTAAAATTTAAAAAAGGAAAACAAGTCAATTTAGTAAGAATTTTTCCTACTTGAATGGAGAACAAACACCACCGTTAGTTGACCGATTTCATCGATTCATCAATTGAGTATTTGAATATGTTTATTCAAAACAAAAATAAAATAAAAGGAACAGATTTAGCTTAGCAAAAAAACAAAAAAGAACAAAATTTTCTTAGAATGTGTTTCATAAATTTAAAAATTTTTCATTCACAAACAGGAAATTAGCATTTGAAAAAGCATATGCAAAGAAAAATTTGAAACTTAAATATTAAATGGGGATAATTTATTTTTATTTTTTTTTTTTTTATGAGGCCATTTTAGTGGGAATATTTAAGAGACTTTTTTCTCTTCTGCCAATTTCATCAAAGAGTGATAATTGCTTAAATATGTTGTCTTCAAAAGAAAGAAAACAGGCAGAGTGCCAAACAGTTTCTTTAAAAAATTCTATTGCAAAAACAAAACCTTTAAAATCATAAAAAATAGATTACATTACAAAACTAATTCACTTAAGTACAGAAATACAAAGGAGGCTGAAAAGATCTTTGACCAACCAAGAAGGGAATTTTCTCAAAATCATGATGTCTGATTCAATTCTGGTTTGGGCCAAAAACTTTGCAGCACCTCCAAATATATTGCGATATCAAAGCTAATTGCTGTAAAGCATGCATGTAGTGTAATGGTTAACACAGAAAGTGAAATCAGGGAACAGAGTTCAAATTCTGGACTTGTTCATTTGTGTCCACTTTGCAATTGGGAAAGAAATTAATCTATCGCTTGTCTCCCAGCTATGGGTTAAATAGTAAGACAGATTAGGTTCTCTAGATTTGAGTGACAGCCAGTCGAGGACTACTCTGAATTCAAAACTAGGAAACCACCCCATTATCTTTCCCAAAACATGGCAATCCATGCATATTAGAGCAGTGTTTTTCAGCTAATGCACCTTGAAAGTTAACCCAGTGCAACCCAACAGAAGAGTAAATTTTGAATTAGTTTTGTATTTAAAAAATCTTTATTTTTAAGAATCTAAAATCACAAAGGACATGGCTTCGATGTCTAAGTCTTTGTCATTTGATATTTTAAACTGAATGCTAAATTCCTTATCTTTGAGAAGGATTGGACAATCCTTTCCCTTCTGCCTTCCTCAAGTGATTTAAATCTGTCATTATTTATCTCTCTAATAAAAAAAATAAAACTTCATAAATCTATATAAATGAAGACTGTACCTTTAATTTTCTTTGGGGATGGTAAAACAATTTCAAATTTTCAAATTTCATGACTAATTTTTTATGATTAAAATTTAAAGTGTGCTCCAGAGTCTTAGTTATTCTACAAGTGCATCCTGCAGTAAAAGAAAATATAGAGGTAAGATCATCTTCACCCTAGAGGAACATTACATAAAAAAAAAAAAAAAATTATGCATTGGGCTTTCAGCTGAAGAAAGTCTGTAATTTCTAAAGACAGAAAGATTCTGTGAGGACCAACCTGCAATGAATACTGACTCATGTTGACAACAAATACGTTCACATTCTGCCAATTCTGAGGGCAGAGCAGGGGGAAAATTACAAACTCTGAAAAGAAAAAGGAAATATATGCAAAAATGACTGAAGAACAATATTCTGTATCTGTCTATATTTCTGAGATGAGGTATTATGTACACTATTTACATTATTCGGACTACTGCTCTCATCTTTGTCGCCATATTTATTACGTTTTGGCCATTGTATGCTCCGGCCTTCTTCAGATGGTTGGAATGTCGAACTGAACCCTTTATTCCGCTCACTGGTGTAGACTGTTCTAGTTCCATGTGCCATGTCTAATGGATGCCATGTATCATACACAGATGTCTTCAAGGACACATGGCACAGCGGATAAAGGCGTTAGTTAGATCCAGTGACAGGACCCAAAGAGTGTGAGCTCAATACCTGGTTAAGGCGGTGGAGAACTTTCTGAGGGAATTAAGCAGGAGATAACTGACATTCATTAGACATGGCATGTGGAGCTAGAACAGTCTACCCCAGTGAGCAAACCACCTGAAGAAGGCCAGAGTGTACAACGGCCGAAACGTAATAAATATGGCAACAAAGATGAGGACAATCGTCCAAATAATGTAAATAGTGAACAATATTCTATTTAATTTAAAAAAAAAAAAAAAAAAAAATACCCTTGTTATGCAATTATTTTATTTAAAAAGAAAAATGTAATTGAACTATTTCTCCACCAAATGGATTATTAACATTTGCCAAATACAGTATTTCCCGATATCAACTTTGCCCAGGTGAGCAGATAAAGTGACTTTTCTCTTTGGTGCATCAATATGGAAATTGAAGGTAGAAAGAAACTAAAATATCAAGTATAAATTGTTTTACAACCAGATTTCCTTAAATTCTATCAATATCAAAGTACTGTTTAGACAAACATCCTGTGTGAATATGTCAACTAAAATGTTGTGATAAAAACAGTAAAGACACTGGTCTTCTTAATAATACAACAACAGTTGGCCTTCAAAGATACTTGGAAACTACAAAGGATTAAATGATGATCTGTGTCAAGGACATGAAAGAAACTTTATTCAGTAATAAAGGAAGCCAACAAATTCAAAAGGAAGTGGGTAAGGAAGTGCAAATAAACCATAATACACTTACTGCAGTGGCAAAGAACCTAAAAAGGAAAGCAAAAGCAATGTACCAAATGCAGAAACGATGGCAAGATAAGCCTCTTCATGGACAATACTTTGCTTGTACCATGAAGCTGATGTAGACAAACCCTGTACCCATTAGTGGTTCCTTAGTGCAGGGTCAAAAGCTGAAACCAAAGGTTTTATTCTGGCTGCACAGACCAATGCTTTTCTAACTAGAAATTACCAAGCACACATACTGAAATATTGTGTTAGCCCAAAATGCATATTCTGTGATAAATATCCAAAAACAATTGACCATCTTGTATCAGGTTGCACAGTATTGGCACCCACTGAATATAAAATCCAGCATGACAGAGTGGATCAATATCTACATTGGAAAATATGCAACTTTTACAAAGGAAACTGCCAGAAATTAGTAGACCTGATTAGACATTTAACAATTTCATGGGATTTTACAATACACAGAAAAAATAATCAAAGCTAATCATCTAGACATTGTGATCAGAGACCACAAAAACAGAATATGCCTTTTTATTGATATGGCAGTCTCTGCAGACTATCATGTATCTTTGAAGATCTTATAAAAAAAAAAAAAAAAAAAAAAAAAAACTATCAAAGTACAGGGACCTTGAAATCAAAATCTCAAAAATGTGGCACGTGAGGATATTAACAATTCCAGTTGTAGTTGGAGCCCCTAGTTTGATTGGAAAAAGGTTCTGATAGACTCATTGAAGGGATCCCTGGAAGCTTAAACCTTAAAATATACAAAAAATTGTACTCACAAGTACAGCTCATAACTTACAAAAGGTTTTATCTATGTAAAGTGTGTGTGGTCTTAGGTTTTTTTGTTTTCAGTTTTTCAAATAAAAATGCTCAGTGGAAAATATGATGCCATTTCTGACCCGGAAAGAAATGAGTATTCACCAGAAATGAAAGGAAGAAGAAATAATAATAAAAAATAATTTTCTAGTTAGCTAATTATATTACCTTTTATAAATACTGTCTACAGTATCACCTACGGCTTTTGCTACATTGGCTCGGCTGTACATCTCCCAGTCAGCCTAAGAGTATATTAAAAACAAAAAATGTTTCATTGAAATAATTTAGACAAAATGTGTCAAATTAATGCAAAACATTGAAAAAAAAAAAAAAAAAAAAAAAAAAAAAACAACAACAACAACAAAACAACAACAAACAACTCATTTTAAAAGAAAACTTAATTTTAAGAAACAAACTTGAGATATTAGCATTTGGATAAACTTGAAGATTGAAATTTTATGATTGATTGATTTGCTTTCTACAGCTTATCAACCATTTGCGGGTTATTTAAAGCTAGAAAATATTTTCAGATTGTAAGAATATTTTTTTTGAGATAATAATGGTTGAGTGATACAAGTATTACTAATTAACCCGTAGCGGAATGAACTCAGCTCTGATTAATAATTCCTAGCTATTATCCATTACACCACCTGCACATCCAAGCTGACAACACCTGGTATTCCCAAGTGGTCACCCATCTAGCTATTGACCAGTCTCGACATTGCTTAACTTCCATGATTGTGCTGGGAACTGGTGTTTCAACGTGATGTGGCCTTGAAATTTTATGGGAAAAAATAAACTCAAAATTTATATGCCTGTTTTTGTTATAAATCTGAAATGTCAAATACTAGAAAACTTAAACTGCATTAAAATAAAGAGATTACATTTCTAAGTAACTTAAAAATCACTTTTTAGAGCAAATTAAATATACTGTGGTGTCATGACACAAACATTCATGGCTCTCTACAGCTTCCCTTTCTTTAATACTTATAAACTGCAGAATGACAATTGTTTTGCCAAAGATAATGGAGTGGTTTCTCATTGTCTTCTCCATGGTTCTGAATTCAAAGTTGTCCTAGATTGGTCACCATCCAAAACTCTTTAGAGAGCCCAGCCTTTCATTTAATCCATAGCTGGGGAGAGAAGACCATCAGTGTGAAGTAAACAAACTAACCCAACTGAAATTTGAACTCAGCTTACCAATGCCATTTTTCACACTAAACTTGCATTTAAACATCCCTAAATGTATTTTCTAAAAGGTCAGTTTCTTCCAAATCACTATGTCATTCTTAAACAAGAAAATTAAATGTTTTAAAGAAAGTCATTTTTTTCTTTTGTTGATAGAACTTCTCGTTAGATTTTCCTGATGGCTCAAACATTAGAATATTTTTTGAAATCTTGGTCAGCTCAAGGACTTCCAAGCATCACCTCACATTATATATATATATATATATATATATATATATATATATATATATATATATGGCACCTAAAAATAGCATTTTGGGGATGAATCCTCATTGCAACACTTCCTTATCCCCAGCTATACAACTTTAGTTTCTTGTATCCAACATCCTATTCATAATACAAAAAATCTTGAATATTTAGATATATTTTTTTTGGGTGTCTTATAGCCTGGGAAAATATGGCAAGTACCTTTTTGGTCTTCCTTCGGCGAAAAATGTCAGGATGAAAGTCTGTCCTGGAAGAAAGAGAAACTTCTTTATTAGAAAGCCGATTCAGAAATATTGGGGGGGATGCAAGTTCAAAAATTTACACAACAATTTTATGAGTGTGAGGAAATTTCAAACAATAACATTTTCGAATATCTAGCTACCGAGGAGAAGTGTGCTTGATAGAAAGAAAACAACATGCCAACATCAGTAGAGAGAGTGTCTTCACATGCATTTGCTGCAACCAAGACTGTCACTCGCATGTGGGCCTGTACAGCCATAACAGATTAGCAGCTGAGGCATAATTCTTTGGGTGCAGATCCATGGTCTCTTAAGACCAACGGATGCCACATATCTGAAAGGTTGCAAGAACAAAATCTCAGGCAATCAATGACATTCTTGAATATGTAAGAGATTTCAAGAGAATCAAGTTTTTCTATTAAAATTGAACTGATGCAAATTGATTCTTGATTATTAAAAAAAAAAAAAAAAAAAAATGTAAAGAGTGTCATTTATAAAATGACAATGCAATTGTTTGCAAAGTGCTTAGGATGTGATTTGTTTGTCTGAAGATTTTATAACAATCTAAGCAAGATATAGCATAAGTGATGCCATAAAATTATTAGAAAAATTCTTAATAGGCATAGTGCACAGACCATTGCTATTCTAACAGATTCTATCTTCACTTTGTCTTGCACTATTGTAGATTTGATTTGTGTCAGACAAGATGCAAAACAAATTTTTAAATGAATTTTATTGAAACTTATCCACATAATCTTCACTCTCTACTGCCTCCTCTTACACACCTCATTCAGTAACTACCTTGAATGGCTCACGAGCCTTGTATTGTGTGCACTTTAGTATAAAAAAAAAAAAAAAAAGCTTTGAAACTTACAAAAAACTGCATTCTCTGTCAGAATGCTTATATGTAAAATTGATGTGCACTTCAAATGGACTCTAAAAAAGAAAATTTGTAAAAACAATTTAAAAAATTTATTACATTCAAGATGCATTTAATTAGACTTTATAGAAAATGTAATCATTTTCTTTAAATAAAGAATTCCAGTAATAAGATTACTTTAATGAATACCTGATACCTGAAGATCTAAAAATAAACATTGGTGATTTGCAATGTCAGGTTTCAAGCAAGGAATATCTCATAGAAATGCCAAGATTAAAAATGGAGATGACAGAAAATCATTTACAAAATAAAACAAAGTTGAGCAATTAAATTCATAAGTATATTTTCAGACTAAGTTAATGAAGAAACCAAGAATTTGTATACTTTTAACCCTTTTTAAACAAAGTCAATTTCTTTAAAAAGAGTTAAAAATATACAAATTATTCTGATCCACATGTAACAAAACCCTCAAAGCTGGGATCAAAACAAAAGGAATCAATGTAAACCAATCCAAAATGAATGGTTCAAAACAAAGGGATCAATGTAAACTGATCCAAATGGCTCAAAACAAAGGGATCAATGTAATCCGATTCAAAATGAATAGTTCAGGATCAAGTCTAGAGACCAAAACAACAGGAACAAAGTAAACACTACTTAAAGAAATCAACAAACAAAAAAAACTGTACAGTTTAGACTATGAAATTAAAATAACATTAGTAACTCCTTAAGATCATTAGAATTTTTCCAAAAATTTGCTGTTTTGATGAAAACAAATGCAACCAATACCGAAATATTAAAGTTTTATGCACAATTTGTAGGATTGATTTAACTAGTTTCCACATCTTTAGTGTTTATATTATTTTGATCTATACACTTTCCAGCCATCCTCAGGTGTAGGTTACATTCAGCACATTATTGAATAAAATTCTGTTATTCATTTCTGGATGTGTTTATAGTGTAGAAATTATCAGTGTAGAAAGTAGGCTGTTACATTCACTTTCACACAAATACTCTTGGAAACGTATGAATCCATCTCTTCTCCCACCAGATAGGGGTTAAATAGCAGAAGAGACTGAGCTCTCAAGCTGTTGGCAACTAGTCTAAGAGAAGGAAAAAACTGAATTCAATGGTTAGGTGTGGAGTACCTACTAGTGTCCTGGGAGTCAATAAAACATTAGTTTGAGATGACTGGTGAATTTTTCTGGGACAATACAAAATTTTTAATTAGAAATCTATTATTTATTCTAAAAGGAACTTACTTAAAATAAGAAAAAAATTCTTACTATTCAACAATAGTAGCAGGCTTAAATTAAATAGAATATGCACACATGTAAAAAAAAAAAAAAAAAAAAAAAGGACTTTTTGAACCAGAGAATGAAGTCTAAATGAAAAGTGAGTTTTGAAGGAGTTAAATTTAGATATTTATATTATTTATCTGCAAATTTGAAAAAACATTAGGATCAAATTGCAAGAACAAAATTTGTTTTAATAATCAAAGAAAGAAAATCACGTTTTTTTTTGTTAAAAATCTTGAATGAACTATTAAACATTTGTTATTTCCTGCTCATCATAAACTAAATTGAAAATACAAAGAGGAATTTAAAAAGTAATTAAGAAAATGGAGAATTTAGTTACAATACAATATTATGATAAAACTTTAAAAATGTTAAAGACTTAGTTGGAATGCATTAATATCCATTATATAGAAAATGAATGCATAGAACACACTTCTTAAATTATGATAAAAGTTACTCTAAGCATAAAAATTAATTAATAAGAACATTTCTGCATAAAACTAGTCAAGGGGATTAAACCAAAATGTTTAAATAAAAATAAATTTATGACTTTTATAAAAACTACTGCAAAATTTACCTATTCATTTTTAAAACTTTAATATTTTAACTTTTTTAATTTATTTCCTAAATATTTTAATATTGATTTTATTATACTACTCACAACTATTAATTATAAAGTTAAAAAACATTTTCATTTTGGGATGGTTTGGAGATGATGGGAAACAAAGTTAGTCTGAAGCCCCTGTTGGACACTAGCAACTGCAACCCATAAAAAAAAAACAAGTTATGGAAATCACAACAGTTACAGCTAGTGTAATGAAGCTGTGACACTATACTCCATAGGTCGTCTACAGGGTAAACACATCCATAATTTCTAACTTTTGCCAATTGAAGTAAAGAAACTTTGTTCTGCACTTTAGAATTTTTATGCCGGGGGGGGGGGGTCCAAATGATGAAAACAACAAAGACACAGATATGTGTCGTAATAATTCCTGAGATAATGAAAATTCAGCCTTTACACAATATCTTCATGCTTCGACCTTTAGCACTCAGTCTGTAAGTGACTTCATTTGTCAAACAAAATGTTTGTACAGCCACTGCATGCAATTCTGATCACCAGACAATAGTGCGGCTGAATTGTGCGTTAGTGTTGTCATATCCTACTATGGCAACAAGAAAATGACTAACTGAAAATTGAAAATGATGCCACTGCAGTTGTCTGGCTACTTATACCCAACAGATGAAATACTTATGAATAATGCAAAGTGTTGCTAAAGGTAAAATACAATAAACATTGTTACTTCAATATATTCACACGTCCATGTTCCCGCCCACCCAAAACAAGACTAAATTTTCCTATTTTGTTAAACTTACAAAAAAAAGAAAGAAAAAAGTGATACGTAACAAACATTGTACATTTCCATATTAAACTTTACCTTTAAATTAAAAGCAACTCCTAAAGCTTCAGATAATATTGGCCCATTGTGCCACTTCCAAACTTCTTTGACAGCTGGAATGTCATCATCTGAGATGCCATGATACATTTCACTATGAAAACAATCAGAGAATTTCATTTAAAAAAAAAAAAATAAAAATAAAAATAAAAAAAAAATAATATATATATATATACATATATACATATACACACACGTTTGTTGTCATGATCCTTATGTTCCAGGCAGTATATTCTTTGACTTACCTCAACTATATATCACATTCATAAACACTAAACAGAATTCATTACACTGTTTGAAATTTTCTTGTAGTAATCGAAACAGATACGAGGATACTTGTGACAATGCTTCAACATCAATATTTTGCATTGAAATCACATCAATAAAAGAGAAAAAATTTAATCAAAATTAAACAGGCAAGGATGACATTTAGCTGGTATTGTTGCACATTCCCCCAAGGACATTTGTGGTTAGTGTTAAAAACAGGATTTGGAATATCGATTTTCAAACCAGAGATCCAATGCAAATACATTGCAGCCTGGGGTCCAAGACAAAACCATCAAGGCTTGGTGTCCAAAACAAAAGCACCGAGTCTTGAAGATATTGAATCCAAAGTAAAATGAATAATATGAACATATCAGCATTTTCCTTCTCTTGGCATGTTCAATAAAAATGATTTTTTTTTTAATATAAATTCAAAGAAATAATTTGCTCAATAATTTAATAAATATATTTCTAGAATCTCTATTAAATTTGGTTGGCAGAAAGTGCTTCTCATAATTTTAAGAATATCTAAATCTGAAACCAAGTCTCTAGATTAGATTAGGAATAAGCCCTGGACATAATAAGCATTTGGGCTTTTATATTATGCTGTTACTTGACTCAATTAAAAATTACAGAAAGTTAAGTTTTGATATCAGGATTTGACAGAATATCAAACAAAAACATCACCCATTGAAGCATTTTTACAAAAAGTAGATGCCATTAAAAAAAAAAAAAAAAAAAAAAAAGACATTTTAAAGTTTCAAAATACTTTTAAGGTCTCCATCTATTTTTCATTCAAAATTTCACTGAGTGTAGAAAATTCCTTAAAAATTGAAATTGATTGGTTTTAAATTACTGTTATTTCTGTAGCTGCCAAATCCTCATTTTCAGCCTTGATAGAGTTCAAAATTGTTCATTTAACCTTGTGGGGAAGGCTTATTTTCTATTCTCCAACATCTTTCCCAGACAACTTTATATGACTGTCACTGCTCTATCATTATTTTCATGACAAGTGTTCAGATGAGTTCTATTCTTTAGTTTCACCAGTTCAGACCTCTACAACTAGTGGATGCCACAGAGTAAAATCATCCTCATCAGTGTTCAAAATATAAGATGATAATTCCACTCAGACAACCTTTTCCCAAGAAATGACACTTTGGGGGGGGGGGGGGAACAAACTCCTTAAACACATTAAGTAAAGAGTTAATCATCATCTTTCCATCACTTCCTATAACCACCTCTTCCATCGATATCACACAACTCATTTGTCATTTCCATTTTGACTGTAACCATCTAATTTGAGTGGCTCTCGAGCCTTGTATTAGATGAAATTTAATAATTTCTGTTTGAATTTCTGGGACAAGGAGTTATTATTTACACTATATTCGGATTATTTACAGTATTTACATTATTCGGACTATTGTCCTCATCTTTGTCGCCATATTTGTCACAACGTTTCGGCCATTGTACGCTCCGGCCTTCTTCAGGTGGTTGGAATTTCGAACCGAACCCTTTATTTTGATCGCTGGGGTAGACTGTTCTAGTTCCATGAGCCATGTTTGATGGGTGTCAGTTATCAGTTATCTCCTGGTAATTTTCCCTCTGAAACGGCCGAAACATTGTGACAAATATGGCGACAAAGATGAGGACAATAGTCTGAATAATGTAAATACTGTACATAATACCTCATCTCAGAAATATAGACAGATTCGGATTATTGTTCTCATGATCACGTTTCAACTATTGTGCCCTTTGGCCTTCATCAGATGTATATCAATCTGGGTATTTTTTTTTTATTTAATCTATGGGGGTAGATAGTTCTCGTTCCACTGCTCACATCTAGGGATATCATCTAGTTCTTATTTTTAGAACTGCTCAGTTATTGTGTGCCCATTTCCAGAGTCCAAGTACACACTGACCAGCCCAGAGATTGAACTCACACTATGTCACTAAATTTACAAACCAACACTTTAACCCACGAGGCTACAGCGAATTGTCCTACGGGACAATTAACCTAGTGGATTAAAGTGTTGACTCAGAATTCTCTGTAGGTTACCCAGATCAATATCTGCCAGAGGAGACAATGGCTGAAATGTTGTGATAAGATGACAACAATAATCTGAATATAGTGAAATTTTATATTAGAAAAAAAAAAAATATGAATGTTTACAAATGCATGTTACAATTATACAAAGAATTTAAAACACTTTAATATATAGATTTACACAAAAGCTTTGAATAGTAAAACAAATATTTACCTAAATTTTTCTCTCAGTTGCAAGTAAACAGAATGCTGTAAGAAAAATAAGATACAAATATTTCTTGTAAATATATATTTTTATATTTAAAATTTAAAAAAAGCATTTCACAAATATCAACATAGTGAGATCAATCCTCCTCAAAGTCAAAATAAATTATCCCAACAGATTGAAAATTTATATTTTCATCTTTTGTTTAAATGAAGCATTTGGTTGTTTTTGTTTAGCGACCTATCAACCTCTATGGGGTATTTAATGCCAAAATCTAAATATTTTGTATGCATTTTTAAGACTTCAGCTACATATATTTTGAACACAATTTTAGGTGATCAACAGATATTTTGTACATAATTTTATACTTTCAGTGTAGGCATGTTTTTTTAGAAATATAATTCGTAGATGATA
Source organism: Acanthosepion esculentum (assembly GCA_964036315.1). Classification (NCBI taxonomy): domain Eukaryota; kingdom Metazoa; phylum Mollusca; class Cephalopoda; order Sepiida; family Sepiidae; genus Acanthosepion; species Acanthosepion esculentum. The sequence continues at coordinate 37,653,863 of OZ038507.1, read as the reverse complement.
AAATGTATTGTTCATTATTTTTTTTTTTAAATACATTGCTGGTAATTTTATTATAAAAATGTATTTTTATACTATTTTAGTGTTTTTTTAAAAATGTACTGTTGGTCATTTTGATTTAAAAATGTATTTGTTGGTAATTCAACTATAAAATGTCAGTCAGTTATGTGCCATGTGTGATACACACATAGGCGATCATGTATCTTTCAATAAAAACGTGACTGATGAGGCAGATTTTTTCCTGCAGTAGGTTGCCATTTCTTTCTGTGGTAGACCAGTTGCAATCCAAGCCTATAGAACCCGGTCTGTCCTACTATTTACCCATAGCTGGGGGGAGAAGAAGAGGATCCATACCTTTCCCAAGGGTATTAACACATAAGTGAATGTAATGTATTCGACTGGAATTCAAACTCTGCTCTCCGATTCCTCAATCCAAGCCACTATACATTACTCCACCATGCCTATAAAATGTACTGTTGGTAATTTTACTATAAAAATGTATTGCTGGTATTTTTATATTTTCCTAGTGCTTTGATTTTTGTTTGAGAGTTCACTATTTGCCCATAGCTGGGACCCTAACAGGTGCTGCCAACCCAGATCAACAGCAATTAAGACGTGCTTCCTCCTGACCAGACGCCTTGTTGCCAAACATAGCTTATCATACACAAGACTATTAAATAAAATGAGATATCTTAATTATTTACCACCTTCTTTTCATTTAATGCTTTTAATAATGATAAAGAAAGCAAAAATGCAATGTACTTACCTGTCTAACAATCAGAGATACAGGAAGCATCAACGAGCAGAAATAAGTGGAAAAGACATAACCAGATGACTTCACTTTTTCAATAATCTGTAAATAAAAATAAGAAACTAATGAAAGTTTTATATTAAAGTTTAATTTTCATATCATGTTCTACGTGTTGACGGAGATGAATCACTCAAACAGTTTTTTAAAGCATAAGATTTTATTATCACTGAATGAGCCTCTGAACAAATCTTTTCTCACAAGGTAAAGTGATATCATGGGAAATGTTTACTGCTAAAGTTTGGAAGAAAGGAACTCGGAAATAGTCAAAGGGGATTGATTTTACTTTACAATAATTATTGGCAATGCATTGCACAAATGACAGCAAAAAACTCCTGGTTGCTAAACATGGCTTCACTCACCAACTACTTTCAGCCATAAGTAATAATCTTATTGGCAGGCATAAGCAGACACAAATGGCTTGCATTTGTAAATGAATTTGACTGTTAATATTAGTATTTTAAGATAGTTACTGTTTAGTTAAATCTGATATTTTTAATTAATTTAGCTACACAGACTTTTGATTGTACAGTAATTCATGTTGGCTATTTTTTTTTTATTCATGTTTTATGCTTGTTCAAGTGTTTGTCACCTTTGGCCTTTGTATTGCTTATTCTGTTTGTTCTACACAATATGGAGTATACAACAGAAACATTACATAAGCAGAAGCAATGTTACAAATATCAAATGCAATAAACAACTGAAGAATGCTAGAAGGTATAGCAATAGTGTGCCAGATATTTTTATCAAAATCTAAATTATCTACTCAGCAGCTGAAAATTGCATTGAACATGAAACTCCAAGTTGTGCTACGAGTAAAGAACAATATGCATATTTATCAATATATACTTAATAGCTCCGTTATATTGCATCAAGCACTATTTTATTAACACCAACCTGCACTCAATGTGCAATATCTTATATTCATTTACATATCTTCATGAATAAAAACAAAAAGAAAACTTAGTCAATGTGTTTTGTTCTGACAGATATTATCAAATCAAATGTAAGAATTTTTTTTTCCAACAACTTTTTATAAACAGAAAGTAAAAATGTCATTAATTTTCAAAATTGTTAAATTTAAGATTGCTCATAACTATACATTAGGCTAACTGAAACATCTAAAGTAAATTATGGAGGATGCTAAGTGATGTAATTTAAGTAGACTTTTCAGTTAGTCCAATATTTAAGCTAGTCATATATTATATATATAGAGGAAACTGTAAGACAAAAATGGAAAAAAATTTCACTTGTTAGAACTTCATCAAACTGGGTTTGTTGACGTTGATATGACTACACATGCATATGAATGAGAGATGCTGGCAGTTTCAAAATAATTTTTGCAATCTAGCCAAATTCATCTATATTCTTTTTCCAGGATTGCCAGAAAGAATATATTGGACAAACCCCAAAAAGACTATATGAACACAAAAGGGACATTCTAAATAATGACACACAAAACGCATTGGATGTTCACCATAACAAAACTGATCACAATTAAAAGAGAAAATAATTCACTGAGACGAAAATATCTACAAAGTGCTTTAATCGATAATTCAGCTACAGTAAAATTACGTCCAGGTTCTTACAATGTATCCCATTCTTAGCAGATTTTCTGTTATCACAATGTAGGATATTTAAAAACAAAACTGATGGAAAGTAAAAGAAAAAGAATATAGATGAATTTGGCTAGATTGCAAAGGCACTGTGAATAAGCTTTGTATTAAATTTTCTCTTGCATTCATACAAGTATTTTCTTTTCTGTACATAGAGTGTGTAAAAACTGTCCATATATATATATATATTGGATGGGGAAAAAAAACAAAAAAAAAAAAAAACATTCAAATGAATTTGTGTATAACAGAAATTCTTCATTTTAAAACTTCAGACAGAAAAATAGATTTTACCCCTTTTCTTGCAGTTTTTGTAACAAGTATTTATGTCTTACCCTGAAAGAATATTTTTATAGTGTTTAAAAATTTCCAGCATTTTCATTAAATCAACTCTTTAAAACTCAATACTCATTGCCAGAGAAAACTTTCTACCAGAAATTAATTTTTGCTTTATATGAGAGTTCCCAGGTGAGAAAGAAGTAGGTAATCATAACACAAGGCTAAACAGAGAAATAATAAAGTTTTGAACCCCAAAGAGCATTGGGAATCAGTGGTGAGACTTGAGATTCTACCAGACATTAATATAAACTGATCTACTCATGTGATCAAAATATTTACCCATTATTTTCATCAAAATAAAGAGAAGTTTTGTTTTCAAAGTCTAACAAATACCTTCTGCGAAAATGCTTCAGTGCAATAGTTTTGTAAAATTCCCAAACATGTAATGCAGGGTTTTTCTGTCCTGGAAATGTTTTCAACTGGTTTTCCACCATAATATAACTGTTCAATAAGCATTTCAGTCTGGGCCTGCAAATGGAAATCAAAGTAAAGAAAAATCATCAGTGGGCTAAAAAACTTTGGGAGAAAAGAAAATACCAACAATATACATGTGGATTCAATATAGAAGGTAGGTTTTCTAATGATTAAAAACCACCAAAGTGTTCCTCAGCCTTCCTCAGGCAGTTACAAATATGAGTCTTGTGATAAAGGCCAAATTAATATAATTATAGATTTAGTATATTAATATTTTTAGCACGAGTTAACATTTACTTCAAAGATATTTTTTCCATACATTTCAAAAATATTTTTTTCTGATCTTTATAAATCTAATTCTGTAGTAATCACAACTTAAAATTAATTATTTTTTTAAATTTTTATTTAAAAAAATAAATGGCATATGAAATCCTTAATATATATATATATATATATAAAAACATTGCTAAAATAGTAGTCAAATGGAGGCAAAGTTTAACTTTCAGATCTGAAAAAAAAAAAAAAAAAAAAAAAAACTGTGTCAAAAGGAGGGTTTACTCTTTATACTCTCTTGGAAATGTCTATTGCTTTAAAAAGCTATTTATTTGTTAGATTATGTAAAGATTACAAAAATATGTGAACCAACAACAATACAATATTTATTATTTACCATTTTATAAAGAAATATGAAAACAAATCTTTTCATTCAAAAAAAGATGTCTGAACTAATGGACAAGAAAATCTAAAACATATGATTTTTCTAGACATTATATATTTTGTATCTCAGATTACTTTCTGTTTTAATTTTCCAATATTTTTTATAATCATGATCTAGGATCAAAGATGCCTAATCAATAGAAATACCCAGTAAAACTTTGTCCACTCAATGAATAAGGAGGTACACGCTTAAAATATTGAGTGTTTGTCATCTCACCTAAAATTAAAAGAATGGTTTAGAGGAAAAGATGCTCTCAGCCTATTTTAGTGAATTCATGTAGTGACAGCAAATGATAGAAATGCCTGAAAAATGCATTTTTTCAAAACTAGAATTTTTTAAAATCCTCACAGTATTTAGTATTTTTGAAGTTATGACTAACATTTTTTGTCGAGATTTACAAACTCTACATTTCAATCAATTTCAAAAATTGATGAAATTTGAATAAGTTGATTTGTTTGAAAAAGACTTTGACAAAAACCCTACCATGCAGCTTTTACAATTTGCACTTCTCCCAAAAATTTGGTTTCAACCAGTCAACATATGGCTATTTAGAGGGTGTGATGGACGAACTAACAAAAGTCACAAAATTTTATATATAGATTTTTAATTAGTTATACATCATTAAATTTTCTTGTTCAGACATTTTTATAAATTTATGAATAGAAAATTTCTTTTCATATTTATTTCTTCATAAAATAGCAAATAATAAAACTTTATAAAATGGTAAATAATGAATATTTCATTATAATTGGCTTACATAATTTTATAATTTTTTATAAATTTAAAAATAAAAAAAATTCATTTTCATATACCTTTATGGTAAATGATAAATATTGCATTGTAGTTGGTTCACATCACAGATTTTTAAATAAATCTCATAGATAAACAATCTAACAGCTAAATGGTGTGTAACATTTTTTTCATTATTAAAATTTTAAACAGTTTTTGGAAACAATATTGTTGAGGGTTTATACAGTAATAGTAGCGTAAAGAGAAAAGCCATCCTTTTGACACACTTTTGATTTCTAGTGGTTCCCAAATGGTGCAGCGTAAGAGGATAGCAGATGAGGAGGAATGATTGAAAGACAATAAAAAGAAACAGTTTTAAAAAATCATATACCAAAAATAAATATGATTTCAAATTTTAATATTATTATGGATTACTTGTAATTGCATGAATAAGTTCCAGTATAAATAGTTATAAATAATTATAGACCGATTTTATCATTGATATTTTTTGCATCAAATATTAAGAATATAGTAACTAGGCTCCACAAACTGGAGGAGAAAATTATCAATGATAATGTTATAACTGATTCCGCAGTTATCTCCCTTTACAATTCTTTCAGTTTTTATTTTTAAATGTACATAAAACTTGGTGAGGTGCGAGTCTTTTCATTCCGAAAATGCAGCCCAGAGAAAAAAAGTTTGAGAACCACTGGATAAACTAATGCTTTGTCTAGATGAGACATGCCCCTAAAAAAGGGACAGTAGAATGAGAACAATCTATCCCTATAGATTAAATAAAAGGGTTCAATTCGAAATTCCCTACTTATCAAGATCAACAGATATCTGAAGAAGGATGGAGATCACAACAGCTGAAATACTTAGTACAATAGAGATAAGTACATTACTCTGATGGTAAATAACTACAAGTCATAGCTTATAACTGTCATGTGTTAACAACCAAAAATATTTACTGCACCTTTTCATTTCTTCGGTAAAATCGCAGTTGCTTTTCGCCCAAAAAGCGAAGCACACAGTAAGTGCAGCATCCAATGTCAACTAGTGTTTTGGTAGCTTCCTGTAAGGTACCTTCATTTTTACTGAAAAATTCATTCTGTTAAAAATAAAAGAGGAAATAATCAAAGTGATTAATGAAAACAAATTTCAAAAGATTAAACTACACCAATTCACACAAAGAAACAAAAACTAAAAGATGAAATTTGGTCCATAACAATCAGGTCATCATACAGATGCTATTTTGTCAATCTGGTAGTTTAGCACCCCAGTTTATTATCTCTAACAATTTTCAAAGGTATAATTTTTTAAATTATTTAAAATGTGTTTTCATTTTTTTAAAGACGTTTGTGGTGGTACCTAAATTGGCATCTCACTCAATTCAGTTACATTTTTGAAAACTAAAAGTTTTAAAAAATATTAAATTTTGTAAACATGAAAAAACTTTTTGAAAAAAATCTTCATCATATGAAAGATGTCATAAAAAAAAAATTTTTACAGAATGTAACATTTTGACAAATTAAATATTGCATCTATTACTGACTAAAAATATTTTTACACTGTTTTAAAGATTATACAATAATATTTTACCAAAATACCAATGAACAAGTTCTCTTTAAAAAGGTGTGCCAGAAATAAAGTCGTCTATTTCTGTCAGCTACTTTCTGAGTTTATGGGTTCGCTTTGTTTGCAACAGAAGTAAGTAACTTCACTAATTCGGTATACATAAGGTTTAAAATTAATTTTTAAAAATGAAAAAGCTTTCTTGAAACTTTAGAGCTTTAATTGAAAGCTAAAGGATTTTTTAAAAAATTACTATTTCCAGTAAGCAAAATATTCTGTGGTGTATTTCAAACAGAAATTATGGTCAGATTGTAACAGGTTTTACTTAATATTTCCTAAGAATTATCTCATTGAAAATGAATTTTAAAAAGATTTAAAAACTTTATAAATTATTATTGAATTTAAAATTGTAAAAAAAAATAAATAAATAAATCTTGCAGAAATTCTTTTCGCTGTAAAAAAAAAAAAAAAAAAAAAAAAAATTGTATTGTCTTTATTCATAAAACCAATTAAAAGCTTCTCTAATTAGATAATGTCTTAGTTTTATTGCGTTTTTTATTTTTCGATTCAGAACAGATTTTTCGGTAAGACTGGGTCCGATTTTACACGAAGATTTTCTAATATAAAAAAATATTAAGTTCTGAAAATGTCATTAAAATCCGACAATTATTTGATTTTTGCAAGAATTTCTAAATTAATGTTTCTGTCACCGCATAAAAAAAAAAGAAAAAAAAAAAAAGAGGCTAAAAAATTTGCTATAAAAAGTTAGTACAACCGCTGACACAATTTCTCAATGTTCTAAAATTAAAAAGGAGTAAAAAAAAAAAATTAAATAAACAAAAAATACTTTGATTCTTCCTCTTAATAATAACATTACGATTTTGACGATAAAACTAGGTTTTCATTACGTTTGGAGCACGTTTTTTTTCATCACGGTACGCTGATTTTTAGTGTTTCGTGGGAGATAAATCGATTCAACATCTCTAAAGAAAGAAAAAAAACGTTTTCTAACAATGCTGCGGTCACATATTTGATATTTAAATTTCATAGTTAAGGAATAAATTTAGTATCCCATAAAGAGCTGACTTTATGTGAAGAAAGTTTCGATATTAATTTGAAATGCTAATCTTGTTCTTTCCTGTGACTATTTGTGTACCTGGATTCGACTCGAAAAGAAAAATAGCCAGTCTTTTATCATCTTCCGAATAACAATGAATGAATGAATGAATGAAAGTGTAAAAATAAAAATAAATTTTATCAACACAGCTTTAATGACTTAGAAACGGCATATTTTAAGATAAAAAGTTTTTCTATTTCATGTATTTTACTTTTTTTTCACTAAAAACATCTTTTTGAACAATAAATTTACAGTTGTTTCGTTTTACTTACATTATTTATGGCTCGTTCAAAATCAAATATCCCTAATGCGAACACGGAAATATGAATTATTCCTTAAACTACAGATACACGAGTAACTGATTTAAAATACATTCAAGAAAAAACCTTTATATTTTTATATAAAAAAAAATACAGTGCTGTTCGATAAATAAAAGTGACTCACCTCATTTGAATGTAGCTCAACTTTCGTTTCATCGGAGAAGAGAACATCCTTCCAGTCTTCTACGGTGAAATTTTTGTAATAGTGAGCCCATTCAAGTCTCTTGGTTTTGCTTATTAGCGGCTTAAACCTTCGTGTACAAGATTTGTAGCCTTGTTCTAACAGCCACCGACGGACTGTTGAAGAGGCAAGATTAACACCTTGCTCTTCGCTTAGACTGGCTGCAATTTCTTGGCTAGTTATAGTCCTATTCTTCGCAACTTCTCTCTTGATTATCCTGCCAGTTTTATCATCAATCTTTTTCTTTCGTCCCCTTGTTTCCTTCCTTGGAGCAGGAGTGGCATCAGTATGGGCCCTAAGCACTCGAGAGACAGTTGATTGCGAGGTTATAACAATTTCTGCAATTTCTCTCGTAGACTTTCCTGCTTTTGAGAGGGCAATAATAGATGCCTTAAGTGGTTCTGATGCGTGTTTGTACCCTTTCATCTGGTTAGTGGCTATTTCAAGCTGTTTTTATACTGTATGAGGCTTTCTAGAATTCTCTAGATTCTAGAATATTGTTCTGAGTGTATTGTAAAATAGCTTTCAATATTTTGTCAAAAGCCCTTTAAATTTACCAGTTTACATTAGAATGCGGTATCTGAGTCACTTTTTTTGCACACAGTTTTTTCCTGAATCTTTTATACCAAATTTATAATTATCAATAGAATACTTTAGGGTGAATAAACTTTTTTCCTAGGTGGTCGGGAAGGGGTCTTTATATTAGTAAGATAAAAAAATTAACCCCAAAAAGTTAAAAACAAACAATAGACAAAAAATATTTTTAGTAAAAAAAAATCAGGTGAGTCACTTTTATCGAACAGCACTGTATAATTTTTGGAAAAAGCTTTCCTGGAGAATTACGTGTGTATTTTAGTGGTCGATGAATTTAGTTGCAAGAAACTAGTAAGATAACAACTGTAAATTAAAATGAAATTAAAAACACAAGTCTACCTCAAACATGAACGCTGCCATTTTTAAAACACTCCTCAAGAAATTCCCTGGATGAAATGAAGTAATTGGATAAAAATCGATTGGTTATTCAAATTTTATACTCGTTAATATAATAGTCTGAATTCTTGCAAATAAAAAAAATTAATTAATTTTAAAAATTATTTTACTTAATAAAATGCAATATTAATATTGTTCATTTTTTGTATTTATATTTACAAAAAAATATTTACTGCTGACAACAAACAGATCGTCTTAATTTCTGAATGAGCCAGAAGTACTTTTATAATTTTATTGAATGTTAGAGATTTATTTTCCCATTCGCCAGCATGGAAATCGAAAATTGTATTACATCATATTTTACATCAAATAATATGATGTGCCGGCGTATTATGCAAGAGCAAGAGTTTGTAAAAGATAGATATGGTGAAAAATGGGCCCAAATGAGTTGGTCTGAAAAAGAAGCTGCCTTCAATAATGCTGCTGTTCCTGCCATTATTTGGGACGGATATGCCAATGTGACAAAAACAAATGATTACCCTAATTCTTTCCCCAGGCATATCGTCCAGTGTGGAGAAAAGATTGTCGTCGACTATGATAATGATGTAAGTTAATAATAATTGTAGATTCAGGTTTTTTTTAAATTCTTTTACTTCCTCCGCGTAAAAAAAAATTAACCTACTTTTCAAATGAAAAATAACACACCCTCAAATGTACTCGACTAAACTCGATGAAGATATGATTTTTTTATTCTTATTTGAAAATATTTTTATTTATTTAGAAATTTAAAAATAAAATAAAATAAAACTTCCAGATACATAACTCACGACTTGCTCAAATTCAAATATTTATCGGGTTTTGTTTTTAAATAAAAATCCTACTTTATTCCCGCAACAATTAGCCTGCTTTCAATTTTTTTAAATTATTTTATTTTTGTGTGTGTTTTTCAAACCTTTTTAAAATACATGATAATTTTAAACTGTAATAAATACTACAGTATTTCCTTTTTTGACAGGTGTATAAAGAAAGATCATTCTTCTTCCATTTAAAAGAAAATACGTTCATAATTACTGTGAATAAACTGTGAACTCGAATTTAAAATTCATTTAAATTGGGATTATTAAATATTTTAAATTAAATTTATTTCGTATAAAAAAGCGGATCCTAAACTGGCATTTTTATAATGCACATTGCACACTGGGTATTTTAAATATTATTTGTTTTATTTTATTTTTAATTATGTAAAAAAAAAAAAATCCTTTCACTTTCAATACCTAAGGTAAAAAAAAAGATATGGTTTGGATCACAGAGAGAAGGTAAAATATAAATGAATCTATTCTAAATTTTCTAATTAAAGTAGGTTATTTGTTCAAGTCATGAGTCAGCTAACATTTCGCCTTTTAGTAAAATATCCATTTTTTTTTCATAGTGAAAAAAATTAATTAATTTTTTTAAATTTGTTGTTGGGTAGAGGAGGATTTGTTTCTCATTTATTAAAAAAATGAATGAGATTTCTGATTAAATTACCTTTAGTATTTCAAATTCTTTTTACAAGTTAAAATAAATATTTCAATTATTTAAAATGTGTTTTAAATTTTGTTTTCAACAAGAATAAAATTTAAAAAATATTTTATAATATATTTTCAAGAAATGTAAATAATTATTATACTGAATAAAAACACGGATATGAATTCCCTTACCACTCTTGCAAATTAACCTTTTCGAAATTTATTTATTTTGCCCTGAGTAAAGATTTTTTTAAACATTTTCATATTTTGAGAGGAAATTATGGGTGACAATAAGGAACTTTTTCTTTCTTTGTTTTTTTCTATATAAGTAGTCACTCAATGCATAGTAAACTTTCATGCACAAAAAAATTCATGCCTGAGCCTTTCTTGAGGCTGGCAAGAACTGGCCCCAATTTAGCTTTATTGATCTCAACCTGTCTGAATGGAAAGTTGCCCAAAGAAAAACAATCTTGACCTTAAAACTGTCCTTTACTCTCTAATCTGTCTGTTATGCTGCTGCTTAAAAAAACACATTAAAATTAATTTGACAAGAAGCACTGACATACATATTTTGAATAGAACAATAAAAAAAATAATTTAACAATGCATTGTAATCATTAATCTATGAAGATTTTTGGAAAACGTTTTCTACAAAAATTTTTAATCTACAGGGTGGTCCGAAAGTCTTGTTACCCTCTACCTCTCTTCCAAACTGTAGGAGCTTGTATCAGCCATCTGAAATAGAAAATTATATTATGTAGGGGTGACAAGACTTTCAGACCACTATACTATATGTGCCAAAACTATTCTATCTGCTGCTTCTTCTATGTGTTATGTCCCTTCATGACGTGAGCGAAGATGGCTAGCCACAACCTCCTGTCTTTGTAGCCCTTAGTAAAGATTGTCAATTTGCTATCTCTCCTAATCTCTGTTCTGCCAACCATTTACACAAGTTCATTAGGTCGGTTATTCACTACTTTCCTCTTTCCCTCAATATGTCCTGTGAGTATCAAATTTTCCAAGCCTTCTTTCTGCATGTGACCTAAAAATTTCAACTCTCTCTTTCTGATGCTATAAGTGTCTTTTTTGTTTCAATTTTCTCTAAAACTTTGTCGTTGCTCACATGTTCAGTCTATGGCATTCTCAGCATCATTCTGTAGATCTACATTTCTGTTGCTTCAAGTCTCTTCTCCATCTGTGATGATGAGATGGTCCAGCATTCACTACCATATAGTAAGACTGATATTGCATGACAGTTCTTTGTTTTTAATTATATTTTCTTGTTTCTTAATACTTTTGGAAGGCACCTTTCAGTATCACAATGTGCCATTGGATTTCAGTGTCACACTTTCCATCCTCTGTTAAAACACGTCCTAGATACTTAACTTTTTGCACTTGATAAATTTTGTAATCTCCAATTTGTAATTCACATGTTGGGCTGTTTCTTTTGCTGACAACCATACATTCTATCTTCTTACAGTTGATGCTTAGTCCTTTCTTCTTGCTTTCCTTGACATGTCATCTGCATATCTAATGTTGTTAAGATTGTGGCCACAAATAATGAATCCTGGTAGGATTCTAATTCTCTCAGGATCACCTCACTATAAAGGTTGAGTAAGTCTGATGAGAAGACATATCCTTGTCTTGTGCTCTTTTCTATTTTTGCATATTTCAATTCAATTTTCTATCCTTATGTAGGCAGTTTGCTCCCAGTATAAGTTCTGTATTATTCTAATACTAGTGTATTCATGTCGTCAAAAATGACAGCAATTGTTAGAAACTTTTAATGGTGAGATATAATGAAACAAAAGTTTGGCCAATTTCAGATGTCCATATATTTGAAGTTATCTTTTTTTTTTAAAGAGTGATGTTGTTACTAAATGCATTAGTTTTATCCTTGTTGTCCAAAATTTATAAATTCACAATAGCTTTAAAAAAAAATAACTTTTTTTTTTTTTACAGTGTCAAACATGGCCTGATGAACATTCTGGTCCATTTTCTTGGAAAACTAAGGTTTGTAATTGTAATTAAGGTTTTCTTGTGTATTAAACAGGATTTGTTAAAGAAATTGGAATTTCTTATGTAACTTGCCTTCTGTTAAAAAAATCGTGTTGTTTTCGCTATAAGGCATAATTTATATTTGAAATAAATATGATAAAAATAATAAGGGTGTTGTTAAGAGTGAAAAAAATGTTAAATTTTAAAAATATAAACTCATTAAACTTTAGTAATTTCTAAAAAAAAAAAAAAAATGAAAAAGAAGAGATTGGGAAACCAACTAAAAATGTAGTACACCATCAATTATATACTCAACTGTAAATTTAAAATTATTTACATTTTAAAAATTTAATTCAACACAATTTTATGACTTGAATTTTCTATAATTTTTCCTACACACGCACATTATGATAACATTTTTATTTAAAAAAAACAGAATTTGTAAGTCCTTAAATGACCCATGTCCCCTGTGTCTAAAAAGAAAAGCTGCATATTATAAAGTTTCCTAAAAATAATGATCTAAATCATCATAATGAATTAACAGTAATTTGTAGGCATTGTATAATGTTTACTTTAAAATATAGTTAATAAAATTCTTAGAAAATCTATGTATTGCAATTATATATCCATTATTTTATTAATACATTATGATACATATAATATTTATTTGATTGATTTTTTTTTTTAACTTTAATATTGCATTGTTTTATTGCCCATTCAACATAAGTATTGTATTTTAAGTTCAAAATAATATATATAAAAATGATTTGATCGCAGTAGAGGCCCCTTAAGATAGTTCTCAAGTATATAAAAAAAAAAATTTTTTTAAATCTTGAAATTCTTTAAAATTAACCTTTTGTTAAATATATATCTCTGACTACTTCAGTGTATCTTAAATTTACATTCACAGTCAGATGTTAGCTAATGGTAACACATCTTAAAAATATTAATTCATCTAGATATGAATGAATAACACAAAAATAACCCTAACCTCTAACCTATATTTCTCACTTTTCTGCTTTAGACTTGACCCGTCTTTTGATTGGTTAACCTAGACATACCCACAAAATTTTGAAATCTTGTTCCCCCCTGCTTTTTAACTCTTAAATAAGCTACCATATTGTATTCTATTTTCAAAAGTAAATCATTTTCATCATAAGTTACATAACATCGCCTGATGATTGAACAATTTTAAGTTCTGAAACATAGAAATTTTTATGTAGCAATGTAAAATATTTTTAAATAAAAATATTATTATATTCATATTTTTATTTGTAACATATTAAGTTAACAAAACTGGAATATATCTACTGTATCAGATTGCATACTAAAAATGTATGCATATAAAACTAAATAATATTCCATGGTTAAGAAAATATAGCAATATTTACATTTTTATGGGTTTTAAAATTGATCATACAGCAGAACAAAAACATGTTTTCTCCATTTAATATTTTGTAGCAAAGACTTTATTAAGTTCAACAGCAACCAATCTCTTCCTGTAGTCTTTAATTAACGATTCGCATACTTTAGTAGGTATTTTGTCCCATTCTTCCTGAGTAATTGTATTCAGGTTTTTGATGTTGGACCTCTATCACAGATCTTATTTTTCAAAAACCGCCATAAATTCTCTATTGAATTCAAATCCAGTAATTGATTGGGCCGTTGTAAGATGTTAACATTGTTATTAGCAAGCCAATTCTTCATACTCTTAGCAGTATGCTTGGTACCATTGTCCTGCTGGAAGATCCAATCAGAAGGAAGCCCAAGATTCTCTACAGAAAGTGATAAATTTTTGCTTAGGATTTGTTGATATTTTTATAGGGAAGATGAAAGAGTAATCAGGAGGACAGTAGATAGAGATTGACATTGCATTTAAATTTTTGCAGATTAAAGTTGGCTGGAAAGCATGGAGCCAGAAGGGAGTTCGACAAGAGAGAAGTCCAAGAAAAGAAACTGTTAGCTTACATTTCAGGAGAAAGTTATGATAGGAGTAGATAGTTGCCTATTGTCTGGTTCACACTCCTCTCTGTTTTTTTGAACAGTAGTCGAGGTTTATCCCTTGTTTTCTGTTTAGGATTGGGTTTCTGGTTCCTTCTAAAGTTTTTTTTCATTCCCTTTCACGCCCAGTAGCCCATTGTGTCTTAGTGACATTATCACCTTGCTTGGAGTGAATTGATTGAAAAAAAAAATATTATCCTTTAATTATTTTTTTTAAATAGGAATGATGAATGCCAACTCCACAATATTATCATTCAGATGCTAATCATCCAGATATTTTTTTCATTTTCATGATCACAATCACAAGTCCTGTAACCCATTAGGATTGTAGGGGCGTCACATGTATTGTAGCCTTAGCAATAGTGTTGTGTCTTGGGCAAGATAGCCTGAGAGAGCCCAACCTTCCCCAGGCTGATTAGAATTCAGTTTTCCTTCTCCTAGTCTGTTCTGCTATTCAATCCATAGCTGGGGGGAGAAGAAATGGATTCATACCTTTCCCAAGGCTATTTGCACATAAGTCGATGTAACAAACTTGGCTGGAATTTGAACTTAGCCTTCCAGTTTCTCAGTTCAAGCCACTATCCATTACACCACCTGCACATGGTTTTGCATTTTAACACTACCTTAATTTAATACCTCTGGCTGCAATGCACTGTTTTTGGTGAAATAGAAATAACATAGAAGGCATACAAACTTTTAGCCTTATATACTAAGTTCAGTCATAAGTAATTTCAGTTTTGGGGGACAAATTTTAATGCCAAATGTTTCAGCCAAACTATTAATCATAGATGTCAGTTAAGACTAAATTTGGAGTCTTCTAACATGTCTTGGTTTTTGCATTGCAATGGCAGTGTACACAATGGATTAAAAGAAAAAAATTGTTCTCCTCTATGACAATGCAAGCTGTAATGCAGGAGAAAAAGTTAGGAATTCAGTTGGTCTGTCCTACATCAACCACTATATTCACCTGATCCTGCCCCAACTGATTATTACCTTTTTCCATTTTTGTTTTTATTCATATATATATATATATATATATATATACACACACACACACACATTATCCCTCACTGATAGCACAACTGTTAATAAAACAGTGCTCGAGTTGTGCTAGTAGTGAGGGATATGTATATTTATTAATATAATTAATAGCTCTGTATTACATCAAGCACTGTTTTATCAACACCAGCACTCTATGTGCTATATATATATATATATATATATATATATATATATATATATTATCCCTCATTGGCAACATGACTTGGAGTTTCATTGCGAAACCTAATCTTCAGGTGCTTGGTAGAGACACCTAAAGATTGCATTCTGTATGAAACTGTGTCGTGCTAGTGGTGAGGGATAAGATGCATATTTATTAACATACTTAATAGCTCTGTTATATTACATTGAGCACTATTTTATTAACACCAACTCTTAATGTGTGATATCATATATATATATATATATATATATATATATATATATATATATAAAACCTCTGTCCCATAATGAATGTTATAATTAGTGTATGAAATTTGTATATGAATGCATCAACTTTTCTGCACAAATATCAGGGTATTTTAAATATAATATATTTAGATATGATATATTATGATGATTCATAAGTAATTTCTATTTTTTGAGAACCAACTGTAATGACAAATGTAGCATTCGTATGTGTTAGATATAAATAAATTTAGAGGAGACTAACATATCTTATTTTTGTATGGCAGTGGTAGCGTACAAAGTGGATTAAAGAAAAATGTTGTTCTCCTCCATGACAACACAAGGCTGCATACAGCACAAATAACATGGGGGGGATTTAAAATCTCAGTTGGTCTTGCACCAACTGATTTTTTTTTCTTTTTAAGTTGCTGCAGAAGTGTACTCAGAAGGCATCATAGAGCTGCCTGATACGTGGCAACAAGTTATTGAAAATAATGGTGGATATATAATTTAATAAAATGTAATTGTACTTTATTTTTCATGAAGAAAAATGTTAATTATTTATGACTCAGCCTAATAGAATATCAAAATAAGTAATTTATTAGGGTTTTATTTTTTTTTTTTTTTTTTTCCCTAGAGTCAACAAGATTTAACTTTGCTGGATTTAGAAGCTGATCAACTGACCAAAAAACCTGAAAAGGCCAGGAAACCTGCACCTGTTCAAAATTCTTCCAAAGAAAATTTTGAAACAAAAACTTGTCCTTGGAAAAGGGAAAATGGAGGCATTTGGGATTCTCCTTTTCTTGCTGCTGAGCGGGGTATGGATGCAGTGTTCACAAACAAACTTGTTGATCTGAGCTCTTCCGCTCCAACCACATCAATAATTGGTCAAGAAGTGGCAAACCAAGAATTGAAGGAGAAGAAATCGGTGAAAGAAGTGAAGAAGCGGCCCACCCCACCTCCTCCACCACCTCCAAACACAACACCTAAGCGAGTTGATTATCATACAATACCATTGCCAGATTCTCACCCAAAAAAATCTGGCCACCGAAAAAGCTATCGGTCTTCAAAGACTGAAGTGACAGAAGTCTCTCCCCAGAAATCTCTTTCAAAAACTGAAAATTCAGATGAGAAAAAACGAGATTCAGGGAGATTTGGCAATGCTAGCCCAACAGAATCGTCAATGTCCAAGAGCAATCTGGCATTTAGCACTAGTGATGAAAAAGAGTTTGTGATTGACTCTACTCTTAAAGACGTTGATGACAGTTCCACTGTTGAAAGGTCATATTTCATTGGGGAGAAAGCCACGAACAGTGCAGAAGCTTCCTTAACTGAACCAAAAGAAATGCTCATTACAGGACGAGATGAATACTTTGTTGTTGATGAAGATGAAGAGACAACCTCATTTTCATCCCAGAATGACGAATCACAGTCTTTACTGAAAACAGATACAGAATTCGAGAAAGCCAACTTGAGTGCTGTGACATCAAAAGATCCTCCTGTTGATAAAGAAGAAACAAATTCAAAGGTTTGTATTTGATATTTTTCATTTCTACTTTAAATTTGTTTAAAGAAGAGCAGAATTTCCTCCTCCCATGTAGATGAATTTTGGAGAATCACTAGCAAATCACCTGTGCTTATTATTAAAGGTCCTCGAGTCATTTCATCTTCTTCAAACAAAGCTCATACCTCCAGTTCCGCACTAGACAACCAGGGCCATCCCCATACCTGACTTCCCTCTTCTCATATAGCACAAGCTTTGAGAACTTGCTATCTTGGCCCAGGAAGTTTTCAGGCTCATCAAAAAACCTTAATTTTTCAAATATTACTGGTCCAGATAAAATCTTTGTTATTGTACTTAAGAGCCTTTGCCCAAAATTATCCGTAGTCCTGGCAAAGTTTTTTAAAACAAAAATGATTCCAAAAGTTTTTTAAAACAAAAATGATTCAAAATCTGTGGAAGTTTCTGTCTGTTCCATGCTTTGAGTGTCTCTTGGGTTCAATCCAGACTTCTTCAAGTGGAACTTGTATATACTATCCTTTGCCAAAGATACTAAAGTCAATCCTCAGGTCATTCTATTGCTTCAAGAAGTATCTGACTCTTTTGGTCATGTTTTTTTCTTCACACAAGTCAAATTAGACCAAAAATGGAGTGTTGCTGCTACCTTCATTTCTTCAATGTTCCAAATGTAAGAAGTTCCCCATAGTTAGCTTTTTCCACAAGAACCAACACATTTTGGAATAGACATCTATGGAAGTGGTTAGCTGTTTGCCTTGTTTTCAAGAATGCTGGTGAGCATTCCTTTCCATTGCAATATCACCCCATTAACCTCCTTAGAATCATTAGCAAACTCTTTGAGTTCATTATAAATAAGGTGGTAGTTGATCACCTCACCAGAAATAATCTCAGTGATAAACAATATGCTTTTAACCTTTTAACATAAGTACAGTTTATAAATACAAAAATTAACTACAACACAACTATAATGTTAAAGAAACTTAACTTAATTTCACTACAAAATAATAATGTACAAAAATAATATTCCACCCCTACTTGATTTGGTATTAGATGACTCAATATGTGTTGATATGCTATTAACTCTTTCCCCAGTGCAGACATGTATATACATTTTTACCAAAAGTGTCTTTTCCAGACATGAATGAACAAACACGTCCGAAACATAATATTCAAAAACTAGCTACAGACATATTTATATGTAAATCTTGATTCTTTTTATGCCCTTATGAGCTTGAAATGAATCCAATTGTCAACTCATACGTCTGGTAAAGGTGTTAACCACCGCTTGGATAGTTCAAGGTGCTTCAGTTTCTTAGTTACTATATTAAAAACAAATAAAAAAAAACTTTGTCTGAAAATAAAACGTTTTCCAAAAATAATTGGCAGGGAAGGGGTGAAACCAAGCAAACTATATGGATTTTGCCTCTCTATATCAATTGCTGATGATAACAGCAAAAATTGCAATATGAGCATTGGTAAAAAAATGAGGGGTGAAGTTTATAATACCCAGAAGTTCATACAAGGACACATGGCACAGTGGATAAAGGCATTAGTTAGTTCCAGTGACAGGACCCAAAGAGTGTGAGTTCAATATCTGGTTAAGGTGGTGGAGAATTTGGAGAGGGAATTAACAGGAGATAACTGATAACTGACATCCATTAGACATGGCACATGGAACTAGAACAATCTACCCCAGTGAGCGAAATAAAGGGTTCAGTTCGACATTCCCACTGCCTGAAGAAGGCTGGAGCATACAATGGCTGAACCATTGTAATGAATATGGTGACAAAGATGAGGACAATAGTCTGAATAATGTAAATAGTGTACAATAATACCTTTTTATCGGAAATATAGACAGATGCTCTAGATAAATTGCCCAAAACAATGGCATAATATGAGTGCTGAAAACGGGCCTTTTAGACAAATTTGCTTGCATTATAAGTTGCTATGGCCCTTTTTTACTAAACTCTCTTTATCCTCGGGTATTGTTTGTGTTGTCTGTATTGATAAATGAAGAACAGTACATTGCTGAAATCTCGAAAATAAAACAGTTGGGTTGGGAGAGGAACCTTATGTCTTTTTGTGTTCTATTTTTTCTTATTTATTTTTTTTTTTCTTATTTTGCCATTTCAGAGGGATTCTCAAATTCCAATGACTGGTTTTGATTTTCTGGATGATTGGTAAAGAATTTCCCTCTCTCTTCTGGGATTGTCCCTGGAACAGGATCTAAAGATCATATTTAAAAAAAAAAAAAAAAATCACATTAAATTATCGAAACAATGCGTACAATTTTTTTGTGTATGTATCTATATATGTGTGTATGTGTGTAAAATTTCAGATATAAAATATATCTGTAAAATGGTAATGTGAATAATAAAAACTAAACGAAAACTTATCTTATCCGCTGCGTTTCATCCTCCAGTGAACTTTATCAAGGTAAATGTAAGGATTTTATTTTGTAACAAGTATTTATAAACAAAAGTAAAAGTTTTCAAGTTCAAGATTGCTCATAAATATTCATCAGGCAAACCAAAAAGTCTAGGTAAATTATGGACATTGCTAATTGATGTAGTTTAATGTCTAAAAATAAATACTTGTTGCAAAATAAAATCCTTAGATTTGTTCATAAATACATGTTGCAAAATAAAGTCCTTATCTTTGCCTTAATAAATTCTATCAGAGGATAAGTTTTCCTTTTGTCTTTATGATATATATATATATATATATATATATATATATATATATATATATATATATATATAAGGGTTGCTACAAAAAAGTATTCTGCTCAAGCCACTTCCTAAAATCAGTATTCTAATGATCTTTGAAATACAGTTTGAAGAAGTTAGATAGGCTGATAACTTTTCAGCACCCCTACTCTCTTCATGAATTTGATTTGAATAGAACCAAGTAGAAGTGTTGTTGTTGTTGTTTATATTAACTCATTTCATTTTATATGACCCAGATTTCATTTCATTTATTTTTCAAAACTTTGACAAACTTCCATTGAGTAAGCGTGAGTGAGGATTTTTTAAAACAGAAATAAAATATGATATAGGTTAACAGTCAGAAGTAATTGCCTTTTCCAACAAAGATTTAAAGAAAAAAAATCTTCATGACTGTTTTCCTGGTTCATTTGTTTCCTTTGAGTGAACAAGTTACCCTTTCTTGACTGCAAATAAATTTATTTCCTTCATTATTATCTGAATAGAGTTTTTCTTTCTTTTTGACAAAACACTGAAGAAATTTTAATATTGAGTACTGATTGATCTAACATCGATACAAATTAACAGAAAACTTATATCAGTTTTCATTAAAAAAAGATCAGTCAAATTATATTTTCTCCTAACCCAAAAACTCATCTGACTTTTGATAAGCTGAGTGATTGAGATAGTTTCCAAAACATTAAAATACATTACATTGTCATCTAATCTGCAGAACTGTGTGTGTATGTATGTATGTATAAATAATATCTTTCATTAAATATGGCATAAAAGGAAGATTTAATCAATTTTTTATATAGTTTTTCCAGCATCCTTATATTTTGTAAGAAAAACATGCTGAGGATACTGGAAAAACTAAAAAAAAAAGAAATTAAATCTTCCCTGTCTGTCATATTTAATGAAAGATGTTTAAAAGAAAGATTGCTGCCCAAATATCCATTAATATATATATATATATATATATATATATACATACATACACACACACTGTATATTTCTGTGTAGAAGACAACCTTTAAATCCCCAAAATCACTCTTAAAAATTGGAGGTCAACATATACTACAATTCTAAAAAAAGAAACCTTAAATTCTGAGTGATGCTTGTCAGTAGGCTAACCTTGGCCTCGGGGCGATAACTAATAACGTACATGAAAAGATTCACATTATCAAATCAACTGATAATAAAAGTGATAAAACCATTTTTACCTTATATATTACTGACATAACTTCATGATAAATTGCCTATTCGAAGAATAATTCCATATCAATGAAATCAACTTGTATCAATGCAAGCTCAGCTGAGAAAATGTAAACATCGAGTTATGATTGTGTTCACAGCAACCTTTATCTTTTGCTAAACTTTCAATAAAAGTGGAATGTACTATACTATTATTGTACATTATCAGTAGTATTTTGTAATTGTCGATGAAGCTTAAATGGTCATTAGTATACCAGGCTGTTTGTAACTGTTTAGATGTAGTAAAAGAAGAATCAGGTATTCACAAGAGATCACATGATAAAACCTAAACAAAACTGGTTTCCCTTTTAGCGAACATGTGTAGAAAAAATGACATAAAATCAGTTTTGTTATTTTTGAATTTCTAACGATACAGTAACGTTTCCAATAACATCATATTTATATAATCAATAAGCAGTCATTATTAGCATTAGCAGTCAGATATAGGATAAATCCATGAAAATTTTTTTTTTTACTTTGTCTTATCTGAAGGTCACATTATACATAGAAATATATGGTGTTTGTGTATATATATATATATATATATATATATATATATATATATATATATGTGTGTAATTTGGCAGCAACTTTTCTTTCAAACATGTAGTGTTGAATGTTAAAGACAACATAGTCTTACATATTTTCTTTTGAATTTTCTCATATTCTCTAATGAGACTTTTTATTTGAAAATAGTTCCGAAATATGTATTTTCCATACGATGACCTAGCGCTTTCGAACATCATTGTTCATCTTCAGGGTCAATATTTTAGTCAAAATCGTATAGATTATAATATATCTGGTAATATATTGCAATGTTTATAATATATTTAAATTTTGTAGCGTATTCTTCGATCTTTTGGCTTGTGTATTGGAAATCTTTTTCACGCTGTCACATGATAAAAATCTACGCCATGCACGTGATATAACATCATCGCGTCTTTTGAATTTAAAAGGAATTTAACGTTTTTAGTTTGTAAAAAAGTAGCAACATGATTACGCTACAAGATAATTGGCAAATGTTTGTTTAAAAAAAAAAAAAAAAAAAAAATTTTTTGACTAAAATATTGACCCTGAAGATGAACAATGATGTTCGAAAGCGCTAGGTCATCGTATGGAAAATACATATTTCGGAACTATTTTCAAATAAAAAGTCTCATTAGAGAATATGAGAAAATTCAAAAGAAAATATGTAAGACTATGTTGTCTTTAACATTCAACACTACATGTTTGAAATATATATATATATATATGAAGAAATATAGTCTTAAAGTGTGCTATATTTATGGGATAAAGTGCTCAATGTCAGAGATAGAGCGTGTGTAAATATAAAAGTGAACATAGAAGTCAACACTTAGAGGCGACAGTCTGTTTCATGCTAGATACAATTGTCAGGTCTGACGATTGCATCTAGCATGAAACAGACTGTCGCCTCTAAGTGTTGATTTATATATATATATATATATATATATATATATATATATGATGACATAAAAAACAAATAGGAAACGTATATCAATCTAAAATATTTCACTTTTATTAAAGCTTTGTCAGAAATTGAGAGAAAAACAGACAAAAAGACAAAAACATTGGTATTTTCAATTCTGTTTGGGTCAGACACGTGTATTAAAACTGTAGATAATTCTATGTTTATGTAGATTTGTCAAGTATCTACGGTTTTAATACACGTGACACGTTTGACCAATGAGAACTGACCCAAACATATTTGAAAATACCAGTGTTTCTATCTTTTTATTTGTTTTCTCTCAATCTCTGATGAAGCTTTAATAAAAGTGAAATATGTTAGATTGATGTATGTTTTCTTTCTTTATTTTCTCATCCTCTCAGATTCCAATCCATATTTGATCTTTAACTTACATATATTCAAACCGGTTTGGTTAAATAATTTAGACATATGTCGGTTTATTTCGGTTGTGATCCTTTCAAGTTCACTGATTAATTTCTTAGTAGCTTTAGAAAATTGATTAAGAAAATGGTATCAGATGCGATTGAAAGTAATTGGAAAAATGAAAATTATTTGAAAGAAAATTTTGGTATTTTTCCTAATCAATTTTCTAAGGCTATCAAGAAATTAATACGTGAACTTGAAGGATCATAACTAAAATAAATTGTTATGTCTAAATTATTGAACCAAACCTGTTTGAATGAAAATATGCTGCCTATATATATATATATATAAATTTTGTCCAATTTATCCAAACATATTTGCAAAAGGATATTTGTACATTAGGAAAAAAAAAATATTAAATTTAGTAACTGTAAAATGTCTACTGCTTTTAACAATGGATGTTTAAAAGAACAATTGTTGCTCAAATATACAAATTTTCTTTTACTATAACAATAATTATGTTGCTAATGTTTACTTATATTTCAGCTTGCATCTTATACATGCAATAGTTATGATTTTAATGTTGGGGATTATATGAAAAAAAATAATAAGGTCAGCCACATTATTTTCCATTTGACTAAATCTGAAGGAGTCTATCTTTTAACATGATGTATTCACTTTTCATGGCAGGTTTTTCACATGTTTGTCAGTATAAGAAGCACTCTTACCTGTACACCTTGAAATTGTTACAACTATATTTACTGGTTAATAAGATGTGTATACATAGAAGACTCATTATTGTTTTTTTTTTCTCTCCCCCTCCCCCCTCCTTTTCATTGCACCTGATCCTGACCCTCTACTCGTGCCTTTGGTACATAGTCTCTCATCCATAATACCAGTGAATTGGATATGGTGTAACATTTGAATTTTTCCCCTTTTAGTGATAGGGGATGCATTGTTAAATATGACAGAAATATCTATTCACGAACTCCAATATCAATTGTGAATTTAACATAACTGATGTTTTTGATTTACTGAGTGTAGAAATTGTTAGAAAGTTGGGGTCACTCACACTCAATTTTTGAAAAGTGAATCTACTGCCTATATAATTAGTTATCCATCTGGTTCTGCTGAGGCCTCTCTGTCCAGCAAAAAAAAAAGCTCTTCTGGAAAAGACCTACAAAACATCGTAACAGGCTCCAACTTTCATATTGTGTATAAGAGTGGACAACATCTGTCATCCATATGCAAGAACTACATTACAATCTGTTTGTTCAGGCTGGTGATACTACTTGAAAGCCTGGCATTCAGAACAAGCTTTTCAAGCCTGGCAGTTGTAAGTCTTTTATGAGAAATCATCAAAGAGATATCCTACCTGGAGTAAAGCCTAATATTTTTATTAAATCATGTACTATTTTTATTTACTATTTTTATAATCTGTTGCTATTTAAATGGTATGATGCAGTATCATGATTTTGGTCGGATGTTTTTTTAAATTTTTTATTTTTTTATTGAGATTAATTTTTTTGTTTTTTTTTATAATCTTAATTTTTAAACAAGAAAAAAGTGATTTTCATATACTTAAAAATTCAGTTTGTTTTGAGATATATTGTGTTGATAGATTTAATTAAGTTTCATAATGTCTTTAGTTTTAATAGCATTAGTTTTACTTTAGGCTGTGTTAAAATTCACCCTCTTGTTTAAATGTTTCTTTACAAATGGCGGTGTATAAGAATATAACAAAAAGGATCTTTGGTCTTGCATTTTAAAGTCAGTCTACAAGTAAAACTAGTATTTGACACAGAAAGATCTTAATTCTCACATATTTTGTTCATTTGAGGTTCTTTTAATTTGAACAAAATTAGATAAAATGGTGTTAAAAGAATCAAAACTGTCTGGTTTGTTGTGTTAAAGAAAATGTTGGTAAAACTGCAAATGTATTTTCATGATGTTTTTGTTACAATGTTTTTAAAGTGTCTGTATTTTCTATTTTTTTTTTTTTTTAAATTGGAATTTTGTACAACTATGCAACTCATTTTTCTTTGACAGAATTTTCTGACCATTTCTGATTAAATTTTTTTTTTTTTTTTTTAAACTATTTTGATCTGATTAAACAATTATAATACAACTCTTTCTTTTTGTTATTATTCTAAGCAAGAGAGCATACAGGTATCAACAATTAAATGTTTCTTTATTGTCTGGATAAAATTCCAGACCAGTAGAAACAGGAATCAAATGAAATCTGGATCAAGAGGAACCTAAGAATGTTCTTTGTGAACCCACTACATCAAGAAACAATCTGTTTCCATCGACAGATGGTCCAGAACTACCATCCATCCCAATTGTGATTGTTAATATGTGCCATGACAAGAAATCTCCAACATTCTGTTTTTTGTCACTTGACTCCAAAAGTTAATTTATTTTGTTCTCTTTTGGTCAAGTGGGTTGCTTACTTTTGAAGATCCCATTTCACAGACTTTAATTGCCAGTCATAAGAACACAAAACACTTACAACTAAGATAAAATCATTTACCATTCTCTTCTATGTGGTGATTTTTTACGCATAGCTTAGGTGTGGCACAAGGCTGAACGTATGGAGCACTCGGAGGATCAAACTCACTACTCAGTCATAACTGATCTAGCAAGACAAGCTTACTAACACCTCATCTGTATAGGTGCTCCGGTCATAGTCTCACAGCAAAGCAAGTTTAACAACTGACATTTAGAAACGTTTCACTTGTCCGTGTTTCGTGAGAGAAACAAGAAAATCCTGACATCACTTATATTTTCGACTGAGAAAATAATTGCTTTTCCTATCTAATGCCACCATGAGTTTGGTTAATATGAAGATTTTATCAAAAAAAAAAGAAAAAACCCAAGTTAATGTTTATACTTCAGCTTAGTCTGGCACACTGACACGAGTATGGGACACAAAGTAAGAATCAAACTTTTCACTAAAGTAGTGATAATTTGGGACATCAACTGTCTGGAGCAGCTCCAACAAAGAAAGCTCCAAAGAATACTTCACATCAGTTGGAAGGACCACATCACCAACATCAAGGTCCTCTCTCCTCAGCACCAAGAGGCTATGTGGAGGCCCAAAATAATGATTTGAGGACATCTCTGACACAGGCCAACATCGACCTTGAGACCTGAGAAACTGTTGATGCAAATCAGCATAAGTGGGGGATGACTGAGACTTGAATTCAACTGTCAACATGGAGAGGATCTGTAATATGCTGTTAGGAGATCCTGACTCATCCAGCTGTGTCTACCACCCACACTCCTCTGTGGCTCCTGTTCACAACTCTTCAGGAGTAGACTGGGCTTTCACAGCCATCCCGCCACCAGAGGGAGAAAGAAAATAAGGGGAGAGGATGATGATGCAAACTGGTGCCAATTATGACTAATAGTTTGTTAGACTACATCAATAATCATTAATTTATATTAAAGCAATGTACCTCTTAAACTTAGGAAATCTTTGCCGGTGTGTTCTGTTTTCACATATAGACACATTTTTTTCAAAGAATTTATCAATGATTGAAATTGAGTTTAAGAGGAGCAATTAAAAGTATAATGACAAAAGCATTATAATTTTTCATTTGATTTTTATATATAATTAAAAAATGTTCAATACTGGTTTCCAAGCAGACAACAATGGAATATTTCTGCCAACCATTTAATAGTTGTTGAAATGTCTGAAAATGTAATATCTTTATTTTATTTTTTATTTTTTTTTTTGTTTTAAGACTAAAACCAAGAGAAGCAATTTATCCCTTTAGCATTCAACCCACCCTATAAATATTGGATCTCAATGTTTGACCACCATTGGAACCACCTCTCAATTGCTGTTGTTCTCAGATTCACCCTGACTAGGGGTGGTAGCACCTGTTAGGGTCCCAGCTATGAGGTAAGAACACTATAAAAGTATAAAAATACATTTTTATAGTAAAAGGACCAGCAATATATTTTCAAGGTTAAAAAAAATTACCGACATTACATTTTTTTGTAACAGAAATTACTAATATTCCTAAAAAAAATTAAATTTTGGCATTAAATGACCCATAAGGAGTTGATGTGCCACTAAACAGACAAACAACCAACCCGCAGTAAGCCACGACCATGTATACTCTGCCATAATATATCGCAAATAATGTAGTCAAACTGAAACTTTGGGAGACGATATTTATAAACACAGGTTTGAATCTGTTGAAGGTTAAAGCGAAAGCAGCAATTCAAATTGAAGAAAGAACAACTGAAGCATTTTTTTCTCTCCCCCACTACTAATTGTCTGAAACTTCAAGTTAGCAACAAAGCATCTTGGAATGGGGGATCACTCAAGCATGCTTTCCTTTATTTCCAGATGACAGAATTAGTCAACTCAATGGTAAAAGGGAAGCCCCAAAACTCTAACTTTACAAAACCTGAAAAAATGAGACAGGTACCTAACTTATCCAAAACTAACTGCTCAATGCCTATAGAATAAATGAACCCAAAATGTGAAACTAAACCAAGATGACTTATAATAACCACCAAAGATACATCAAGACACCAACGTCTGAGTTTCCCCACCAAAAACCGCAACCGTCAAACAATTATGATCTTTCCATACTGTCTCTTAGATTAATGTAAGGTTAACAGTGTGTCTGATGACTATGGTTTTGGCATGAAACTCAGAGTTACAGTTATATGTAGGCATCTCTAGACACATTTCTGATGCTTGTTTATATTTATATATATCAGCATTGTTTCATTTTTTTCAGGCTTTGTAAGGGAAGGTTTTGTTTTTGTGCTTTCCCTTAACTTTTTAATTAGTTTATTCTATCTCTCACTATGAAATCCCCTGAAGAGTGGACTGAACAATTACAAAAGTTCATCTACAAAACTCCAGAATCAAGGTGCCGAATATAACATCAATCAGTTAAGTGATAAATTTTATTTGTCTTAATTATATATATATATATATAGTGTAAACCGGATATAAGAGAGTTGTCGGGACTGGAGATGAAGTCTCTTATATCCGGGTTTCTCTTATATCCAGGTTTGGTCTAATATATATACATTAACACAGACTCTAATTTGGGACCAGAGAAAATATCTCTTATATCCGGGTTTATCTTATATCCGGGTTACACTATATGAAGAAATATAGTTTTAAGGTGCGCTATATTTATGGGATAAAGTGCTCAGTATCGGAGATAGAGCATATGAAAATATAAAAATGAACATTGAAGTCAACACTCAGAGGCAACAGGCTGTTTCATGCTAGGCGCAATCCTCAGGCTGCGAGTCACGGACGTATCAATGATGACACTGGAACCTGGAGATACCCACCAACCATAGAGGAATTGTCCAGATTTGAAAAAGATCTTTTAGGTATTATAGACAACCTGCAATTTAAACCTATGAAAAGCAGCTTTCAGAAATATCGGCGAAAGTGGAGGAAATTAAAAAGACTAAGAAAATATTAATAATGGGTGATAAAACCAAAAATATATATTCAATGAGCCCTGATAACCATAAAAGGAAGCTTGCAAATAAAGTCACCAAGTTCTATAAGAAAGCCCCAAGTTCATACGTTAATTCAATTAATAATGAAGCTAAGGAAATTTCTAATAAAATGTGTATTAATGACAAAATTTGTACTCTGCGAATGATCACAAGGAAGGCTTCCATAGTTGTCCTTCATTTTGACTCATTAACCCAACACAGAAGTAGGTGTTATTAGCCGAGTCATTATTCAAAGTATCTGTGATTCACTAAGGGTAGCCACATGAGTCAACCAGTGACAGGGTAGTAATGAGTGCGTCATCTGGTTCAATAATATTAAAAATAAAAACTTATTTTCATTAAATAAGACATTTTTAATTTCTATCTTCCATTACTGGGAAAGGCCCGATGGAAACAGTGGATTATGCCAAGAAATTTGTTGATGTTAAACCCGAACATTTGGAGGTCATTCTTCATTGCAGAAAATCTGTATTGTTTTATAGTGGTGATCCATGGATAAAAAATCTTGCAACAATGGTTTCAACGTCCCCCAAGGTTCATTAGATGGTGCAGAGGTTTCCGAAACTCATTGGAATTTACATATTAAGTAAATTAAATAAGTTGGTCCATATTGACAACCATGAGCTATACAGGGACAGCGGACTGATGACCGTATCCGCTAACAAAACAGCCAATGACATCATTCAGAAAAAGCTCTTTAAAACATTTAAAGATTTGGGTTTCAAAATTACAGTTGAGGTAAATATGAAAATTGCCCAATTTTTGGATGTTGAATTAAATCTCTCTACTGACACTGTCTCACCTTATTTGAAGCATATACTTCCCTTAAATATGTGAACACTAAGTCAAATCACCCGGTAAGTGTTATTAAACACATACCCAGAGGAGTGGAATGCATAATCTCTCAAAATTTGTCAACTGAGGAGAGTTTTCAGTGTAAAAATAGTGGTATACAAAATGG
Organism: Acanthosepion esculentum; assembly: GCA_964036315.1. Lineage (NCBI taxonomy): Eukaryota > Metazoa > Mollusca > Cephalopoda > Sepiida > Sepiidae > Acanthosepion > Acanthosepion esculentum. The sequence goes on along the minus strand of OZ038507.1, from coordinate 37,624,370 downwards.
CTTGGTTTTATCACTCACCATAATGCCTAGCTTAAATGTAGTACCAGGATCAGGTATGTGATCTGGTTCAACCCTCCTTTTAACCAAGATTGGTAAAATATTTTTTTAGGTTTTTGGATAAACATTTTCCAAAGAATTTTTCCATTGGCTAAGGTGTTCAATAGAAGCACAGTTAAACTGAGTTGTACTGGTAACATGTTGAATACAGTAAAGAACCACAATGTGAAAATATTAGAGGCAGAAAAAGCCATGCAACTGCAGAGATAAAAATAATTGTCCATTAGGTAGTGAATGTCAAGTAAAGGGAATTGTTTATTCTGCGGAGATCAGTGATGGCGGCAACGGTCTTAAGAGGATATATATTGGTTGCACCGAAGGTCCATTTAAAAAGAGGTTTTATAACCATACTACCTCCTTTAGACTGGAAAGCCACAGAAGTGACACCAAAGTTGCAGATTGCATTTGGAGGTTAAGAGAGATAGATAGTAGAAATCCATGTATAAAGTGGAGTATAATTAGGTGAAGCCAGGCAGAGCCTGTGGCAACTGCTGCCGACTGTGTCAAGAGAAGTTGGTTATCACTACATATAGATGAAAAATAAAAAGCATTTTTTGAAATGAGCATAAACAAAATTTCTTTTTTATTTATGGTTAGGTTCCAAGACAAACAACTTTAGCAACCAAAATAGACATTCTCCAAAAACTGTATTCATTCTCAAGCCTGACTTTTTTTTGTTTTTTTATTTACATTTTTTTGTGCTGTTGTTCTCATCTTTATTGTCATGTTCACAATGTTTCAGCCATTGTACGCTCCAGCCTTCTTCAGGTGATTGGAATTTCAAACTGTTTGCAATTTCAATCATCTGAAGGAGGCCAGAGTGTACAACAGCCGAAACATCATGAACATGACAATAAAGATAAAAAGTTTGAACAGTGTAAATAATTACAATACCTCATCTCAGAAATATAGACAGATATTGTCTTTTTTGTTTCATTCATTGCATTTATTTTACCATCTGTTGATTGATGTATTGAGATTCTTTTTTCCATTAAAAATAATCAAAAATCAACCCTATTGGCAATAACTTGCAGAAAAACACTCTCTCATTTTTTATTGAAGGCCCTGGACAAGGTAAAAACTGATTTGAAATTAGTTAAAATCTAATTTCTAAAACAATCCAGTTAAAATCAAAACCAAGTAAGTGTTCAACATCTTAACATGATTCACGTTTTGTCATGCTTATGTAGACTTTGTTCTTGGTGAAACAAAATTCTTTTTCTGATAAAACGGGTTTAACAGTGAAATGTCAAAAGGTTTTCTAAATTGTCTTATATATTTTGTAATTTATGTTGTGGTGTGTTTTCTGTTTGTATAAACCACTCTATAAATGCTAAAATAGGTTCATTAAGATTAACTTTTCATCCAAAATGACATTAACACTTTGAATTTCACTTTCAAGATCACCAGAAGTTGCAGAGAAAAAAGAAGAAAATAAACCAAGTTTTGGTTACAATATTTGTCATTAAAAAATTGAAAACATAATTGGAAATAAATTTCCAACCTCCTTGAATTGCGCAAACAATAATGGAAAAATCATCACTTTGTTAAATGTAAGAATAGCAAGATTTTCTAAAATGTTCTGAATTTCTTTTGCACTCATTTCCATATAACTTAAGTGTAATAATTCAAGCTATACAAGAATTGTATTCAATGTTCTATTTCAGAATTGGCATTAACACATTGACTACCAAAATCAGTATAAGGCTAATTGTGATCACTATTTCTTTGTAGGGGTACAGAAGGTAATACCTTCCTTTGGTGGAGATAAGTCACATAGGTTATGTGACAGTCGCTTAGCAAATCAATTCATACAGTGATGAAAGTGGCTAGTCATTCATTTAGTTTACAGTAGCCAAACCAAGCACTTGCTTTTTTAACCTGGACCAAGGGGCCCAGGCTGAGGCTAAATCTGCCTCCTCCAGCAAATGCTACAGTTTACAAGTCCATGGTGCTGTTTCCATTTGGGAATATATCTTCCCCAGATATAGAAATCTCTAGCTTGCAGTCCTCAATTTTGGAAAATCCAAAACTCACCATTTCCCATTTGTGGAATATGTCCTTGCCTGGTACATCATTGATGAATCTGGAGTTCTAAACATGGCTCCTCCAGAAACACAGAAGAATCTCCATATTATATGTAAGACCCTTCCTTTTTGTTCTACTTACACTCTGCTGTGTATATGTGATATATTATTCTCCATGTGGTACATATAGTTTTGTGTAAGTCTTAGTGGTATAAAAGTCTCCCTGAGAACAAAGCATGTTTGTCATTCCTTTTCTGTTCAGTCATTCTATTCTGTCTGTGAAGTACGGTTATTATATCATGGATATAATAATGCCCATAATGGGGAAACCCAAATGGGAGAATAAATTTTTCTACCATAGCTCTCTCCCATTACAGTGGTGACCATGATGCAATATTATTTATGATTAACTGTTGAACAGGATTTATTATTATTTACCTCCATTATCTTCTCTTTTTTTTTAATATTTTGTAAAAGAATATCTCAGTTTTTAGTGTTAACAATTTTTGAGAAAATGGCTGCCAATATTTTTTCTTCTAATCCCAGAAACCATTTCACCGACTAGTGGTGATGGCTACTTTCTCAGGTGCATAATATTCATATTCAGATTTTCAAAATTATATATATATATATATATGTTATCTTCTAACAATTAGATGCTTCATAGTAAATAAAGAAGCATTATTAGATGCTATAAATGTGATTTTTTTAAATCAGTTTCACCCCATGAAAGGTAGTAAAGTCACTAAGACACAAGGAGTTACAGGGTGTAGAAGAATTTTGAACAGAAACATTAATAATGAGCAGGAAGAGGAAAATGTAATCAAGAGGACAGTAGATGGCAATTGACATTGCATTAAATGTTTGCAGATTAAAGTTGGCTGGAAAGCATGTAACCGCAAGGGAGTTCCATAAGTGAGAAGTGCGAGAGAAGAAACTGTTAGCATAGAATTTATGGCGACATCTAGCCAGGTTAACTGTAAATTGATGGGATCACTACGCCAGTCTAGTACTACACTTACATTCAAAAAGTCTAGGTACCATAGCGAAGAGCTCATCCGAACAATTACCATGAAAGTATTTATTGAAAATGCACAAAGAGGCAACATTATGGTGGTGAGAAAGAGACTTAAGCTGAGATGCCAGATCAGGACCAATAATATTGCAGATTCTTTGGATTTTATCAAGGAGCTCAAGGTAAATAGTAGAAGCACCGGATCATATGTGACAGCAATATTCTAAGCATGGACGAATGGTAGACATATAGATATGCAAGATAGATTCTGGATAGAAAAATTGTCTCGCACGACACAGTAAACCAAATTCTTAGCAGCTGACCTAGCAATAGATTCAATAGAGTCTTTCCACTTCATGTCATCTGAGAATATTAGCCCAAGAAGGCGCAATGAGTCACTTTCCTGGAGGTTAACATCAGCAGATGGATGGCAAAGAGGAATCTCTTAGATTATTAATGAAGAGAAGTTTAGTTTTGGAGGTGTTAAAATTAACAAGCCATCTTTTGCCCCAGTTAATGACAGACTTAAGATCGTTTTGGACATCGGCTGCTATTTTGACCATGTCAGATTGACCAGCCTTACTATCAAGGCAGGAATAAATGTTTGTGTCAGCAGTGCAAATACCAAGATGTCATCAGGATATACATTTATTTTATAATTATGGCCACATCACTATTAAATTAATTCTGCAAATATTACTAATATTGTAGTTGAATCAATAAATTTTATTTTTTGTTGGGTTTTGACTTTTTATACCTTCTATACATTTATAAAACATTCAAGTAAATGTTAAAAGAAGCAGTGTGCCATATACATTTTGCCAAAATTTCAGAGGAAGCCACAAACATAACTGTCACCAGTATCTGGAGACATATCATAAATAAGATCAAAAACAGACAATTTCAAACGCATCCTCACAAATGAAATTCTCAGAACCAAACCAAGTAAGTATTGACTTTTAAACAAAAGAAAGACTGAGAACATTTTTACCCACATCATACCAATATTCTGTAATTCATATCAAAAAAAGAAAATTTAAATTCTTGTTATTTATGACAACACGTGTCTCAACATTTTATTGTTGTATGTTTATGCATTTTGATTTTTGTCATTAATATCACCACCATTGCATTCAACAAATAATAATGATGGGGATAATAATACATCAACACCCAACTTACCTACCCCACAACAATAACATTAAAGGTGAAAACACACTGACATCAGGTATCACTTCATTAAGCTAGAAGTGCAGTAATGTGTGATGCAGTTTGTTTCGGCATACAGCCACATCATGTTGAAACAAAGGTTCCTGTATGATCACCAAAGTTATGCAACATCGAGCTTGGTCAGTACTTAAATGGGTGACTTCTTGGGAATATCAGGTGCCTTAAGCTTGAATGTGTGTTTAGATAATGGCTTGGAATTGTTAATTGGTGAGCCAAGTTCCAATTCCTGTTGGGTTCATTAGATTCACTTACATGCATATAACACTGGGAAAGGTATGAATCCATCTCTTCTCCCCCCAGCTATGGGCTAATTAGTAAGACTTGTATCACTAAACCATTATTATCACAAAAAAAAATTCTTACAATCTAAAAATATTTTCTGGCTTTAAATAAATTGCAAGGGATTAATAAGCCGTAGAAATCAATAAATTAATCAAGCAAGCAGTTTGTATACATTCCATCTAAACAAAATATGGCTGATGTATTCCCTAAGTCAGTGACTGGAATTATACTTTAAAAATTTTGTCAATATTCTCATTGGTACCCAATCTTAAACTTGGATTGTTGCATGTAATTCATTGAATGTAAATCTTTAATTAATATATTTTTTTTTTTTTTAAGCTTAACACCCCAAGCAAGGCTGGAAGCCACTAGCATGCAAGGGGTTACAGAAGGTTTGGAGGAAGAGCAGATAGGAGTGGTAAAGGAGAGGATGTGGAGAAAGATAGTGGATCGATCAAGGGGGTTACAGAAGATTTGGAGCGAGAGCCGATAGGAATGAAAGGTGAAAGGATGTGGAGAAGGGAAGTGGATAGATCAAGGCAACTGGAGATGTCGATTGACGTTACACTTAAATAGTTGGAGATAAGAGTTTAATTGGGGGTGTGGGGTATAAACTTAAATACATGTAGATGCAAAAGTAGGTATACTGTAATGAACAACAAAACATGCACACAAATGTATTGCTTGTACAAACGTACTGTATACCTACTTTTGCAGCCCCTCTATGGTGTGTCATTTCAATAATGTAGTCACATTTACTCTGCTGATAAGAAAGAAATGAGCATTGGTGACAATTCTGTTCAAAGGCCCACAAAGTGAAGAAATCTTCTTGTTAACTTTATATATTAAATCATTGAATCTATTGTTATGACATCATAACATAACTTTTAATTTTTAACTCATAACTTCTTGACAGAAGACAAAGTATTGTCTCTGGTAAGAAAAGAGCTTCTTTCATTTGGTCTTCCTAAAATTGAATGCAATCAAGATGACAACATCAATCAACCAAGAGGTTCTACATGAGATCACTTATGACATTCAAGATCTTAACCAGGAAGTTTCAATTAATGAACCAAAATTGTAACCTACCAAAAAACAAACAAAAAACAGTGCATGCAGTAATAGTGTCCAACATCAGAAGGGTGATATGTTTTTCACCAAAGCAGCAAAAGGAAGAGGGAAAAACCTTTAGTATCAAACAGTTGCTAGTAGATGTTTGTCAGCAATGTTTAAACCTTATACCTGCAAAAAACTGGTATGTCAAAAGGATGTCCTTGCCACTACTATAACTGCATTAATAGGAGTAGATAGGTTCACCTACGTACTCCTATCGCCCGGTTCACACTCTTCTCTGGTCTTTTGAACAGGAGTAGATGTTTATCCCTTGTTTCTTGTTTAGGATTGAGTTTCAGGTTCCTTTCACTTCCGGTGGCCCCTTGCATCTTGGTGGCATCATCACCTTGCTTGGGGTGGTGCCTCTTACTCTGTAAAACTCTACCTCGAGTGGCTCTTCGTGAATATCATTGTCAAAGGAAATATATACCTTTGACTTCCTCGGCAATGTTTATTGTTTTAAAAAGCAACAATTAGAATTTTAATAAAACCCAAACATATGAAAATGGATTCATACATTTTTTTTTATTCTTGTGAATTAGCAACAAATATATATCAATATAAATAAGGTTACTGAATAGAATAATCACACAAAGGCTGGCAATGAAGGTTGGTTAGGACACAAACAACACGTATAAGACTTGCTAGCAGCGCATAGAAGAAGTAGTCAACTGCTAAAAGTGAGTCAACTGAATTCCACAATGAATCTCCAACTGCAGACCAACATACAGTATTTACTACTGTATCTATGTGAATGGAGACATACCCATTATCGTCAGTAGGTATGCTACAATATTAAACACTTGATTTATTGGATTAAATAAAAAACTTGTTTCCATAGTTATTTAAGCATTTTTGAATAAATGTTTCATTTCAAATTTATTTCTTTATAAAAGGTAAATAAAAGGATTAATACAAATGTATAATTTGTCACTTAGTTGATTGATGTTATATTCCGCATCCCAACTCCAGAGTTTCACGGATGAATCTTTTTATCATTCGGTCCACTTGTCAGGAGGTATCAGCAATTATCTGCCAATTCTCTCATTTTCGTTATTTTTATATTGTTAAAAAAATAATAATAATTTATGCACTTTATATTGGAGTGAGGTTAATTTTTTTTCTTTGTGTGTGTGTGTGTTTTTATGCCTGTACATGTGTACTACAGTGTAACCCGGATATAAGAGAAACCCGGATATAAGAGAGGTTTTATATGGTCCCAAAATAGAGCCTGTGTTAATGTATAGTGTAACCCGGATATAAGAGAGATTTTCTCTGGTCCCAAATTAGAGCCTGTGTTAATAAAACAAAATAGACCAAACCCGGATATAAGAGAAACCCGGATATAAGATACTTCTTCTCCGGTCCCAACAACTCTTTTATATCCGGGTTACATTGTATATAATAGACCAAACCCGGATATAAGAGAAAACCGGATATAAGAGACTTCTCTGGTCCCGACAACTCTCTTATATCCGGGTTACACTGTATTTACATTGTTCGGACTATCATCCTCATCTTTGTTGCCATATTTATCACAATAATAATTGTCAGCAATGTTTAAACTTTATACCTGCAAATACATTATTAAGTATTCATAAGGCAGTTGTACACTCCGGCCTTCTTCACGTTGTTGGAATGTCGAACTGAACCCTTTATTTCGCTTGCTGGGGTAGGCTGTTCTAGTTCCATATGCCATGTCTAATGGATATCAGTTATCTCCTGTTAATTCCCATCTCCAAGTTCTACATCACCGTAACCAGATATTGAACTCACACTCTTTGGGTCCTGTCATTGGATCAAACAAACGCCTTTATCCATAGAAATATAGACAGACACTGTACATGTGTGTATGTACACATGTGTAGAATGTCATGGTTATTTCTTCTTTTTATAATTTTCTTGTAAATAATATTGCATTGTACTTGGTTCCCATATTTTTATAATCCTGTAAATAAACATTGCTGAGAGTGTCAAAAGTCTATACAGTAATAACGGTGTCAAGGGAATAACCGTCCTTTTAATATACTATTTATTTGCAGGCATGAAGGTTAAACATTGCCTGTTTGTCAATATAAGCAAATAGCAATCACCTCATCTGGAATCACAAACTCTTTTGCTTGGAAACAGGACCAACTCAGGTTTCATTTAAGCTACCAGTGAGCTTGATCATAAATGAAAATGTTACATAGATATCAGTAAATGAACTTGAAAGACAGAAGTTCATAGATGCCGAACGAGTACCTTTTCAATGAATGTAGAATGTCTTACAAAGCAGCAGCATTAGGATAGGACACTGTAAGATATTCATGAAAGCTAAAAGAGACTGTCACTTCAGTTTTAGCTGCAGATTTTAGATAAACAATAAAGGTTATTCCAAGATAGCACACAAACTTAAGGCATATCTTTGAAGGAACATTTAAAAAAATCCACCAATGGACCAATAGAATTGCATGGAAATAAATTATTTGAATAATTTGCTGATGGTCTATTGTAATTTGTTTTGATTTGATTTGTTTGTTTAGCGGCATATCAACTCCTTATGGGTCATTTAATGCTGAAATTTAATTTTCTTGGGAGCTTTAAAGCAATAACAATATATGTTATTGCTGCTTTCACAGTTGAATACTCGGCTTTCAGACATATACATGTTTGTGTGGACATGATTACTAAAGGTGGTGATAAGTGTGTTTTGTGTTGTAGTTTTGCTGAAGTTATATTTTGCAAATACAGTTGGATTTCTGTAAGAAATTGTAGGATATTATATGGATTAATGTCAGGAAAAAGTTCTTTTGTGTTTGTTATTTGGTTGATTTTGTTTAGCGGCATATCAACCTCTATGCATATCTAAATATTTTGAACTACAGATAAAATTTATTGTTGGTCATTTTACTCTAAATATATATCATTGGTAATTTTTTTTAATATAAAAATGTATTGATGGTATTTTTACTATAAAAATATAATATTTTTATACTTTCATAGTGTTTTTGTTTGGGAGTTCACTATTTTCCCATAGCTGGGACCTTAACAGGTGCTACACAGTGAACCTGGAAACAACACCAATTAAGAGGTGGTCCCACGCTTCTCAAAACCTTCAATCTCCCAATTAGAGGCCTTGCTGCTAGATGTAGTTTGTCACACCCGGGTCTATGTATTGTAAGTAATCAAATGAGATCAGCAAAGAACGATTGACATGGGATGAGTCTATACACATTTAAGATCTGTTTATAAATTCATAGCAAAGGTTTTTTTCTAAAACATTCTGAAAACTATCAAAATCACAAGTGGTTTAGTGAGAAAATAATATCCCCAAAGAATAATGTTGTCTACATCATCATCACACAACAGATGCCTGATAATATTAAGTGCCTGATCAAGCCCTCTGACTTTCTTCAGGTGTTTGTAAAATCTGGCTAACTTTCAGAGAATTTTTAACTGGAACCTTTATTTAATTATTGGAGGTAGATTGTTTTTGTTCCACTGCCAATGTGTAGGGATATCTCGTATTTTTGTTTTCCTTTTTCTTTTTTTTTTAGTGCTGCTTAGTTATTGTCCTGTTTCCTTTGTTGAGAAAACTAAAGTTTTTATACCTGTGGTGAATATGAAATAATAATAACTCCCTTTACCAACTCCCTTCAAATTAGGTCCAGCTGAGGAAAAAGACAGAAATTTGCAATGTAACAATATGATTTCTCATACATGTTTAGAAGATAAGGAGATAAATTCCTTCCTTTTAAGTCCACTCAGCTATTAGAGTTTCATAGGAATTTTACCTCCAGTCCATCTTTGAATAAACTTAAGTGTCAGTGTTTTCAGGATTCATGTCCCCAGTTTGCCTTTGAATTGGGAAGCATAAAAATGTTATCAATGACTTTAGATAGTCATAAAAGTAGTCCTTTGAAGATTTGGCCACCCATGTGGCTTTGGGGTGGTCTCAAACATTCCAAAACACAAGTGGATGGAGGGAGTGGGACCACAGGATTATCCATGAAAGCAGAGAGAGTCAGGAAGTTAAGAGAAAGGGTTTCCAGCCATGAGAGAAGTACGTAGGTGACCAGAGGAGTTAAAGCTGCCCAGCAGCCAGTGATAGAAGGACCGGTAGTGAGGAAAGGACCAGCTAAGATAGGAAGATAGCAATTCAGCTGAAGGGAAAGATAGCTGCCTAAGTGAGAAATCATATTGTTGTGAACTCTCAACCAGTGTCTTTGAAAACATTTGCCATCATTATTATTATTTGTTGAAAACGATCATGGCCAAGGAGACGAACCTGTGCATATAGCAAGTCGGGTGTATATGCAAGTACACTCAACCTTGGATATAATCACAGGTGCAGTGAACGACAGACAATCAGTAAACTCGTCATAAAACTTGCCACAATTTAGCCACGAATAGCATCACAGCAAGCGTGAAATTTTCTTTGGACCAATGAAAGTTTTGCCTTCACAGAGATTGGGCAGTGAAAAGACAGTAATAAATTTGCAAACCTATGTGAAATTACTTTTGGACCAATGAAAACCTTGTTTTCACAGAAATTAGCTGTTAAGCCAAGAAAAAGAAAGAAAATAACGAGCATATGTAAATCCTTTTTGACATAAAATAAGGAAAAAACTTAAATTAAGAAGAGTGTCTAAAATTATTTGAAAGGTTTTGTTTCTGTTCACCACATCCAATTAAGTTTTCGCCAGTCTCCATTTACTCGACATTTATATTATCAGCTTTTAATCAAACACATGCACTTCAAAGAATTTTTTTACAACAAGCAAAGTATTTCAGATTATCTCTCTTCATCTACTTTTGAATGTATGCAAACGTATATCCCTTCTGTGAACAACAAACTCTCTTAGCTTTATCTTAAATATTTTTTAACATTATTTTTTGTCAGATCATTTAATCTGTTGTATAAACATTTCCTCTTCATGGCAATTCAAACTATGAATTTTAAAATTTTCTGATTTATTTTCCTGAAATGAACGACTGACACAACTTCAAATGTGTAAATTCATAAATAAATTCTTTATCTTGTTTTGTTAAAATTACCCGTGTGTCTCCTCGTCATTATCATCATCCATTAATCTTCGCATACATAAATCAACTGTTCATTTTAACTCCAAAGTCCCACATCACTATATACCTTCATTTTTTTTGGTACTTTTCTTTCATATAGAAATTAATCTACATCTAACTTACACAAAGACCATATATATGTGTGTGTGTGTGTAAAAAAAATTGAGAGAAATAATGGTAATGGTAATATTAGCCATTTCCCTATAAGGAAACATTTGGCATTCTTTAATCGAGGAGCCAGTACTACTGTCAGTTGAAATTTATTAAATATTTCCCTTAAAACAATTATTCAGTAATTAGGTTTTTTCAAGTCCTTTAGCTGTTATAGCTCTTTCCAGTATCAATAGGAGTTACCTTCCTAACTTTTTGTTTGAGGTAGTGTGGAACATCAACATCTTGATTATGTCATTATTTTCTCTCCGAGTTAAATGTGATCTCCATTTTAGTGGTTGTTGATGTTTTTTTCTTTTGGTACAGTTCTTTGTTTGTGATTCTGTAGCACTAGTCCACAAAGTCCGAAGAAAGACAGTCTTCACCAAGACCCACAGCCTACACTCGATCAAAGTCATTGATTTCAGAAAGCGGTTGTATTACAGCAAACAATTTAAATATTTCTGAAGGAATTTGGTGCCATGCATGATATCCACACAAAAGTCTCGATCTGACAAGGCAATTTAAGAACATGATCCAAGTTTTCAGATTAATGTTTTGGTTTTGTAGCAATAGATAAATGTCAAAGTTCAATTTAAACAAACAAAAAACTTCACCAGATGAAAGGGATGACAGCTTTCCGTTCAGGAGGATAATTCTTAAACTTCTTTAAATAATAACTGAAATAGAAAAGAGAAGAAGCTGAGCTGAAATATCACAGAGTTTCTTGAAATGTTTTATAATTTTAATTAATAAAAACTTGTAAATTTTTTTTAAATCTTTATCTTAAAAATAAAAGTGATTTTTTTGTGGAGCATATTTAAAAAGAAAAAAGTTTTTCTTTATTTTTTATACTGAATTTTCTTTTTAAATTACATTTCATAAATAATATGATTTTATAAAGTTTTTAATACTTCTTACCTTTAACATTTCACTTGCTAAAGAAGATTATCTTATAAATAAAACATTTTCCAAGAAATTTCAGTAAGTCACACAACCTCATCAGACTACTCAAAACCATGAATAATTTTCCACAGGTAGAACTATTTTTTTCAAAATCAATACTAAATTATGATGATTTTTGATGCAAAATCAAAAAAAATCATTTTGCAGATGAGAAAATAAAATCTTGATGCTTTAGTATTTTCTTACTCTTGTTATAGTCCATTATATATAAACAAAGATTTCTCTTTATGCATAAAAAAGATCTCTCTAATGGTTTTAGCTACAATAATTAATCTAGCCAATTTCTAAAACCATCATCTAAATTAGTGGTTCCAAAACTTTTTTCTCTGGGCTTCATTTTCAGAATGGAAATTTGCTTACGTCTCACCAAAAATTATGTGATAAAAAGTAAATTTAAAAATAAAAAACAGAACATTATTGATAATTCTCTCCTCCAATTTGCAGACCCTAGTTACTATATTCTTAATAATTGATATAATGCAAAAGTATCACAATGAGAAAATCGGTTAATAATTATTTATAACTATTTATACTGGGACTCATTATGCAGTTACAAGTAATCCATAATAATGTTTTAAATTTTGAAATCATGTTTATTTTTGGAATATGAATTTTTTTAAACTGTTTCTAAATCTCTGATTGTCTTTCAATCTTTCCGCCTCACCTGCTATCCTCTTCCAATGAACCTATGAGGCACGTCACACTGTCTGGGAAACACTGATCTAAGCTGATACCACCAGGTCACATATGGTAATAGTAATAGTAAAATTAGTCATTTCAGTATAGGAAATATTCAGCATTCACTGAGCAGACATTTAGTGTTATTGTTGGCTGAAGTTTATAAAAATCATTTTATCATAATGCTTTTTGAGGAAATTAGACTTCGCAAGTCCATTAAATGTTATAGTTCTTTCTAATATTAATTGGAATTTCCCACCAAACCTTTTGTTGTTGCTGTTGAAAGTTAACAGCTTTTCTCTTCTAGTTACACATGCAACCCATTCTTACAATTGTTGAGGGTTTTGTGATTTGGCAAATTAGACTTTGCAAGCCCACTAAATGTTATAGTACTTTCTAATATTAATGAGATTTTCCTTCCAATCTTTTTTTGTTTTTGGTAGTACAAAAAAATAACATTTTAATTATATTATTATTATCTCTTCTAGTTAAATGTGCTGCATATCATTATTGTTGCTGCTGTTGTTGAAAGTGTTCAAAGGATGTGGTTTTTGTTACTCAGTATAGATCTTTGTGGTTTTACAGTGTTACTCTATAGCCATCCTGGGCATGACAATAAACTACATCTAGTAGCAAGGCCTCTAATCGGGAGGTTTTGATGAGTGTGGAACTATCTTTTAATTGTTGCTGTTCCCAGATCCAGCCTGACCCAGCTATGGACAAATAGTGAACCCCCAAATTTGGGCCAAAACACTATGAAAGTATAAAAATACATTTTTATAGTAAAAATACCAGCAATACATTTGACAAAAAACAAATTACCAGCAATACATTTGATAAAAATAAATTATCAGCAATACATTTTTTTTAAAAATATATATTACCAGCAATACATTTTTGTTAAAGAAATTACTAATACTCCCAAGAAAATTAAATTTTAGCATGAAATGAACCATAAGGTATTGACATACTGCTAAACAAACAAACACTCTATAGCAATGCTTGGTGACCTTTTCTGTGCAATGCCCACTTTTCAACATTGGGAATCTGGAATGCTCACCAATCAATAATTTCAGAATTAACAGATTAAATTTAAATAATATTTATTTAAGTTTCACCTACTCAGGCTATGAACAACAATAAATCAAAACAGAATTTCCATGGAAACCCATTTATTTGTGTATTATAATATACAGACTATGACAAAAAAAATAAGAGCTCAGTATTTTTTAATGAGAGTCAAAACATTTAGAGAAAAGTTTGTTAATGAGAGATGTACATTTCCCCTTTTCGAAAAGACTGAGTCAATTTAGTGATTTTACCCTTGAGAACACTGTGTTTCCACAAGAAATGACGTAGGAAAGGAGAGAAACACAAATTCGACATTTGACCACAAATTTGGATACCGGATAGCTACACTCTTGTGTATCCCCATGACTTGATTTGTCTACCATTTTTAACTTCATTATCACATGAGAAACTCTTTAACCAAACTTACAAGCCCCCACCTGATTGACATCAATAATGAAACGATCAAATAGCCAGTTGGGCACACCCATGTTAATAATGTCTGTAAATTGTGATTCAAAGACTTCTGAAACAAATTTCAAATGTTTGTCAAAACATACATAATCACTGTCTGAAATTTCCTTGGCAACAACTGCCAATTGCAGGAAATAATGCAAATCCTTGCATAGGATATAGTGACAATAAAGTTGCATATTCTCAATAAAAAAAAAGAAATATAGTATCAATAAAAGTAACATTGTTCCCATGAAGTTACAAATTCATGTCATCAAAAATCTGCCATGTTGAAAATTTTAATTTTTTAACCTTTCAAATCATTTGCCATTGATTCTAAATTCTCAGTCTGAAGAAATTCTAATACACTGTTGAATAATTCCACAAGTGGCAGAGATAGTTTCCTTTTAAAAGCCACTGAATGGTAATTAACGGTCAGTTTGCATTGATGATTTCAAGGTTAGTTCAGCCATTACAAAAAAGTTATAGGTTTCAAGTCAGACACCTACCAGACATACTTGACACCCACCCACTGCCTCAAAAAAGGCTGAATGCCTACTACAGCCACTGGCATCCAGGTTACCAACCAATTTTCTATAGGATCTAATGAAGGGCTGTCTTCTTTAAGACCTAAAGGATTCATTTGTTTGGAGCTAGTGACTTGAGAAAACGGCTGTATACTGATAATACAAGAGTCATTAAAAAGTTCTAAGCTCACTTCTTCCTGTTTCCTAAACTCAAATCCTACATGTGTAGTCACCATTTTGGAAACAATGATGAGACCATATGCGTTGTGAAGGAGTTTTTGGAGGACCACAAGGCCAAATTTTTCCGTGACGACATTGCAATGCTTAAGCATCGTTGGACCAAGTGTATTGATGTCAAGAGGGACTCTATTGAAAAATAGTGAAAAACTGTCTTGTTTTTACAATTCCTGGGCTTTTCGAATAGCACTTGTACTTTAGATATCTCTGAATGAGTTGAATGCAATGCATGACCTCCATATAGAAACCTGGATTTTACAAGGCTATTTAAGTATATGACTCAAGTTTTTAGGTCAATATTTTGGTTTTGTAGCATCCTATGATCCTGAAAAAAAGTACTCCTAGCACAACCTATCCTGTGTTCAATTTCCTTATTTTCAATACTATGACTAACCCAAACACTGAGGTATTTAAAAAGTTTAGAATTTATCAATTCCACATTCTGAATTTTCATGATAGATTCAGGGTAGGCGCTATCATTATTCTCATTTTGATTCCAGATCATGGTTTTTGGTTTTGGAATGGTTTATCTGAAGTCCTAATTCTTGGAACACATACTGCAAAATGTTGATCTTTTGTTCAAGAATGTTCTTATAAACATCTATGTCATAAACAAGCCCCCCCCTCCCCTATGCATGCACACACACACACACACACATCATTGTTGGTACATTGGCCTCTGGATGGAAATCTATAGCACTGTTTTCTATCAACACATTTGTTTGGGATGAGGTGAAGTATATTTACAATCTCTTTACATCTGTGCTTATAAATGTTTGTTTATTTAATGGCATATCAACACCTTATGGATCATTTAAAATATATTATATGGTATTCTGCTTTCACAATTGAATACATGGTAGGTGATACTCAGCTTTTGTGCTTATACATGTTTGCGTGGACATAATCACTAGAGGCAGTGATATCTACATTTTATATTGTAGTTTTATTGAAGTTATATTTTGGAAGACAGTTTGATTTCTTTAAGAAATTGTAGGATTAATGTCATGAAAGTGTTCTTTCATGTTGGTTTGATTTTGTTTATAGTGCCATATCAACATCTATGGGTTATTTAATGCCAAAATCTAAATATTTTAGACACAATTTTATTGCTTCAACTACAGATAAAATGCACTGTTGGTCATTTTGCTATAAAATGTATTGCTGGTATTTTTACTGTAAATATTTATTGTTGGTAATTTTATTTATATAAAAATGTATTGCTGGTATTTTTACTGTAAATATTTATTGTTGGTAATTTTATTTATATAAAAATGTATTGCTGGTATTTTTACTGTAAATATTTATTGTTGGTAATTTTATTTATATAAAAATGTATTGCTGGTATTTTTACTGTAAATATTTATTGTTGGTAATTTTATTTATATAAAAATGTATTGCTGGTATTTTTACTATAAAAATGTATTTTTGTACTTTCATAGTGTTTTGTTTTTGTTTGGGTGGGTGTAACCTATTTACCCATAGCTGGGACCCTAACAGGTCATGGTGGACCTAGGAACAGCAGCAATTAAGTGGTGGTTCTATGCTCCTCAAAACCTTCAATCTCCCAATCACAGGCCTTGTTACTAGATGTAGTTTTTATCGTTATATTTTATGCTTATGCTGATAAATGCAGGAAACATAATCCATAAAAAGATTAAACAGACTCAGTCTGTTTAATCTCTTTATGGATTATCCATACTCCTGACAAGGTTTGAAATAAGTTGGTTTTGGGTTCTTCACCAGACATATGATTTTGTTGATCAATTCACTGTCGAAACAGTTAAATGTAACCGTCTCTTCTACTCTAATAGCTTCATGTCTTGCACTTCCCGTCTGTAGAACTCCCTTCCTCTTACTTGCTTCCCTGATAGCCATAATCTCCAAATATTCAAATGCAATGTCAATCAACATCTCCAGATGCCTTGATCTAATTCCCCATCCATCTCTTCATCCTTTTCTCTATCACGCTTCTTTACACTTGCTCCCACTCTCTGCAACCCCTTGCATGCTAGTGGCACTCCCACCTTACTTGGGTTGAAATGCTTAAAAAAAAAAAAAAAAAAAAAAATCTCCATGATATGATAACCTCATTTGTCTGCCATTTTCACTTCATTACCACAACATGAGAAACTCTTCAACCAAACTTAGAATCCATCACCTGATCTACATGAATAATGAAACGATCAAATATCCAGTCGAGCAAACCTATGTTAATAATGTCTGCAAATTGTGATGACATTCTAACATATAATGAAAAGGGTGCCCTGGGCAAAAACAGTTAAGAACCACTGCATCAGATCAAAGCAGTCAGTGGAGTCAAAGTGGTCATGTGCTGCTGAGAGATTGAACATATCAGGTTTAAAACTTTCCATTTGATAAGTACACTGATTCAAGGAGTTGTTTGATGACATATATGCCATCATTGCATCTCTTTTCTGAATGAATAAAACATATGGTAGAACATGAAAACAGATACCACATTACCCTCTTTGGGGAAAAGTCCAAATAATAAATAGAGTAAAGTTTGGATGTGCAGATAGTGTAATGGTTAACAAGCTCAGAAAAAGGAATTGGCAACCTGTTCAGATTCTGGCTGAGTTTGTTACATTCACTTTCACATAAATATAATTGAAAATGGCATGACTTCATTTATTCTCCTCTCAGCTATAGGTTCTATAGTAAAGCAGACTGGGCTCTCTAGCCATGATTGGTAACCAGTCTGGGAGAAAGACAACTCTGAATTCAAAAGTGGTATGTAGCATACTATACAGCCATTTAAAAGATTATGGAGTTTACAATTAACTAGGGGTTGTGAACTCTATGACCTTGACTGAGGTTGGATAAAAAATAAAGAAAATGTATATATAAGTAGGTATCACAGATGAAAATTTCAAACAGGTACTAGGTGTTATCTGATTGCATCTTCTTAATCTACATGATTAAAGAAACTTAGCAGTTTTTATTTCATCAAAATATCTCAAACCGTTTAATTTTGGCAGATTTATTTTTATTTTTACACATGTGCTCGACTTGTGCTCATTTTTTTATCTATTATGAATTAGGACAAACTACCATATTTGGACTCCTATATTTTAAAAAGCAATTAAGAACAACAGTTAAAATTATACTAGCTTGTTAGGTACATAACAAAGAAATTAATGATAAAATTACAGATAGTATCACTGCATATTTCTTAAATAAATTCAGTCTGAATATGCAAATTTTATAAATCAAAACTTGTGCAACGATGTGCAAACAACTCATAACCTGAGGTTTGACATTTCATAAAACTGGAAATGAGACCCACATTCATCCCAAATTTCATATATCACATTATAACTATACCAGTAACATGGCTAATTTTGGGGGGAGTGATAGAATGGATATATTCTGGATTATTCCACTTCAAAATTGAAAAAAATTGCTTTTTAACCTTTTGTCACAAGGTATTTGAAAGGCAGATTTTAGACTTGCTTGAATTGTGTCATAAAATGAATACTTCTTACACTAGAAATGCCAAATTTCATATCTAGCCATTTCTGGGGGATGCTCTTTCCATTTATCATGGTTAAAATGACCTAAAATCAACAGATTAGAATGTATATGGAGCAGATGCAGAACAAGTACAGTACTGTCCTGACTCAACATGTACAATTTCTGGACTGTAGAGAGAGAGAAGCTTAACACACACCAAGCAATACCCACTAATGATTACTAATAATCCGTATTAACTAAATATTACTAAGAAATAATAATAAATTAGGAAAATGAATATTAAATCATAAATTTGTATCTAGATAGCAATAAATCGTAACTAAAATCCATTCATTAGATAATTTAAAAAGTAAGAAAATTGTTTGAAGGGGTAACTTTAAACAAAATGTTACTTGGTAACTGAAATGCTGATAATTATTGTGAGAATACTGCAAAAACATAAAAGACATTCTAGAATTTTTTTGTAGAAAGTTTTTTATCTCATGCTTTGAATATGAACATTTTTCTATCAATAAGTCCTACGGTTTTTTTTTGTGATTTGAATCTGAGTGTAAAGTAAATAAATTGATTTTTGTATCATATTTTTTATGACGAAAACGGTTTTTAAATCCCATTTACATTTTACATATCATAGAAAATTAATATTTAAAACAAATTCTTTCCTTGAAAATTTCATCCATAGAAAACATGCTGGTCGATTCTTTTGTGTCCGTGTTGTGTATTGAGTCTCGTGTGGAGTTGAAATGATGGCCAAGCAAGTCGCACATGGTTACACATAATCGCACATGTGCAAAATGGAGCTATCGTTTCATATTTGATTTTGATTTAGTTTCATAGATTATTGAATGAGCGTTTTAATGATATATTTTAAGTGTTTTTATTTTTAGAAGAAGCATTTGAATTTTACAATCAAACTTTTCATTTGAATTGTTTATGAACTTTTTATTAAAATTAAAAAATATAAAATATATGAAAATGAAGCTTAGAATATAAACCCTGCGGAGTGCGCATATTACAAAATTTGAGGAAGTCTAAACTGCCGTCAGTGAAAAAAATGGCCAAAATTTTGCGAAATCACCAAAATGTCTATTTTCAAACTGTAATGTTCATCGCACACTGTCGTACATATAAAAATAAATAAGATAGAAACAAATTTCATGAAATAAGCTTTTATTTGGTATGCATTATGTTTTTATGGAGATATTGAATGAAATAACACGGCGAGTTGAATATATGCATTTTTTAGTGTTTAGTTAAGAATTTCATCGGCTGTAAGCTGAGTGTTGGGATACCTAATATAAGCAAATCTAATATAGCATTCAATGATATGTAGATATTTAAGCACAGTTGAGCAAAAGTAACTGCAAAAATTACATTCAACTGAGAAAATGATATTATAACTTATGTCTTTATTGTTTTTCAAATAACACAGTAGAGAATACTTTTGTCTTACTTACAGGTGGTGCGTGTAGCCTCGTGTGCCGATTATACAAAAAGAATTAAGAGCAAAGACAGCAGCAGGAAGTGACCAACAGGCAAAAGCATAACCACACCACTCAAGAATTTCCCCAAAGAAATTGGCAGCAGAAACATATTTGAAGAAACCACCTTTGAAAAATACACACAAATATTTCAATTAATTATAAAGGCATTTGAACAAAAGAGAGCCTAAAAATGCATAAAAATATTAAGAAAAACCTTGAAATTTCAATAACTCTTCAGATTACACTGGACAACAAAATCAAAATCAATTGAATTGTCTGCTACCCAGACAAAGGATGCTGCTGTAGAAAATGAAATAGAATATGATGGTTCTGAATCTGTGCTCAAAATTGTACGAGTAGATCAGCAGGTTTTGGAGACATGTGCACATCTGTCATAATATAATAATATTGAAGTATTCACTTGAGTTGGCATCACAGGATTCATTCATATTAGCTACTGAGGGTTACCTCAATTGGCTTCAACAAAAACACTTATTAAGTGACACTATAAATATAAATAAAAGTTTCGTCAATTAGCTGATTGATGCTACGTTCAGCATCCCCAATCTAGAGTTTCAGGGGATATCAGCAAATAAAGGATGTTCCAATAACTTGGACTGGTTTTAATGTGAATTAAGTTTCAGTGTCTAATGATTTTTTTCTATTTCTTTCAGATTTGGCAGACATTTGGGCAATATTATTTTCCACACATAATTGCTATGACTTAAATAACAGAGAAATAAATTTTCACCAATAACACTGATTTGTTTACTGTTGACGTTGAACAGTCTGAATTGAGACATCCTTATATATAATCCGTCTTACTGGAAAGTGTCCACTTGATTTGGCCTCACAGGATTTATTCATATTAGCTGCTGAGGATTACCTCACTTGGCTTCAACAAAAACACTTATTAGGTGATATTATTTAAGTCTATAAAAAAGCAAACATATCCTCTCTCTTTCTTCCTCTAAGATGTAGGTAAGGTGTCGCCATTGGAGCACATTCATTTCTTTGGTCAAATGACTACTGAACTCACACAGATGTGCACCACACACAGACACACTATTAACACCATAGTTTTAATATCTTTTCCTTTGATTTCAATTATGTACACATGTAATTCCTTTTGTTAATACATGCATTTAATTGCCATTTGTTTTAAATTCCATGCTTAGTGTTTTTTTTATTTTACCCAGACTCATGTGAGTCCACCAAATATTAAATATTTACATTAAATATTCACTGAAAAACATACACACCTCACAACCAAAGGGGAGAGTCCCTCAACACTTTACAGAATTTTCTTGGCTCGCAGAGAGCTGAAAACTATACTGATTTAAGAAATAATATGCTTCTTTTTTTTTTTTAAGATGCCATGCCTCTTCAGGATGTATGCAGTCATGGCTCTCCGTACTTCTTTTTTTTTTGTGAATCACTATGCATTCTTATGGAAGCTAATTTATTTCCTGTTGCCTTCTCCATGGTTTTGAATTCAGTGTAATCCTCCTCCAAGACTGGCTACCACTCATGACTAGAAAGTCCGGTCTACCCTGCTATTTAGGAGAATAGGTAGATTCATGCCTTTCCCATGAGTATTAGTGCTAAAGTGAACAGAATAGACTAAGGTGGAATTTCAACTCAACTCATTGATTACACTTTCTGCACTGATAATTGTCACACTGGCTACACATCTATCAGTCGGTCAGTTATGTCCCATTCGTGATACATGCATAGGCGATCATGTATCTTTCAATACATGACTGACAAGGCAGATATTTTTTCCCGCGGTAGGTTGCCATTTCTTTCTGCGGTAGATCAGTTACCATCCAAGGCTATAGAACCCAGTCTGTCCTACTATTTACCCATAGTTGGGGGTAAAAGAAGAGGATTCATACCTTTCCCAAGGGTATTAGCACATAAGTGAATGTAATGGATTCGACTGGAATTCGAACTCGGCTCTCTGATAAAATTGAATGCTTAATACCTTTAAAAATGTACTTCTTGCATTCTTGGGTACCATAAACAATGAGCTTGGTTCCATATTTGAAATGGAATCAAGATATCATCTCCAATTTAACCTAAGCATGGCAACAACCTTTTGCTAATTCTGACAATGTGAGACCAACTCAACACACAAGAACAAGTTTTTTCAAATATTTCTGAAGATATTAGAAATAATGTATTTTATATTTATTATTTCCAATTGTCATCTAAATTTTCTTGAATATAAATGTATTAATATACTGTTAATATTTACCTTTAATATAAATAAGCTCTGTGTACATTTTTTTTAAAATCTGATATGTTCTGACATTGCTGAGTGCAGATTTAGTATATTTGATTTAGACAAATACAGAATGATTTGTCTGGTTAACAGATGGGATATTTTTGGTTGTCCTGTGATAAGATCTCTTCTCAATCAGGCACATAACACAAAATGCTTACACAACAATTCTGACTACAGGTTCACAATTAGTGTATTCAATTTATCAAATACAAAATGATTTGTCTGGGTAACAAGACAGAATATGCTGATGTCCTAAGACAATTTGGTGTCTGCATCAGATCAGTTAAGCCTAAAAATACAGTTTTAAACCAGCAGCAAAATCTTTGCTGTCCAGTGTTATATATCATATATACAAGCTGGCCACAAAGTAGGTTTTTTTTAAAACTATTTTATTGAGGAATAAATTGTTTGATTTATTCTTGTATAAAGAATTCAATTTCTTATTACATTAGCAAAGCATTGACGACTTTCAAGATACTGATAATAACAGAGACACTTATTGGAAATTTAGGGTTACTCTTGAGACATTTGAAAGTACGTAAGGCATGATGGGAAATAATTTGAAAATGGGTGAAACATTATGGGAAGGAATTTGAAAATGAGTGAGGGATGATGAAATCAATTAGAAAATGGGAGAGGCATAATAGGAAACAATTAGAAAATGAGCGAGGCATTATGGAAATCAAATTGAAAATGGGAGAGGTATGATGAGAAACAATTAGCAAATGAGTGAGGCATGATGAGAAACAATTTGAAAATGTGTGAGGCATGATGGGAAACAATTTGAAAATGTGTGAGGTATGATGAGAAACAATTTGGAAGTGTGTGAGGCATGATGGGAAACAATTTGAAAATGTGTGAGGCATGATTGGAAACAATTTGGATGTGTGTGAGGCATGATGGGAAACAATTTGAATCTGTGTGAGGCATGATGGGAAACAATTTGGAAGTGTGTGAGGCATGATGGGAAACAATTTGGAAGTGTGTGAGGCATGATGGGAAACAATTTGAATCTGTGTGAGGCATGATGGGAAACAATTTGAATCTGTGTGAGGCATGATGGGAAACAATTTGGAAGTGTGTGAGGCATGATGAGAAAAAATTTGAATCTGTGTGAGGCATGATGGGAAACAATTTGGAAGTGTGTGAGGCGTGATGGGAAACAATTTGGTAGTGTGTGAGGCGTGATGGGAAACAATTTGGTAGTGTGTGAGACATGATGGGAAACAATTTGGAAGTGTGTGAGGCATGATGGGAAACAATTAGCAAATGAGTGAGGCATGATGAGAAACAATTTGAAAATGTGTGAGGCATGATGAGAAACTATTTGGAAATGTGTGAGGCATGATTGGAAACAATTTGGAAGTGTGTGAGGCATGATGGGAAACAATTTGGAAGTGTGTGAGGCATGATGGGAAACAATTTGAATCTGTGTGAGGCGTGATGGGAAACAATTTGGAAGTGTGTGAGGTGTGATGGGAAACAATTTGGAAGTGTGTGAGACATGATGGGAAACAATTTGGAAGTGTGTGAGGCATGATGGCAAACAATTTAAATCTGTGTGAGGCATGATGGGAAACAATTTGGAAGTGTGTGAGGCATGATGGGAAACTATTTGAAAATGTGTGAGGCATGATGGGAAACAATTTGAAAGTGTGTGAGGCATGATGGGAAACAATTCGAAAATGAATGAGACATGATGAGAAACAATTTGGAAATGTGTGAGGCATGATTGGAAACAATTTGGAAGTGTGTGAGGCATGATTGGAAACAATTTGAAAATGTGTGAGGCATGATTGCAAATAATTTGAAAATGTGTGAGGCATGATTGGAAACAATTTGAAAGTGTGTGAAGCATGATGGCAAACAATTTGAAAGTTTGTGAGGCATGATGGGAAACAATTTGGAAGTGTGTGAGGCATCATGGGAAACAATTTGGAAGTGTGTAAGGCATGATGGGAAACAATTCGAAAATGAATGAGACATGATGGGAAACAATTTGGAAGTGTGTGAGGCATGATTGGAAACAATTTGGAAGTGTGTGAGGCATGATGAGAAACAATTTGGAAATGTGTGAGGCATGATTGGAAACAATTTGAAAATGTGTGAGGCATGATGGGAAACAATTTGGAAGTGTGTGAGGTGTGATGTGAAACAATTTGGAAGTGTGTGAGACATGATGGGAAACAATTTGGAAGTGTGTGAGGCATGATGGCAAACAATTCGAAAATGAATGAGACATCATGAGAAACAATTTGGAAATGTGTAAGGCATGATTGGAACCAATTTGGAAGTGTGTGAGGCATGATTGAAACCAATTTGGAAATGTGTGAGGCATCATAATTGGAAACAATTTGGAAGTGTGTGAGGCATGATTGGAAACAATTTGAAAGTGTGTGAAGCATGATGGCAAACAATTTGAAAGTGTGTGAGGCATGATGGGAAACAATTTGGAAGTGTGTGAGGCATCATGGGAAACAATTTGGAAGTGTGTAAGGCATGATGGGAAACAATTCGAAAATGAATGAGAC
The DNA here is from genome assembly GCA_964036315.1 of Acanthosepion esculentum. Taxonomy (NCBI): domain Eukaryota; kingdom Metazoa; phylum Mollusca; class Cephalopoda; order Sepiida; family Sepiidae; genus Acanthosepion; species Acanthosepion esculentum. Next base: position 37,599,697 of record OZ038507.1, on the reverse strand, counting down.
ATGATGAGAAACAATTTGAAAGTGTGTGAGGCATGATGGGAAACAATTTGGAAGTGTGTGAGGCATGATGGGAAACAATTTGGAAGTTTGTGAGGCATGATGGGAAACAATTTGAAAATGTGTGAGGCATGATTGCAAACAATTTGGACGTGTGTGAGGCATGATGGGAAACAATTTGGAAGTGTGTGAGGCATGATGGGAAACAATTTGGAAGTGTGTGAGGCATGATGGGAAACAATTTGAAAATGAATGAGACACGATGGGAAACAATTTGGATGTGTGTGAGGCATGATGGGAAACAAATTGAATCTGTGTGAGGGATGATGGGAAACAATTTGGAAGTGTGTGAGGCATGATTGGAAACAATTTGGAAGTGTGTGAGGCATGATGAGAAACAAATTTGGAAATGTGTGAGGCATGATTGGAAACAATTTGGAAGTGTGTGAGGCATGATGGGAAACAATTTGGAAGTGTGTGAGGCATGATGGGAAACAATTTGAATCTGTGTGAGGCATGATGGGAAACAATTTGGAAGTGTGTGAGGCATGATGGGAAACAATTTGAAAATGTGTGAGGCATGATGGGAAACAATTTGAAAGTGTGTGAGGCATGATGGGAAACAATTCGAAAATGAATGAGACATCATGAGAAACAATTTGGAAATGTGTGAGGCATGATTGGAACCAATTTGGAAGTGTGTGAGGCATGATTGAAACCAATTTGGAAATGTGTGAGGCATCATGATTGGAAACAATTTGGAAGTGTGTGAGGCATGATGGGAAACAATTTGAAAATGTGTGAGGCATGATTGCAAACAATTTGAAAATGTGTGAGGCATGATTTGAAACAATTTGGAAGTGTGTGAGGCATGATGGGAAACAATTTGAAAGTGTGTGAGGCATGATGGCAAACAATTCAAAATTCCCTCAAATTAACCAATGTTAATGTTTGGTTCATTGTACATATCTAAACAGGAATATTAACAGGTGTTTCTTTTTACTTTTAAATAAAAATTGTAAATTTAACAATATAAATTTCCGTTGTAATTTTAAAATTGAAAACCTACAATTGGGCCACTTTTTAAGATAATATATTTTGTGATAAATTTAGGCTTTTCAAAAATTTTAATAAAAAATTTGCATGATAAATAATATATTAAGCAAAATGAGATTTGATAGCTGAGGAAAGTTAGAGAGTGCACAAAGCATTAAGCATTAAAATGAAAACATAAAAATGTTAGTCCCAATGAATCAGTGAAGAATTCCATTCTGGTCAAATTTTGCATATAAAATTCATTATATTTCTTGTCAATTCCAAGAGGATTACATTGAAAGAGTTACCTTTTGGAATCTTGTAATCTTTCTCTCCAGGTTTTCTCAAATTTCGAAGAATGTGGTCTGAATGAATATTTATTGCCATCCCAATGAAAAATAAGAAGCATCCTGAAAAAAAGTGAAGACTTTATAAAAGATTAAAAAACAACTTGCATTATTAAAACATTTTTTACAATGGCATCAAAAATATTTTTAGGATCATTTTATCTATCAGATCATAGATTGAAAGTTATATTCTTCTTCTTGGCAGACATTGATACAATTTAAAGCTTTTAATAGAAAACTTACAATTTATTTTTTAAAATCTCTGAGAAGTATTTCTCTCTAGGAATATTTTGTTTACTGTTTTTTTTTTTTTTTTACTCAAAATATTTCAGCTTGTCTAGGTTTGATTCACTGTAGGTAGATATTTTAGAAATGGAAAGACATTAGAAAATGTGTGAGGCATGATGGGGAAATAATTTGAAAATGGATGAGACATTATGAGAAACAATTTGAAAATGAGTGAAACATTATGAGAAACAATTTGAAAATGAGTGAAACATTATGAGAAACAATTTGAAAATGGATGAGACATTATGAGAAACAATTTGAAAATGGATGAGACATTATGAGAAACAATTTGAAAATGAGTGAAACATTATAGGAAACAATTTGAAAATGAGTGAAACATTATGAGAAACAATTTGAAAATGGATGAGACATTATGAGAAACAATTTGAAAATAGATGATGTTGGTTGTTTGGGGTTTTATGGCATATCAACCACTATGGGTTATTTAATGCCAGATCCAGTATTTACTAAATATATCAAAAACGTATAGCTGGCAACATCATTGTTTCAAAAACATATAGCTGGCAACATCATTGTTTCAAAAACGTATAGCTGGCAACATCATTGTTTCAAAAAAGTATAGTTGGCAACATCATTGTTTCAATGGGCTGGAAAAGACCTGGAAGTTCACTATTTTCCCATAGCTGGGACCCCAACAGGTGCTACCACCCCGGGTCAGGGTGGACCTGGGAACACCAGCAATTAAGAGGTGGTTCCACGCTTCCTCAAAACCTACTGATCAGAGGCCTTGCAGTTGGATGCAGTTTAACGTCGTACCCAGGACGTGAAAATGGATGAGACATTATGAGAAACAATTTGAAAATGAGCGAGATATGATTGGAAGCAATTTGAAAATGAGTGAACATGATTGTTAAAGGCCTAATAGGAATCAATTAGCAAATGGAAAGATTTCTTGTTGGGCTTGTGCTACCTCTAATCCAATCATATTGTCACATTTCTTTTTTTCTTTACTTGGTGAGTATGTGTGTTTAATCATTGAGTTTTATTATGGTAATATCACTTCTTGCCTATTTTTTTTAACTTTGTGGATGATAAAATACATTTGTTCCAGATAAGAAAGGAGGAGGACATTTTCTTAAATTCTCTGATTTTCCTTCATGAATTCTACCATATCACATTTTGCAGAATAATTTTTTAATGCAGTGAATTCAATCCTTACATGATGTTATGATTAAGGCCTTGTCCTAAACTAAGTTTTAAGAATAATTAAACTCTTCCTACATTAACGTCATTGCATTATAGAATATCACATAGACTATAGAGTTTTGATGTTCCCACTATGTTTTAGAAGTAGTAGGCAAAATTATAAATAAAAAAAATTAATTTCTGAAATATTATCACCTACTTATCATCTTAAAATTTTATTAATATTAACCCAGCATTCTTAAGGACAAGTCATCACTTTGTTTCTGAAACCAATACTTGGATAAGCAAAAACAAAACAAAAAAAACCCATAGGCCCTGTACCAAAGGGAAGGACAATCCAAAATGCACTCACCGACCAACCTCAATATAAACTCTGGCATAGGGCTTTGAGGTCAGTCTTTTCTACCCTTTCACCAGAAAGTGGGACAGGCTAGTCAACTCCACTGTAACCACCAAAGAACTAATCAGGATTACTGTCTCCTATAAAGGAAGAGTATCTCTCTCTCTCTCTCTCTCTCTCTCTCTCTCTGCCTGCTACAAAGATGGAAGGCCCACTCTTTCTCTCTCTTTCTTTCTGCCTGCTATAAAAAAGAAAGAGTCACTCACTTTTTCTCTACCTCTGTTCCAATGTACTGGGAACTACAAACTCTGTCTCTCAAACAAGGATACAAGTTTGTATTTGTATTCAAGATAATAAACCTTCCAAAAACGTTTGCCAAATGTTCATCCATTTTGAATTTTAAAAAAACATTTTGTGCCAATCTCTAGAATGTACACAAATTCTGTTTTTTGTTTTTTCTGTTTTTTGTTTGTCTCCTTTTTTGTTTTTTACTTAATTCTGTTAAGGCAATACTTTTAGATTTTGCATGGTGAAGTAATGGATAGTGACTCGAATTGAGAAATCGGAGGGCTGAGTTCGAATCCCAGTCAAATCCATGACATTCACTTACATGCTAATACCCTTGGGAAAGAGTATGAATCCTCTTCTTCTCCCCCTAGCTATGGGTAAATAGCAGGACAGACTGGGTTCTGTAGTGTTGGAATTTAATTTGAGAACAACAATTCACAAGTTCACATTCTCGCTATTTTTTCTATCCTCACTCCAACCTCTTTTTAATTTCAAAACCGGCTCCCAATGCCTAATTCTTATCAGAGATAAGAATATATTTTCTGGCTAATGAGAGAGCTGGAAAACACAAAAAAGAATTCCACCACCATCATTCTTTCCATGGTGCCATAAAGTCTGGGAGAAACCTCACAGCTTCTTCACACCAACCTGTTTTCAGTACCTTCGAAACCGGCTCCCAGGGCCCTGATTCTTATCAGAGATAAGAATGTGTTTTCTGACCAATAGTGGGGCCAGGAAATTTGTACAACGATTTTGGAGGGAAAAATCCCCGATCCATCGGAGCCTACCAAAACTCCATAAATTTGGAGAATCTTGCCTATTTTGTCAGTGAGAATTCTGCCCACCGTCTGTGAGGTCGACATTAGGGAGCTCCAGCGCCTCTTTCACCAAAGAAGAACTACTAAAGTACTACTGACGAGCCCACTGGACTTCTGTCGTCGACCTAGCAACTCACTCAACTGCAGGATTCCTTTATCTGCAAACAGGTTTCCAACTCTACAAGAACTGTGAGTGTATCTATCTGAACCTTAACAATAATATCTAATTGCTTAAAGAACTTTTTAGACGCTCAGAGAAATATTTTGGAGCAAGCCTTTTTCAAGTTAAGAACATTTTCTCTTTTCCCTTTCTTTCTCTCCTAATCATCCCTTTTTTTTTCCTTTACCTTTTTTTTTCTGTATATATTGTAAATAAACACTTTCTTCTTTTGTTGTTACTCACCGAGCAGGAGTTTTTCTTTATCCATACGCGCCTAAAAGAGAGAGAGTTTGTCCGCTCTAATCTTGCTGTTTTACTTGCGTTTTTTTTTCGCAATTATTTTCAGCCCTATTTTTAACCTCAACCCTTTGATGCGGGAAAGAGCAATAGCCTTGGATGCCAACTGGTCTACCGCAGAAAGTAATGGCAATTTACTGCGGGAAAAAATCTGCCTCATCAGGCATGTATCAAAAGATACCTGATCGCCTAAGCGTGTATCATGCATGGCACATAACTGACTGATTTTTCAGTGGAGAGGTGTGAGTGGCATAACTCCTAAAGGCTAAAATAAAATCCCCCAATACATTTGTTGTATTCCTCTATGTCAGTTCCTACAATGAAAAACAATAAAACTTTTTCATCTGAAGCAGTTTCCCAAACTTTTTCTATATGCTGCCCACTTGGATCCCAAGCCACATCCCTAGTGCCTCTCTCTACCCATATAAAGACCTTTCTTGGCACTCCTTCTGGAGAAGCAAAAACTTAATTTGAAGAATTAAACAAGCAGTTCCAAAATGTCTTCTAACTGCTGCCTCCTTATCTCTCAAGCCCCATCTCTATTACCCCTCTCTCTTACACATGGAAAATGAAGTCAGTCAAATTCAAATTCTGGTCAAGGCTATTGTGTTCACTGTGTTAATGTCCTTGGGAAAGGTAGGTGTTAAATTATTTTAAGGATATTACCCAGGCAACAGAAAGTCTATTCCTGAATTACTCTGACAAGAATTCCTCTGGCAACTTAAAGTATTGTGATTTGACTAAGCATAGCTTAGATGTGGCACAAAGCCAGAAGTATGGGGTACCCAGTGAGAATTGAATTCACTATTCAGTCATAAATGATCTGGCGAGACCAGCTTGCTAACCAATAAACCACGTTGAGATGCCCAAGGCAATTGAAAATATTTTTTTACTGGAGAAAAACAACTAGCTTAAATTGAGCTACTTTGGCAGAACCCAGCTGAACCAGCAGGGAGACAGGTTAATCCAACAAAGCATTAGTTGTTATAACCAAGAGAGCATAAGTTCAATCCCTATGCCCAGTAAGAAATATTGTCCATAGAACAGAACTTAACAACAGTAATCTATCTCTTATCCCCCTGTTACTGGCTGCATAATCTAACATGGTTGTGGGATGCTGCACCACTGAACACATCACTAACTCAATTTATAGTGGTCATGGGAGAGGACCCAAGTTTCATCAAAGTTCCTTTCTGTCCATTCAATGTTCATCTCTTATTTGTTTCTCTTTTCCTGCACTGTTTACTGACAGATCATCATGGGAAGTTCGTCAGATCTTATGTGGTCATATAATTTCATTTTCTTTTTTTTCAGATTTTCATGCCAACCAACATGATGTCTGATAGTTTTCTTGATATTTTCATGTGCTATGTGGTTCTTGTTGGAGACGTCAATGGGTCTTCTAAGGCATTTCATTTCCACTGCTTGAATCCTTCCCTAAAGCAAGAACCGAAAACTCACATGCATGCAAGAAAATGGAACCAGTGAATGCAGGAATTTCAGCTCTCTTCTTAGACTGATTTTTGTGTCTCTCCATTTGGGCTTCTGTCTTGCCAATTGTTGCAGTCTGCATAAGTATTGCCAGTATTTCAGTCATGTGCACTTTTGCACTGATGATGGCGCCAATGTATTTACACTGCTTCACTGTATCCAGAATGAACAAGTGTTGCCTACTGACATGGATGTTAGTTTTGATTTCTCAATACTGATCTCCATTTTGTACTTGATCAACATTTCCTCCAAATGGTTCATCAGTTCTGCCAGTTTTTCCTGTCAGCTCATCAATATCATCAGTGAAATGTCTCCCAATGTTGACAGTAGCAGAGTGTCATTCCAAGGCATCAGCCATTAGACATTCCAGGAAAATGTTGAAGGGTGTAGGAGTACAGAAGAAAATGGTGAAATAACCAAAAGGCCAAAACCCTTTCGTGTCACATGCTGTTTTTGCAGAAAAAAAAAGAAGAAAGAAAAATACCTCTCCACTGAATGAGGTCTGTGAGTTCATGTAAATTAGCTTCTGTTAACCAATTGTGGTTCAAGTGTCACTGAGTGGAGTGGATTGCATGGGAAAATATGCTAATCCATTTCCATGCTCCATGAATAGAAAACCATAAAGAGTCCAGCAAACTACAATAAAAGCAACTGACATTTCCTACTAAGGAGGGATTTTTGTGAGGAGGCTGCGTGTGTGTACATGGAGATTTTAACTTTGTGAGCTTTTATTATACAAAAGATAGGGTTGCAATCTAATAAGTGAGAATTTGACAGAAGGTCTACAGGAAAGCAAAATAACTCATGTTACATAATAGTGAATTTACAATAAATTGAAATGAAGTTTAGGGGTAAGAGTCTGGTACTTTAGGGACACTCTACAGAAGAAAATGGTGACATACCCCAAAGGCAAAAATGCTTTCATGTTGCATTCTGTTTTTCAGAAAAGAAAGAAGAAAATATCTTTCCACTGAATGAGGTCAGTGTGTTCATGTAAATGAGCTTCTGTTAAGCACTCATGGTTCAATTGTCAATAAGTCGAATGGACTGCGTAGCCAAATATGCTAATCCATTTCCCTGCTCCATGAAAAGAAAATTGTAAAGGGTCCAACAAACTGCTATAAAAGCGATTGACTTTTCCTACCTGACTGAGAATCTTGGGAGGTTGTGTGTGTGTGTGTGTGTATACAGTATACTTTGTAACTTTCTGAGCAATTGTATGCATTCTAATAGAATAGGAAATACAAGACAGCCTTGACTTGACAGAACCCAACTGACACGTGGAACCAATCATTGACAATTCTTTGAATGAGGACTGCACTATTGGCTTTTGTGTACAGCTGTTGCATAATGTTGATCAGCTTGTAGTCTCTGTTATGCATCTATATAATTGTCCATGGTGCATCGTGTCATATTCAGTCAAATGCCTTCTTGAATGAAGATGTAGTACATGTTTTATTGTGTTGGCTCACAGAGAACACAAAGATTGAGTATCTAGTCTGTAGTGCTTTTTCCACTGCACAACCTAACTTGTTTTTATGCAATAACTTCTGTCCATGATCAGAGTTTGGTTAGAATTATTTTGAGCATCACTTTGCTTGTGTGAAGGATCAAACTGACAGTTTTGTAAATTTTGGTAAATTTGTAGACTACTTTTTTTGGGTAGAATGATTATTAGTTACTTTGTCCATGTTGTTGGTTATTTTCTAGTCTGCCAGATTTTGTAGCAGATTGTAGCTGAGGATAAATAGTAGAGTAGATTGGATCCTTTATCTTTGATAAAGCAACCAGTCTAAGAGAAGAACAACTCTGAATTCAAAACCAGAGAGAAGAGAACCAGAAACCACTCCACTATCTCTCTCAAGAAGTCATGGCCGTGGAACAAAGTGTAATTGACAAAATGCTCAACAAACAGAATTGATAAAGTTCTCAACAAACAATAAGAAAAGAAAGAAAAAGCACAGAACAAAACTAGGCAAAGCAATAGTAAAAAGGCAAAAATTCATAAAGTAAGACTGGTGTTCACATGCAAAAGGGATACAGTCAAGTGATGTAGCATTCTGACATCAAGACAAGAAAGAACAAAAATATAGTGGGTGAAACCAAGTAGTTGATTTTTATTGGTTAAGAAAAAATCCCAGCATGCATCTGTAGGATTAGATTATAAATTTGGGGAGGCAGGATGTTTTATGTTTTTAGTAATCATTCCTACAGATTAGAACTAACAATGGTACTTTGCAGATATTAAAAAAGAAGGCTTGGAGAGTCATGACCTGAATGAATATGGCATTTAAAGAAGAAATGGAGTTACAGTCAATTATGATGACGTTATTCCAGGAATAGTGATTTATATTTTCCTTCCTAATGTGATCTGATTTTATGATCTCTTTTTGGAATTGGAACCTTATAGTGATCATCAAATTTTATCAAGTGATGACTGGTTTCACTTTAATACTCTCTGACAGAAATGCATATGATGTTGTGTATGCAGTTTTTAGTTACATTTTCTTTCAGTGAGTGTCTTTTATGAGACAGGTGTATACAGTGGTGTTGCTCTTAAACACAGTTCTTAACTTGTATAGTTCATGTTTTTTTGTACTTTTATAAAGCCATGTTGCTGATGTTAGCTATGATGACTATTACATGTTATTATTTTTTAAATCTATTTCTCTCTTGGAAGACACAGATATAAGTTGGGTAACTATTTTTGAGAAGAGTTCTCCAACAGGCTCTTTGATGTTGATAGTTATCTGGGCAACCATTTATACATACAACTATATTATCCCACAATGCAATGCAATTAACAAAAGAAATCTATGGAACTACCTAAAACTCACACAAAAATAAAATTAAAAAAAGGTACTCTCTCTGGAATGAGTTTATAGTGGTTGATTGATTTTATTTTTATTTTTTTTTTTACAACTTCTTGACCCTTTGTGGGTTAAGGCCAAAATATATCTTGGATTGTAAGAATAATTCTATTTTTTTTTGCAAGTGGCTATTTTTTCAAGAATAACATTGATTTTTCCAGATACAAATTTATTTAACCCATATCTGAGGGGAAGTAGATGCATATATGAAATATGAAACCAGAAAAGAAGAAATCAGAATCTACAAGGTGGTAACAGTGCCATAATAAAATTCTGGGTCAGCTAAAAATCATCTTGATTGGAATAGAAATCAAAAGAGGTGAATTGTATAGAGAAGGGAGGGGGGGTAACAAAGAGATTGAAAGCTGAAATAAGAATGGGAAATACTGATTATTAACAGCATCTCAAAATTTCAGATAAAAATAGCATTCTTTCTTTAGTTTATCTTTTCAGCATCAACGGATCTAATAAAAATTTTCATCTCAAAGCACAGAATAGAAAAATCGATTAATATTTTATGCATTTTGAATTCTCCCAATATTTGTGCAGAATCTTGCATTATAACGATCAACCCATTCTAAATTGTTTTCAATTAAGAAGATAATTGACAAGTTCAAATTGAATGATTGATCATTATAACCTTTTCTGAAAGACATTGTATAAGATGTGAACAACATAAAGAAATTGTTTGATGATATTGATTGGTTTCTCTTGTTTTTTTTTCTACTTTATTTCCTTCTTTAGAATTTTGAACTTTGAAGATGAAACTGACTTTCAGTTTCATTTAATCAATGCTAAAGACTATTTTTAGAGTAATAATTTCCAACAAGTCATTAATATCTATGAACATAACTTGTGGAACCGTGAAAAGGGTTAAAAACAAAAATAAGATAATTTTAGACTATTCACAGAATGCCATTCACCTGAGGATGACTGAAGAATGGATCATTGCCAAGAAAGTAATAACAAAGATGAGGATAGTAGGTCTTCCATCTAAGAAAACCAATTATATATTAATAACAACTCTCACATCCAGTACAGATGAGTGTGGTTGGCTATTTAAATTTTGATTTTTTCCAACCTTTTGACTGTTCTTCCAAAAGCCCACCCCAGTTTATTTTATTTTCCATTTTTTTTTCAACCTGTCTGTCTTCTTCCAACTTGTCTATTAATTTCAACACATTCTCCCTTCTTTTTCATCCCCAGAACAAATTAATTTTGAATGAATTTTACAACCGACCCTTTTATTCTAACTGGCACTAATTAAACTGACTGGTCCATTCATAAAAAATAGGGAAAAATAATTGGGGGGGGGTATAGATGAGCTTTCATTCGACTTTTCTTGAGTCATGACATTTGTCAGAATCAAAAAATATTGACTTTTTTATCATTTTAGAAAGAAGATGCTGTTAAATCAATTCTTGACTTTTTAAAGAGTTATCTGTGCTTTGATTTTTATTTACCAATGTCAAATTTGAAACTATGCTTACATCATTGGTAACTGTGTGCTATGACAAACTGACATCATCAGTAGCATGCAGGTAATGATGATGTAAGCACAGTTGAATTTGGTGCCACCTCAGAATGTCAAAAAAACTAGGAGACCCAAGAGTTAACCCAGAAAGTGACCTCTAAGCCACCAAGTGCAGAATCAGGTCTTGAAGAATGTTGGTGTGTGCATCATTCATCAACATAAACAGGAAGTGAACCCAGCCGAACAGGAAGTCATGCTCACCTTGCAAATTTGAATGATTTATTGGTTGGTGAGTGAAAACTCATTGGTAAGATATTACCAAAGAAAGACAGGTTTCTAAAGAGAAGAGATGTGAGTTCAAACAACACCAGAGACTCATTCTTTATTTCATATCCATGCTGCTTACTTAATGGTAATTGAATAACAATTTGAGAATTGTAATAAAAGAATAATTATAAATAATTAATAATACTTCATCTAAGAAAGTTCAATATGATTAAAGAGAATATTATTCAGTAGTAATAGTTTTAGATTAAAGTATATTCATAAAATGTGTTGATTCTGACACAGCAAGTTGAAATATCAAAGATGGTTATTTCTGTTTGGAGTAAAGAATGAATTTTATTACTTCCCACAATTCCTGTTTCTGTAATTTTCATTTAACCGATCAATGAACAAGGTTCTATTTTAGAGACAGTAATTATTAATGTGTTATAGTTAGAAAACTATAATACCAGATTTTTATTTTAATTCAACACTAGACTTTATGGGGGGGAATTAATGGGCTAATACACTACCAGCAAAGCAAATCATTTTATGCACTCCACGCAGTGAAAGATGTTTAACATATTTTAAATCCTTTAAATTACAATGGAAATCTATCGAATATTTCAGGGTACAGTAATACCTTGAGATATGAGTTTAATCCATTTCGTAACCGAGCTCATATGTCAAAAGAATTTTCCCCATTTAAAATGACTGAAATAGATTTAATCCATTCCAACCCTGTAAAACGTCCCCAAACCATCGTAAATTATGAAAAAGACACGTTTTTAATTAAAAGACATATGTATACTTTACCAATGCTTAGCATAAATATAAAAGAAAAGAAAAAAAGTGTTATTTAGTACTGTATTCTTACCTTAGAGAAAGATGTATACGGCTAATGGAGATGAATGGTGGAGGAGGAGGAGGTGATACAGACTGTAGACACGTAAACAAAAACTTCACTTTCTTAACATTAAATGAACTAAAATTTCACTTTCTTAAACTAAACCTAAACTTAACATTACGTATTGTATAAATTTCTCATTTAATCATCACTTGTTTTTACCTTTTTGGCTGGACTTTTGGCACTTTCACTTACAGATATTTTGAAAAAAAAACAAAACTTTTTAAAATGTTACAGAAATGCGACAAACAAGTGTCATTATAAAGTGCTGCAGCACGACCAGTTGAAGCGTTTTTCTGGACGTTTCTTTTCAATGAAACTTGAAAGCTTCTTTCACATTGTCAACATTTCTTTAATTTCATTTGTAGAAATCACTCCCTCCACTTCTACCTCTTCTTCACTACTGAGCTCTTGCAGAATCTTTGTATACTGCTTCTTCTGTAGCACCTTCAACTCTTTAGTTGAGAGTTCCTCCTCATGTACCTTGATGAGCTCGTTTACATCATCCTCATCTACCTCCAGACCCATCGACTTTCTGAGGGACACAATCTCCTCCAACATTTCTGCCTTGGGTTTGGGTGCGAGTTCAAATCCTTTCAAGTCCATGGGTACATCAGGCCATAACTTTTTCCATGCCAAGTTCAAGGTTCTTCTTGTAACCTCTTGCCATGACAAGTCAATGATGCTCAAGCATGTCATGATGTTGAAATGACCTTTCCAAAACTCTTGAAGGGTAACATTGGTATTTTCTGTAACCTCAAAGCAGTGGCAGAACAAGTGTTTTGTGTAAAGTTTTTTTAAAGTTGGAAATGGCTTGCTGATCCATAAGTTGTAAGATTGAAGTTGTGCTAGGTGGGAGATAGAGGACTTTTACAAACTTGAACTCATTGAAGATGTCATCTTGAAGACCAGGTGGGTGGGTTGGCATTGGAGCATTATCAAGGACTAGTAATACTTTCAGCAAGAGTTTATTTTCTAAAAGATATTTCCTCACTACAGGATCAAAGATGATATTTACCCATTCAACAAAAAACTGCCATAAAACCTATGCCCTAGGATCGAGCGCCACATAACCTGCAGTTTTTCTTTAAGAATCTTGTGAGTCTTAAAGGCTCGAAGATTATCAGAATGGTACACTAGTAGTGGCTTTATTTACAGTCACCACTAGCATTTGCACACAATGCAAGGGTCAAACAGTCCTTCATGGGTTTATGGCCTGGCAGCGCCTTCACCTCTGCAGTGATGAAAGTCCTCCATGACATTTTCTTCCAAAACAAGCCTGTTTCATCACAGTTGAACACCTGTTGGGGGATGTACTCTTCCTTTGCAACAAGTGCAGCAAAACATGTGATGAACTCCTCAGCTGCTTTAACAGTTGCACTCACAGCTTCACCATGCCACACCACCAAGTGGATGCCAGTTCTCTTCTTGAAATTTTTGAACCAGCCATGACTTGCCTTAAAGGTATCGTCTGCTGCCTCTTTTGATGTTGACAGTATTTTCTCCTTCAAGCTGCCATAAATAACACGCGCCTTTTCACATATCGCAGTCTCTGGTAATGTATCTCCTGTGAGCACTTTCTTCTTCACCCACACTGGCAGAACCTTCTCCATATCTTCATGGATATTTGTCCTTAACTGGGACAGAATTCTAGTTCCTTTTGCTGTTGTTGCACTTTTTATAGTGTCCTTTTGTTTAAGGGTGGTACAAATTGTACTGCGCTCGTACTGCCTTACTAGTTCAATCACTCATACACCACTTTCATGTTTTTTTTATTATTTCTTGCTTTACTTCTATTGACATCATTCTCATCTTCTTCTCACCACTGTTCTTTACACTCACTTTCTTTGGACTCATGATGGTACACAAAAAAAATAATCACTGTAATGTAATTAGAAACTGTAAAAATGATGCACAAACATGGACAATGAATGAGATACGTCTTTACAGGTAACACACGAGAAAGAACGAGAAGCTCATTGTACTGATGCTTTACCCATGTGCCAACTAGCGGCAGCTTCCTGAAGCAAAACTTGTATCTCAGAAATTAACTCATATGTCAGTCAAAAAAATGGCCCGAGCTACCACTCACATCTCAAAAACTTGTGTGTTAAGCTACTCGTATCTCAAGGTATCACTGTATTAACAATTTCATTTTTCTCATATTTCAACACCATTTAATTATTTCTTTAAAAACTAATAATGCAAATGGAGTTTGTCAATCCTTCAGACTATCATCATATCTGAGAATTGATAGAATACACTACTCAAACCAGCTAAATGACTGAAAAAATTTACTACCCAAATTAACAAAATGGCTGAAAAAACTTTACTACTCAACACCAAAAAATTGATGAACAATTTATTACTTAACAAAATGGCTACAAAAAATTACTCTGCTTGCAAAAAAAAAAATGAATGAACGTTTGGCTCTTACTGCCTAACAAAATGGTAGTGTTTTAATTTTCCCAATAACGAAGCATCTTTTGTCTCTGTGTTCTAGAGGTTATAAACTAGGATAAATCTGATAGTGAACAGAATATTCATTTTATGCCGTGTGAGCTATAACAAATGATATGGAGTAGACTTTAGTGTTAGGCTTTTCTCATTTAACAGAATCAAGTTTGAATAATTTTGTAGGGAATTTCAGGTTGCCTTTCTGAAATCTCAGTAGAAAGTGTGATGGCGTCTTTCTCTTTGACAAAATGTGTGAGAAAATTGGCAAAGTATACATATGAAGATGTTTGACATCAGAAAGGGGAAAAGGTCTCAGTCAAATAAAATATAATCAAATATATACAAACCTCCAATGAATCTAATACTAAATATCCAGTCAGGTGGGTAAACAGCATATTTCAGCAGGTAACGAGTTTGCTGGTAACCATTGAAAGAGCAGTACATGAAGGCCAGAAAAACTGTCAATAATGTTGTTGGCTTTCCTCCTCGTATTAGAAAAGGAAATATAAATGTCCTAAAAATAAACCAAAGAAAAAAATTAATGCAATCACACAGAGAAAATCAAATACAAGTATTGCAGTGATTGACCTAAAAAACGTTCAATTTTTTTTCCTAAAATTTATTACAATCACAGTACAGACAGCCATGATTGGAAAGAAAGTCCGATTAAAAACAAGTTATGCTGACAATTTGAAAATGTTAGGTGGATTTATTTTTAATCAAGTTCTTACTGCATTATTCTTCCTTGAATGTCATGTCCATTCAGACAGGGTTGGCATATACAACCCCTAAATCCTCTAACTGAGGAGGAGCTTTATTGGGGGCCCCAGGCAGTGCTTTGTGACCCTTGCTATCTTATCAACATTTGCTTTTTTTTGTAGTAGTAGTAATAGTTGTTGTGACAAAAGAAATGACTTACCCCGGAGATTGAAACAAGCACAGACGTGTCTTGTATGCAAAGTGCTGAAAAAAAATATGGCCACTCTTGGAGACACAATTTATGAGTGCTTGTCTCATCTCTATGAGACGGGATTTGAGCATATATAAATTCTGGCCTACTTGAGGAGACATAAAAAGTGAGATGCTAAGAGTGACGAAAAATGTCTTTTCTTTCTTGGGCGGATTATATTTGCTAGTATGACAAGTGAATTGACAGGAGAAAAAGAAGGTGAAAGAGACACGACAGACTTTGCCAACTGAAAAGTGCCCAATGTGGTGAAGAAATAGAGCCCCAGAATCTATTTCCTTTAGGTGCGTGAGGAAGAAGAAAAGTCAGTCTGCCGGCTCCCCACCACCATTTATTTTTTCTACATTTTTCTACCTACATTTAATATGTTACAAATTAAACAACTGACAGTTATTAAAGAATGAAAACTTTTTGCTTATTTTAACATAATTCTGGGGGTCTTTCGTGCTAAGTCTATAAAAAATACTACATGAAAATCACTATTTTTTTATCCATAAAGTTGAATGTGTTAAAATTATCTTTAATAGGAAAAATCTCAAGTTGATGTTAAAAACTGGCACAAAATATTGTTGATTTATTTAAGATGGAATCATCTATTGTGACATGTCTCTAATTTGCATTTAGATACATTGTATTTATTTTCAACTTTTCTAGCTGAATTGTTCACCTATATTGCATATGGTACATTATTGTACATAATTAGATAACAATAAAATTTGTAATTTATATGAATACTACATTATGACAATTGAGATGTAGTAGTAGAGGGGATATCATAGATTTGTGGGGAGGATGACTCTTACACCAGCCCTGCATTCAGGATATATGTAAGCAATCATGGCTCTTCACAGATTTCATTTCTTTATTATATGTGAATTTCTATGAATTCTTGGGAAAGATAGTGGAGTGAATTCCTGTTGCCTTTGTGAACATAAAATGGGACCTATCTCTCAGTCTTTCATCAACCAGACAAATCAATCCCCCTGTTATGATTCACTTCGTATTTGTGCCGATGTATACCAAAACTGGAAAAGGCTTGTGGCATATTCACAAGAAACAGAAAATGAATCAATAGTCAGAAATGAAGACAAGTCCAATTCTCAATAATTTAATTTTTATCTCAATGAGGTTCCTCCCCACTGTTTAAACCTACTCTCCTCTCTGGTAGTAGGTAGGTGGCACATAGGTCCCTTCAACTCTTCTCTTTACTTCAGCCAAATGACTGCTACCAATCTGACTGGTTGGATGGACAGCTCCTCTCTCTGCACAGCCCTAACTGGGACTCTACTTATATAAGAATGTAAGTGGAAACATCCGGTTTCCGACAAAGCCCCACGTGATCTCATTTTGCATTTATTTGATTATTATTTTCTTCCCCTATGCTCAAGTGGATTGCCGCTTTGAACACTTGACTTCAAAGACTTTATCTTCCAGGCATTAAAAAACAACAAAACCAATACTTCTGATTCTGATAACATCATTTAGGGCCCACTTGACTTTGTGTATGTTCAGCCGGTCATATGGGCAAGCTATTATGCCATATTTCCTTCACAGTTTGGAATTCAATGTTTGCTCCTCTTAGACTGCTTGTCACCCAAAGCTAGAGAGATCAGTCTGCCCTGTTATTTAACCCAGACCTGGAAAGAGGGGAAAAGATAGGAATTTATGCATTTCTCAAGAGCATTAGCACAGGAGTTAATACAACAGACTAAGCTAGAATTTGAACTCTTCTTGCTAACTCCATTTTTTTCACCAATAACCATTACACATCCTACTGAATTACTGATAATATAAAATTACTGTTATCATCTTAATAATTAGAAACAACCCATGTACAGTAGGGATTAGTGTTATTAGTCCTAGTGATAGTAACAAATAAATCACTAAATAAAATCTAACCCTTCATACTAGACTATATAGGAGTATGAAACCAAAATAATTAATAATAAAAGAAAATTTAAATAATAAAATTAATTAAAAATATAGATAAGAATGATAATTAACAAGAAAGAATGAAAAAGTGAGATTATGAAAAAATAGTTAAATAAATATGAAAACTCCCATCATGCACCAGAACAGGCGTTATCACCAATTGAAACGAAAATCAGATTTTCTCTTTCTTCATCTTCAACCACCAAACAAAGCAGATGTCCAGAGACAGTGCTCTGACAGACCATGTGGCTCCTACCAAATAAGCAAAAACTTTTTATTTGCGTGTGTATATATATATATATATATATATATATATATATATATATATGTGTGTGTACTTTGAAATATAGACATTTCTCTGAAATGTATACAAAAGCCTGTTATTGTTTTTGTTTATGCTTATTGTGTTGTATCTTGTATATGATTTGTTTGTAAATTATATATTTCCATTGTGGGGCGGATGATGCCTTTTTAATCCCAAAACAAAATTATATATATATATATATATATAACAAAGTACTTTCAGACAAGGCAAATGTATCATCAGTAAAATGTTTGACAGTCCTTATAAATCTTGTTTTGTTTATTTACTGCATTATAGGCAATATCAAAAATAACATTCATAAGGACTAATAACTCCAATCCATGCTACATATGAGTTGGTTCTTATTAAAACAAAAATAACAATAAAAGGAACCTCACTATGAATTAATAGCAAGTTAGTTTAGTCAACCATCATCGCTATGTAGTAAATTTGATTTTCACCGAGTAACCCATATTTGGAACCTCATAACAGACCAAGCTTAATAAATAGGAATAACAACCACTATAAAAAAATATAGGCTATCTCCCTTTGGTAGATGGATCCTGCTAATAATGAGAAGAGTCTATTAAATTGATGATAATGGGTACAACCCAAAATTAGGCGTGAAACAGGACTTCCAGTGCTAACTTCAGACACCAAGAAGAACACACAGAAGATGAAACGTTCCTCCAGCCCACTCTAGAACCAGCAATGCTGGCCATGAAATAACCTGAATAATGCAAGGACAATGTATTTAAAACATGCAGAATAAGAGCACCATTCAGATAAGTGTATCATCTATTTCGAACAGATATATATTTGGATTTCATCTCTGATGCTTTGACTTTTTAACCACTAAAAGAATACGTTTTTAGCAATCTTCTATTCTTTCTTGTTATGTTATGTGTTTCTTGTATAAAGTATGTTTTTTCAATGTTCAATTGTCTCACTTTGTTCATCAACCGACAACTCAGAATTCAGAGTTTTCCTTCTCCTAGGCAGGTTGCCAACCAAGGTTACATGGCCCAATCTGTCTTGGGAAGAGACAGATTCATACCTTTCCAAAGGGTATTAGCACATAAGTGAATGCAATGAACTCGACTGGAATTCAAACTCAGCTCTCTGACTCCCCAATCTGAGCCACTATTACTCCCATGTATCCAATAATAATGTAGTATTGAGATAATTATATTCTATAAACACATTAAGTAGGGAAATTTATTTCTAAAATGAACATTAGGTAAAACTTAAAAGTCATCTGTCACTGGTGTACACATCCTCTTGTCCACAGTCACACTCTGCTACATCTCTAAAGTCTCTTATGTCTCACTGTCTTTTACCGTGACAATGTTGCAGAAGGGGGATCATTGGTGTGGTGGCACTATTATCATTGCCACGAGGGACCTGCATGCTCGATGTTGACTCCCTGATGATGTTGCACTCCTATGACATCATCATCATCCCTTTGGCTTTTGTAATCAACAGTGACTTGCATGATGGTCTTGCACAGGCTCCTATGACAAGCCTTTGTAAACATTTCTGTATTCTAGGCCAAAATGACAAGCCTTTGTAAACATTTCTGTATTCTAGGCCAAAATGACAAGCCTTTGTAAACATTTCTGTATTCTAGGCCAAAATGACAAGCCTTTGTAAACATTTCTGTATTCTAGGCCAAAATGACAAAGCAATTGACATGATGCACTCTTATACATTGTATTATCAATAATTATATAACTATACATCTGTCTTCCTGCAAATCTAATTTTTAGTATGAAATCAATTTGACCTACGATGGTGGTGAAAGGGAGGGGAAGCAAACAAACTGGGTCAAGTGATAATAAAATTCCAAATGTGTGAGATCTTAAAATAATAAATTTGGTGCTGTTATTGAGTTACTCTTGTGAAAAAAAAATTCAATTTATTTCAAAATATTAAAATCAAGAAATGATTAAGAATGTTATCCACTTCGTCAACTTCAGTTTCTCAGTCAGCAATCTCTCTTTAATTGAATAAACTGACATAATTTCCTGCTCACTGATAAATTTGCTTTGTTTAAGCCTAGCAATTAACTGGTCACACATTTTCACTAGATTGTCTTAAGGTCATTTTTTTCACCAGTGTTCACAATGCCGTCATTACTACTGTCTTCATTCTTTTCTGTATTTAACACTATGTTAATAACAGCTAGCATCATCTGTTTTCGACACTGCAGAACCAACTGTACCACTGGACCTTCTATACTGCTAGATTGGGCTCACCATCTGTTGCACACACTTCATGGAAAAAAGTGCAGTTTTCAGACCTTTTTGAACTTGCGATGTTCATATTAGGGATGGTAGATCTGTATACCAAATCAAATATGTTGAGTTATTTAATATCAAAATCAGTATTTTATTTATATTTGAATCTCTAAGTATATACTTGGTTAGGAAATAGATTAATCTTGGTTATGTTGAGTTTATAAGCATTTACATGGTTCAAAGATAGGTTAATATTGGTAATTTATATTTGAGTCTGTAATCATTTTCTTGGTCCAAGAACAGATAAATATTGGTAATTTATGTTTGAGTCAATAAGCATTTAATTTGTTCAGGTATAGGTAAGTATTGGTTCTTTATTTTTGAGTCTATAATCATTTGTTTGGTATGGGGATAGGTAAATATTGGTCATTTACAGTGGAGTAATGAATAGCGGCTCGGATTGAGGAATCAGAGAGCTGAGTTCAAATTCCAGTCGAATTCATTACATTCACTTATGTGCTAATACCCTTGGGAAAGGTATGAATCCTCTTCTTCTCCCCCCAGCTATGGGTAAATAGCAGGATAGACCGGGTTCTATAGCCTTGGATGGCAACCAGTCTCCCACAGAAAAAAATGGCAAACTACTGCAGGAAAAAAATCTGCCTCATCAGTCATGTACTGAAAGATACATGATTGCCTAAGCGTGTATTACACATGGTACATAACTGACTGAAGCATTTACATGGTTCAAAGATAGGTAAATATTGGTAATTTATATTTGAGTCTGTAATCATTTACTTGGTCCAAGAACAGATAAATATTGGTAATTTATGTTTGAGTCAATAAGCATTTAATTTGTTCAGGTATAGGTAAGCATTGGTTCTTTATTTTTGAGTCTATAATCATTTGCTTTATACAGGGATAGTTAAATATTGATCATTTATATTTGAATTGATAAGCATTTATTTAGTAAGTGACCCTTTTGGGAGGGGGTGATCTTATTCCTCTGCTGAGATGCAGTTGATGTATTCTAGGCCAAAATGACAAAGCAATTGACATGATGCACTCTTATACATTGTATTATCAATAATTATATAACTATACATCTGTCTTCCTGCAAATCTAATTTTTAGTATGAAATCAATTTGATCTACGATGGTGGTGAAAGGGAGGGGAAGCAAACAAACTGGGTCAAGTGATAATAAAATTCCAAATGTATGAGATCTTAAAATAATAAATTTGGTGCTGTTATTGAGTTACTCTTGTGAAAAAAAATTCAATTTGTTTCAAAACATTAAAATCAAGAAATGTTTAAGTAAGAAAGAACATTAAAAAGAAATTTCTGCGACCTGAGTCAGGACAGTTGTAGAGTCTCACCAAAATGAGTAAAGACATTAAGTTCATTAAGACTCCAGAATTTCAAGATTCTCCAAGAGTCATATGGTCTAGTGAATTAAAAGCGTCGGTTAAAGCAAATCTAGTTCTCTGAAAGCTGTGAGTTCAATCCCTGAGACTGGTAGAGCAGAAAAGTCATATATACTGGTTCAGTGAAAATGGACAAGTGTCACAAAGCTAAATAACACTAGTTAGTAGTAACTGATATGATATGGATTGAATTTGAAATTCCAAAAAAGAAACATGTGAAGAAGACTAGAGGGTACAGCAGCTGAAACATTGTAAGTATAACAATCAAGGTAAAGAATGCTGTTTTGAATAGTAACATATATAACACTCCTCATCTCAAAAATTCAAACTAAAATTATCATAGTAATAATAGCTGAAACATTGTGAGAATAACAACGAAGTTGAGAATGCTAGTCTGGATAGCAAAGCATGTAATAATAATTCCTCATCTCAAGATATCCAGTTAAAAAATTATGAAATCGGTAATAGCCAAAACATTGTGATTATAATATAGCCGGAATCAAAAAAAGTTATCTCCCCTTGCCCAAAACAAAAAATAGAAATAAAAATTAATTATAAAGATTCATGAGAATAGAAACAGTCACATGATCTGACAAGACGCACACAAGACATTGTTAGGCAGAAAAGTTAATCTCCCTCTTTTTGCTCTTTGCAATTATAACAATGCCCACAACCAGACAGATAAGTACAAAATTTATATTATTTTTGTTATCCATTCTTTTGCAAGTAGATTTATGTAAATCTTGTATTAAGAATTTCGAATATAATATATATATATATATATATATACACGTGTTTTTATGTGAAGATTTTTGCGTTTTGTTTGAACTTTTCATATATTTATGTTGTTGTATGTTTCACACACCTTAAACTAGGACTATGTTACATATTCCTGCACAACAATAACAGCCAAGATGAGAATGCTAGTCTGAATAGCAAAGTATATAATAATGATAACTCTCCATCTCAAGAATCCTGACTACAATTATCAAATCAATAATAGCTGAGATGTGAGTATAACAACAAAGATGATAATGCTGGTCCATAAAATAATAATTTTGACTAAAATTATCAAATCAATAATAGATGAGACATGAGCATAACAACAAAGATGATAATGCTGGGCCATAAAATAATAATTTTGACTAAAATTATCAAATCAATAATAGATGAGACATGAGCATAACAACTAAGATGCTGGTCTAAATAGCAAAGCATATAATAATGATAATTCTGACTAAAATTATCAGATCAGTAATAACTGAGATATTGTGAGTATAAAAACCAAGATGAGAATGTTAGTCTGAATGGCAAAGCATATAATAAAGATAATTCTTCATCTTAAAAACTTTTGATAGAAAAATCAAAATTGTTCTTCAAAAACTGATCTTCAAAAATAAGAGCATATTGTACTTTTATTCTCAACACAAATTACTATGTTGTGACTTGCTCTGGGTTTTTTTTCTTTTTTTTTTGTAATTTTTCACAATCATCAGCTTTGTCAAATGTCAATATCATGTCTTTGTGCACTTTAAACTATTGTAAATCCCTAATAATTATAAGTGAATTTTTTACCTTACATTTTCTACACTTTACTGGAGTCATTTTCCTATCTAATTATCAAATTTTGTAGCAGGGTCAGGAATGAGAGAGGAAGATATGAGAAGCTCCCCAGCCAACATAAAAATGGTTGTGCAAAGGCTTTTGATCACCTTATATAAATGAAGCCAGATATAGTGTTTTAACATGTTGACTGCCAGAGGTCAATTACAAAATCTGACTTCAAACACTAACTTTATAACAGCCAACTTAAGCAATAAAAGTTTTTCAAATGATTCGTTTATGCGTTATATTTTCAATAAATCTTTCCCATAAAAGTTTGTTCTTAATTGTCAGTACAATTTTCCCTTCCTGCTTTAGATACCTGGTAGCAGTTATTTGCATTAAAGCAATGAAAAAACTTGTAGCTTTGATGGCAAGACCATAAAAAAGAAGATAACTTTCTCACACTTCTCACTTGTGGAACTTTCTTCCAGCTTCTTGCTTTCCAGTCAACTATAATCTTCAAAAATTTTAAATGCCTTGTCAATTGTTATCTTGTCTTCTTAATTCTTTTATTGTCCTATTTCCTTAATAATGTTTTTTCTCATATTATCTCACATTTATTAACCCCTTGATTCTTAGTGGCTTTATTGCCTTGCTTGGGATGAAATGATTAAAAAAAAAACAAAAAAACTTGTACTTGGTATTCATAATAATAACTGCCAACCAGGAGTTATTTTAGGGTTGGTAGTTTATGGTGATTTTCTAAGCATAGTTTAGATGTGGCACAATGCCAAAATTATGGGGCACCCAGTGAAGAGCAAACTCACTACTCAGTCATAATTGTTCTAGTGAGACAAGCTTTGCAATCATTACACCACACCGAGGTGCCCAAGGCTGGCAGCCGATGTGTTAAAACTGATGAAAATGTCTATAATGAAAATTTATTATATAATGTTTATTTCAAGAAGTTATTTTATATTGTTAATATTTCATGTGGCTTCCCATAGTTTGAATAATTGCATCGATGCACTTGGGGAGGGATGTATATAAACCATTCACCATCCCCACATTCTCTGTGGCTGAACATAGATTCTTCTGACGAATTCTTCTTTTTGATTGTCCACATTTGCTCAATGCCCAATCTTTCAATATGGTAACATCAGCTAAACTTTGTTGTGTGGCTGCTTGGTTGATTTTGTTTAGCAGCATATCAACCTCTCTAAGTTATTTAATGAAAAATCTAAATATTTTGTACATAATTTTAGACTTTCAGGGTAAAAGGTATGTTTTTTAAATATATAATTTGTAGATCATAAAATGTATTGCTGGTAATTTCACTATAAAAATGTATTGTTGATTTTTATTTGGTGGGGGTTCACTATTTGCCCATAGCTGGGACCATAACAGGTGCTACCAACCTGGTCTGGGTGGACCAGGGAATGACAGCAATTAAGAGGTGGTTCCACACTCCTCAAAACCTTAAATTATCATCATACCCAGGACAACTGTTGTGTGGCATATTCTGAAAATCATCGTTCTAAAAAATCTTGTCTTCACCTGAGTCTGGTATCAAATTATCCTTTAGAAATGATATGTATTTGGCATTGTTTAAGCTGCCATCAATTTTGTGTTTATCACTTTGTATGGCAATCTCATCCAAATTATAGGAAAAACAGATAAAAGGTTTAATGAAAAACTTTAAGTTTGTTCATTTTCATTTCAATATCAATATAATTAAGCCTATCAATTTTTTATAAATTTTTCTTTATAGGATTACTTCATTTTTCCTTGATTTTGGATACTTCAAAAAATGAAAAAAACAGTTTCTAAAGATTTGAAATATGGTAATAAATGATGAATTCATTATTAAATAGAAAATTTTGATATTTCCATATTCTTCTTTATGATGAAGGACTTATGGCCATATCATGTTGAAACAACAGTTCTTATATGACCACTGAAATTAAGCAACATTGAGCCTGGTCAGTACCTAGATGGGTAACCACTTAGGAATACCAAGTGTTGTAAGCTTAGATGTACAATAGGTGTAATGGATAAGAGCTAGGAATTGGAAATCAGAGACGATTTCCAATTTCAGTCAGGTTCCAAATATTAACACACAAATACCCTTAGGAAAGGTATAGATCCACATCGTCTCCCTCCAGCTACGGTTTAATTAGTAGAACTTCTATCAGTAAATCATTATCTCCCAACAAAATTCTTACAATCTAAAAATATTTTCTGATTTTAAATAACCTGCAAAAGCTGTAAGAAAACAAATCAATGATGATGATGATGATGATGATGATGATGATGATGATGATGATGATGATGATGATGATGATGACTTCACATATCCTCATTTACTCTTTCTCTCAAAAAAACGAAAAGTAAAATTGTTAAATAATACTGACACAAAATTCTCCGAAATGTTTTTGAAATTGCCATTCTTGTTCAAGGCTAATAAATATTTGTAATTCAACTTGCTTAGAAGTTAATTCTAATTTTTAGGTTTTCTCTTTGGTCGTTAGCAAAACGTCATGTTGGCCAGCAATTTGAATGCCAGCCACCAAATTAAGTAGTAATAATAACATGCTAGAGTTCTATGTACCTTTTCTTTTAGCTCAAGGAGATCAAACAATCTCGAAAGCCAAAAGCGGCAGAGTAAAAGAAGAAAAATGTCAAGTATTTAAATCTGTACGAAAATAAATCTAGCAATTAGATATGTGATTGAACAAGCGAAAAGACTTTTAACTTTTTTTCAAAACTGTCAGAACGGAGTTCATGTGGTTCTCCATAGTATCAGTTGTGATACTATGGAGAACCACATAGAAGGGGAAGGGGAAATTTTATCTCAATCGCAAGTGTTTCTGTTTAATAGACCAGTGGATAGTTCCTTTTGAAGTTCATTCTTCTAAGTGGCATCCACTTTAACCAAAGGAGAATGGGAAGTAAAGGAATGGATGAGGGACTTTTGCAGATCAAGCAGCAACAAAACTGGAAATAGGTCATATCCGGATGCTGGTTTTTATTAAGAGTCATATTTGAGATATGGAAGAGTTCTGTATTGCGTGAAACAATAAAAACCTTGTTTGGAAACATTATTGTACAGTACATCCACTATTATATCCTTTTTGAGCTACACGTTCTCTAAAAAAGGCCTAATACAGTATAGTAAGTATATATTATTTTGGTTTTAGCTTTTGGATTGCATGATACAATAAAAACCTTGTTTGGAAACATTATTGTACAGTACATCCACTATTATATCCTTTTTGAGCTACACGTTCTCTAAAAAAGGCCTAATACAGTATAGTAAGTATATATTATTTTGGTTTAAGGCTTTTGGTTTTAGCTTTTGGATTGCATGATACAATAAAAACCTTGTTTGGAAACATTATTGTACAGTACATCCACTATTATATCCTTTTTGAGCTACACGTTCTCTAAAAAAGGCCTAATACAGTATAGTAAGTATATATTATTTTGGTTTAAGGCTTTTGGTTTTAGCTTTTGGATTGCATGATACAATAAAAACCTTGTTTGGAAACATTATTGTACAGTACATCCACTATTATATCCTTTTTGAGCTACACGTTCTCTAAAAAAGGCCTAATACAGTATAGTAAGTATATATTATTTTGGTTTAAGGCTTTTGGTTTTAGCTTTTGGATTGCATGATACAATAAAAACCTTAAACATTAATGATTGTTTTATTTCCTGATTTGTTCTACATTTGATAACATAGCAACATATGTAGAATGAGCTGGCATGACAATTTTTACATAGGGATTTTTTAGGGGTAATTTCTGTCATCTGGCATTTTCTGTGGTCCAGCAGTTGTCTGGTCCCAACGGTGCCAGATTAAAGCGGTCGGACTGTATCTTCTATAAAGTAGGTAATGGAGGAAATTCACATGAAAGAAAGGTGTTCATGAATTTCTTGGAAAATCTGATACTCACGGTACAGATAGAGGGCAAGAGGGACAGAGAAAAACAATGCATGACATACATAGTGAGCTTGCGTAAATGAACGGCAGAACAGGATTTAGGAGAAATGACAAAAAGACAGAGCTACAAGGGACAGGAAATGGTGGAAAGACATGATCGCCTAGATCCTGAGAGGACACAGTACATAAAGAAGAAGGTTAGTATGTTCTTTCAAGAGTTGTTCGAAACTAATGTAGATGCCTAACTGTGGAGAAATAAAAAGAAAACAGCAACCAGCGAGTAAATTCAAGCTCTCCCAACTGGTATTCCAACCTCTAGTCGTTCCTTCTTGAGTTCTGTCTCAAAATCGCACTAACAGACTTTTCCAGCCGCCAGCCGTGAACGTCACTCCAAGCATGCCTCCACTGGGAAAAACTACTTGCTTTTATATTTGTCCATATACCCATAATCCCTTGCGTCTTCATGCGATCCCATAATTCATTGCGTCTCTGTCCCATAATGCATTGCATATTCATTGCATAAAAATGCAATGCAAGTCCCCCCTTATTCTTTTACGTTATCTGGCCGAGGACGGATTACGGCAGAGCAGTAAGTGCTTTTTTTCTCCTTCATTTCAACTGCAGTAGCCCTACATGCTAAGCAAATACAGGCTCTTTTTTGGCGGGGAAAAGGCAAGTCGCAACCAGTTGTGCTCGTCCCAGGTTCTGCCTCATCATGTCTGCCACACTAACTCACATAAAGCTGAAGCAGTATTAGTTTGGTATTGGCAAATGGATGGTCAGAGAAATCCATGGCCAACATCAATACTTGTCTTATCTGAATATGAGGCCAATGTAAAGCAGGTATTGATGAATGGACCTTCAGAGTAACATATAACCAGCATCAATGCTTGATTTAGCTGAAATTAATGCCAATGTGGTGCTGGTATTACCAGGGAGGCTTACAGCCAGTACCAATACCTAACTCAGCTGAGTTTGAGGTAGATATTGTCAACTGAATCTTCACAGCTTTTATATACTGACAAGTAGGCAAAAATTTATTTTGAGTTGTAATGTCAATGTTTTTATTTTTAATGTCAAAATATTTGAATAAACAAAAATTATAAATAGAACACAAAGCAGAGACATGTTGAAAATTTCTTAAGAAAAAATTTAAGTAATCTTAAATATTCTACTTTTCAGTCAATACTTATCAAATTGTTGACAGATGTAAGGAATATTAAAAAAATATTTTCAAACATTTTTACTTGTAACAGCATTTGATATTCCTTAGTCAGTGACCAGCAATTGATGACCTGACATTTTACTTAGATTTGAATATCAAACCCATGTACCAGTTACAAGACATGCTCTATATTAATAAAAATCATTGTCATTGTCTGCTAAACGTTCTCTCTATCGCTCCAGTAAGTAACTGACTTCTACTGGCTCTCCTTTATCTTTACAAGTGCCAGATCAGATTGACAATGGAGTATTGCCGTCATGTCTGGTTTAGAGCTGTCTAGTTTTTACTTTTCAGTTTTGATAGTTCAAAAGTGTCTATGCTACCTTGTCGATGATGATTTTCCACCCTACAATTCCTTTCCCACAGACAAAACATTGCAAGCATCTCGCTACTCTATCACTATTTCCATGCAAAATGCTCAGGCAAGCTACATACCTTAGTTCCACTAACCTTCACAGTGAGGAATGCCATGTTACATACATTATAGCAAACTACCATCCATATTCTATTAGTAATTTCCACTTGTACAGCTTCTTCCCACAAATCACTAACTTATGGTATTGACTCCCAAGAGGATTCTTCCATGAGCTCTACAATCTCAACCTGTTCATGTCTGGGGTTAGCTGTTATTTTTCTCACATATCCTCATAAACTGCACCTCTTACTGCTCACACAACAAACTTCTTCAGTAACCCTCTACCCTCTTGGGCTTTGTATAGTAGGGCAGGTTGATTTTTGGACCATGGTATTGCATTCAATTTGAAAGTTGGGGTCTGATATGATAACGACACAAAATATTTTTTCTAAATCATTACTATTTTTTGAGGAGACAAGTTTAAAGATTCAGTTTAGTTTAAAATCAGTGTTGGAATTTAATTCTGTTGATCAGTGAAAGCCTTATAACAGTCTTGTAAAATTTATAATTTACTGAAGCTTTACAAATTGTATATGGATGAGATACATGGCACAAGCACATTATTACTAAATCATTGTGCCATCAAATAAGACCTTCATTTGCTTCAAAGGGAAATTACACCAAACAATTTAGCTATATTATGATGTAATATATTATACAGTGCAATAGTTTTAGTGTGATTTTCAATAAACAGTGCAAATTTAAAACATTTTGTCTTATAATTTGTACCTAGTAGTATTATGGTATTATATACACTTTTATCTATTTTTTGTTTTTATTAATTATCATATAACAAATTATTCATTGTGTAGCCTTTTTTGTAATCTTTTACAATTTTTTTTTACAGTTTTTACTTATTGAATACAGTAAAATAAAAATGCATATTTTACTTGTGGTTATTCATAATTAGAATTCTGATTTGAATATATTTTTTGCATTCAATATATCTAATACAAAAAAATATCAACTTTATTTGGATTTTTTCTTGAAATAGTAAAATTTTTAAGTCAGTTTGTAAGCAAAAACCTGTGGAAATTAGGCATTTCTGTACATTTTTTCAGATGATCTTTAAAACTAAATGCTTAAAAATTTCTAAAAGCTATGAATCTAATTTTTAATGTCAGTACTTATCACATCAAACTCCGGCTTTCACACTGAGAGAAATGTTAATTTTATAAAAAAAAGTGAAAGATCAACTATTGTATAGGATGAATATTAGTCAAAAAAAGAAAAAAAAAAAAAAACTTTCTGCAAAGTGGGTATCAAATTTCTGAAGTATTATTTTTTGTCTTTAATTAGTCATATATTTTAATTTTATTCTTTTTTCATATTTACTGTATGTTATTTCTTACACTCATGTTTCTTCATGTAGAAGAAAGTTTGCAAATGTTTGTGTTCGTGATTATGAGTGGAGGGAAGACTTTAGAAGACATCGAAGAACTGTTTTTGTAGAAGTTTACTTAGTAAATCTCAAAGTATAACCCTTTCTATGGAAAAAGAAGGCCTTTTCTATTAGAGCAGTCTTTTGATTTCAAATGTCTTGGCTGTTCAACAAAACAAACTTGTAACAACAGTCTCAATAATTTTCTTCAAATTGATCAAGCTATTTTGCAGTCTACTCTCATGAAAATCAGAAATCAAAATTTTGGATTGGCGCCATCTTACATTATTCTCAACTCTCTGATCAGGATATGACGTTAATGTGACTCAGCCTTCAAACTTGTTTGTGAAGATGTTGAATCAAGAAAAAGTGTATTTTTCATGATGCTTATTCAAGCAATCAAAACAAAATAAAAAAAAAAAGCTTTCTTCTGGTGTAATCCTGTGCTTTCAATGATGAACCAAAAGACAGAATAAATTTTGCCCAAAGCCTTTATGTTCACTCTGTACAGTGTTTCCTCCTTATCTGTTATTTCAATTAACAGTAGCCAATCCCAGAATTTGAAAAAAATCATAAGATTTACTGTATCTTTCTGGTATCAATTTAAATTTATGCATTCTTATTTTCCATATATCTAAACTATAATTTTGGAAAGTGAAAATTTCACTGAAATATAGTGAAAAATTGCAAAGATTTAATTTGAAACCAAGAAAATAAGAACATTAATGAAACTGGTCACAATATAGAAAGAAAAAAAATGTGTTTAGTTTAAACTGACATCGGGAGGATATAAGTTAAACATTTACATAGTTTTCTTTAACCAATATTCACATGGCATCAGTTTAAACTGATTTTTTTCCCATATGATGAAATTATAATTATAAACTATAGGATGTGAGGGTGGTGTAATGGATGGCATCTTGGAATGAGAAATTAGAGAGCTGAGTTACATGCAAATACCTTTAGGAAAGGTATGAATCCATCTCTTCTCCCAAGCTATGGGTTAAATAGTAGGACTTGCATCTGGAAAAATCATTGTTATTCTCAAAAAATTGTTAATCCACAAATATATTTCTAGCTTTAAATAACTTACAATGGGTCAATAATCCATAAAAAATGAGTCAATCAATTAATATGAACTATAATTTTGAAAGTGAAAAATGTTCGTTTTTCATTTCAAAACTAGAAAATATGAAGTTTAATTAAATTAGTCTCAATATATGGAAATAAAGGGTGTCAGTTTAAACTGACAGCTAAAGGATTTGGGATACTGCTGGTCCTGAAGCACAATAATAGTGATGTTGGTAATTTAGGTATTTTAAAGAAGCTGTAAATCGCTTCCTTTGTAAGAAAAGGTGAAAGTTCTTGGCTTAATAAAAAAAGAAAAAAATTATAAGTTGAATGAATATTCTACCCAGTATGTAACTTTTTTTTTACTAAGATTAACCATGCCATTAAAAACATTTATAACTGTTTAACCATGCCATTAAAACTTTTATAATTGTTTAACCATGCTATTGAAAACTTTTGTAACTAAATTTAACCATGCCATTAAAATGTTATTACTAAGTTTAACCATGCCATTAAAAAGTTTTATAACTATGATTAACAATGCCATTAAAAAGTTTTATAACTATGATTAACAATGCCATTAAAAAGTTTTATAACTGTTTAACCATGCCATTGAAAACTTTTATAACTAAATTTAAGCATACCATTAAAATCTTTTATTACTATGTTTAACCATACCATTAAAAAATGTTGATAATGTTTAAGTAATTTTGCAATTTCATTGTGCTTAAAATCATTGCCCTCCATTTCCTTGTTTATATAAAATAATTCCTGAATATTAAATGAATAACATTGTATTCAGGATTTAAAGGATTTCTATGTTAACAAAAGAGTCCAATAGATAAATAGGTAAGAAAAATGTGTGTGTGTATATATATATATATATATATATATATATATATATATATATCATAATATAAAGTCAACAGTCTATTTCATGCTTAAACTCAAATCTTCAGGCCATGTGTAGTGGATGGTAGCTCAACTATTTATGGTGGTGAATTGGGCATTATGGGTAACAAGGTCAGGTATTTCCTGTTTATTATATTATTTCAATTGGATAGGCAAGGACATTTAAATTTTCAATGATTCTAAAGGCTATTAAATAGAAATAATTATGGGCAAGAATGCAATTATTTTATGGCTATTATATAGGGTTGTTTACTAACTTTTAAATTTTTACTCATTATTGAGTAGGGCAGGGGTTGGCAACCTACTGCACGCGTGTCACATGTGGCACAACAAGCAATTTCCAATGGCACGCATCCACAAATGACATCACAAAGTCTGAACCAATAACTACTAAAACACAAAGATATTTAGCTGCTTCAATTTTGATATATACTAAAGTATATATACTATGTATTACTATATAAAATATATTGTAGAACAGGTATAAAAATACATACGCTGTTGACACACTGAATGATTTAAAACCCTAAGTCGGCTCATAGTTAGCAAAAGGTTGCTGACCCCTGGAGTAGTGTATTTTCTATTTATTCATTATTTGCTGTTGATAATTATCATTAAATTTATTTAGTTGTGGGTATATGTGCATTTGTATTGTTTATTAATTATTTATTTACTTAATTTATTACTATTTTTTCCTTTTGGGGAGTTGGTTATGTTATTTGTTTAGTTTAAATTTTTGGCTTTGTATATTACATTTTCTGTATTGTATATAATGCATCTATTTGCATTTTTCTTGGTGATGTTTTACAAAGTATTAATTTTTAATTTTTAAGTAACAATTTAAGTAGTAATTTTTAAGTCAAAATTTATTTTTGTGTCTGCATGTTGAGATAAGTTTCGATCATTTTAAAAACATATATTGGTCTGGAGAGGTGATTATAGCTATTTTCTCTTCCAGAGAAAGTTTACAGCTTTTGGATTTAGGCTGGTGACATTTTCCATATTTTTTGTGTATTTTGGTTTTTGCATTTTAGCTCCCATATGTTTAGAAAGGGTTGTGCTGTTTGCGTATTTACTTTGGTAAACAATGTTCTGCACACAGAGTTTTCCTGTTTCCAGAGTCCTTCAGTTACTTCTAAGTATTTTTTTCATTACCTGCTATGCTATTTTTATATATATATATATATATATATATATATATATAGACACACATTCACACACAAGGGTTGGCTGAAAAGTTTGTAGGCTGATCAAGATAGTTCCCCTTGCAGTCCACACACTTCTTTCATCAGTGTTGAGAACTTGGATCCCAATGGTGAAGAAGCTTTTCTCCTGTTGGTCAAAAAAGTTATCAACAGTAGATAGGACATCATCATCATCATCATCACTGCAATACTGGTTACCAGCCAAGTGTTTTTTTGTGTTAGGGAACAGATGATAGTCAGATGGGGCCAAATCGGGAGAATAGGGACGGTGATCAACCAGTTCAAAGCCAGAGTCATGCACAGCAACCATTGAAACCAAGGACTGGTGTGCTGGTGCATTGTCCTGATAAAACAACACCTCTTTCATCAATTTTCCTGGATGTCCGGCCTTGATAGCCTTATGTAACTGCCTCAGCAATTTGGCATAGTACTTTCCATTGATGATATAATCAATAAACATAATGTCTTTTGCATCCAAAGAAAATGCAGCTATCACCTAGCCTGCAGATAAAAGGACCATGACATTCTTTGGAGTGAGTGAAGAGGGGTATTCTCACTGCATGGATTGTCCCTGGCTCAAAGTAAATCCAACACTCATCCTGAATTAGGAAACATTCAAGGAAATTTGCTGGATTTGCCTCAAACAATGTCAGATTTTCTCATGATGTGATCAGCCTAGTGCGCTTTTGATCAGGTATCAGAAGGTGGCATCCACCAAGCCGAAACTTTCATCATGCCAAGTTCATTGTGCAGAATATTCCCAACTCTCTCATGGGATATGCTAATATCATTGGCTATTTGATTTATAGTCAATCTCCTGCCATCAATCACCTCAATGCAACACAATGTTTTGCTTGGTAGTAGCAGTTGCAGGTTATCTTCAAGGCTCTCCCTTCTCCTCCTAAATTCAGTTGCCCACTTTTGCACTGTTGATTAATGCTGGGGCATCATACCCTAATGTAGCAACCATGTCAGCATGAATGTCCTCGAAGGCTTAAACCGTTTTACTGCAGGTAATTGATAATAAGATGCCAAATTTTTGTCTATTTTCTAGAGAAGTCACTACTAGTTATTTTGAAGTCTTCTTTGAACAGTCAGAAGTCAGTTTACCTGGAAATAAACAATGCAATTATTAATAAGAGTCAAAATTAATTTCACAGCTCTAGTATCACATCTTCATAGTCAGCCTATGAACTTTTCAGCCCTCCCTTAAGTGTGTGTGTGTGTGTGTGTGTATATATTTCAATTGAGCACTGTTGAGTGATAAGCTAATTCTATAAACAACAGCCACCTGCACTAATGCAAAGCTCTTCAGTAAAAAGAATGGAGCACTTTGGCTGATTGGCATTTGTTTACATTTGTAAAAACAATATGCTAGATTTAGTTGTGTAACTCTACCGAGTGAAGATAGCTCTGGCTGACACTTAATCAGTTGTGTTTAAATCCTGGCTTGAGGCATTCGGATGTCTAGTCGCACTGAGGAGCTGTGATACAGTGAAACAGTAGTCTGTGAATGACATAATATATATATATATATATATATATATATATACACACACACACACACAAATATATAATTATACTTACATTTAATTATAACTGCACTTGCATGGAGCAATTTATGGTTTTAGTACAATTTAGCACTTTTTTATAGTCATATATTTTTGATGTTCTGATTGCAAGGAGTTCATTTACTATTATATATTTTAATGGTTGTTTTGTGGCTGTACCATCTTTATCAGGTAACAGTACCTCCCCTTAGTAACTTTGGTCATCATGTACACTATTTGTGTATATCCTGGCCACCTGAGGTTTAGAATTAAAGCCACCAAGGATGGCTGTCAGATGCCTGAAGATTTCACC
Source organism: Acanthosepion esculentum (assembly GCA_964036315.1). NCBI lineage: Eukaryota > Metazoa > Mollusca > Cephalopoda > Sepiida > Sepiidae > Acanthosepion > Acanthosepion esculentum. The sequence goes on along the minus strand of OZ038507.1, from coordinate 37,565,063 downwards.
TTGTATGTACATAATGCTGATAGTCATTGTCTGAAACCACTTTAGCCAGGCAGAATATGCTATCTAGGCCATAAAGGTACGAGAACTTTTTTGTATATGACTACATGTCACCCCAATTTGTGATCTATTTTAGCAATATTTACATAGCTCAAAGTAAACTTATTACAAATTCTTTAAATAAACTGGAATAGCTATCTTTTGTTTGTCAATAAAAATATTCTTTAAGAAATACCAATATTTTACTATTTATTGCAAACTATGTTAGTACATATTTTAACCAGCATTATAACAATACAATAATCAAAATAAATATGAGTTTGTCATATTGATATCATTTCAGTCTATGAAACTATTTAGACGTTATAACATCTAAAAAATTAAAATCATTGTTTTATAAAACTCGAGGGATTCAAGGCCGCACCCTATACTAGCCTAAAGCATAATCCAACCCTACAAAATTCCAAAGCAGCTTCTGTATGGATAGCTTGCTAACAGAAAGTGACCAGTCCATAAAGCAAAAAAGCATTATAAGGATGGCCTGAAAGAATCACTGAACTTTGCAAACATCAGTACATATGACTGAGTTCCATGCAAATGACTGTAGCACCCGGTGAAAGAAGGTTCATGATAGAAAGGCTGCTTTTGAGAGTTCTTGGATTGCAAAAGAAAATCTGAAAAATGTCCAAAAAGCTCTTGATGTAGAACTTCTAGACCATATAGGCAACATGCATGATCTCACTTGTGTTGTTTGTGATGAGCTTTGCCCGAGTAAACCAGGAAAATTAAGTCATATGCCGTCATCATACCAAAGCACCAACCAATTACAAAATGGCACTTAATCATCAGTTCCCAACTAGGTATTTATGCAGATGACAATACCATTTACTCCTGTCTCAGGATCAAATCTGACAAAATAAACATGGAAATTGCTCTTGAAAAGGATCGCAAATCAATGGTTAACTGGAGCAAGAAATGGACTTGTAAATTTGAATACCTCCAAAACAAAATTGCTTTCATTTAACCCCCATAGAGCACCTATTCCGCCTGCAATCAGCATGGCTGATGCTAGACTCCTGGAGAGCAACACACTGCACCTTCTTGGCCTCACCTTTTCAACTGACATGGAGTGGAGTAACTATATCAAATCAATTACTTCGTCTCCTTCAAGGAAAGTTGTTGGGTTACATGTTGTGCCAGAAAATTTTTTTCTCGTCAGAATCCATCTTACATATTTACAAATTTACCATTTGTCCGTACATTGGATACTGTTGTCTGGTGCTCCTACTGTACAAAATCGAAAAGAAGGATCTGTAGTGTAATCGATCCTGACCAGGTATCTTGATTTCAGTCACTTTCTCACCGACATGATGTAGCTTCCCTTTGACTTTTCTACAAATATTTTCATGGCAACTGCTCTGACGAGCTTTTTTCCCAGGTGCCCCAACTATGTGAATATAAGTGAGATTGGCAATGAGGTCCCAACATTTTAATGCTGAAATAGCTAAATGTAACTGCCACTTCTACTCCAACAGTTTCTTTTCTCACACTTCCCACCTGTGGAAATCTCTTCCATTTACTTGCTTCCTTGATAACTACAATCTTCAAAAATTTAAATACAAGATCAATTGACATCTTGTCTTCCTGAACATTGCTCAGTTTTTTGTCGTTTCTTCAGTCCTCTCTATTCTTAGTCTTCTCTTTCTCTTTCATTCTGCAAAACCCCCTGCATGCTAGTGGCATTATCGCCTTGCTTGGGGGTGAAATGATAAAAAAAACAAAAAAACTGAGAATTTATATCAGTTTTTTGGAAAAGCTTGCAGGTCAGCTGGTGGACTGAAAAGACATGCATTCACAAAAATAGATATGACATCTCTTCCCGACTATGGGTTAAATAGCAGATTAGACTGGACTCTCTAGCTTTGGCTAAGATCAGGAGAAACTCTCAATTCCTAACCATGGAGAAGACAACAGGAAACCACTCCATTATCTTTCCTAAGAAGGCATGACAATGAATTGCTAAGATTTCTTACAAAAAATAATGCAGATAATAAAAAGGAGTCTGTGGAGATTCATGATCATCCTAAACAAACATTTTTTTATAACTTTCATATTCCTTAACCTGAAAATAAATTTTCCCTATGTAATAATATAAAATAAAATAAAAGTGTCAACCACAAAAACTATGGAAAAAAGGAATACAGGTTCAATTACTGTCAGAGGCACATTTTTTCTTTATTAGAACTTCTCGATCTAGGCCAGTTGTTATTAATTCCACTGTTTAGAAAACAAAAGCAAAGATAGAAACTCAAATACGTGTACCCATTAAAAATAACATTTATAGCAATAAGAAATGTTGAATGAAAAATCCTTTGCTGAACAATTACCGAAAAGTTTGTCTATGAAACTCTGGAGACAAAGTGCTGAATATAACATCAATTAACTATTGAAAAATATTGTATTAATCCTCTGTCTCTCTCTCTCTCTCTCTCTCTATATATATATATATATATATTGAATTTAGAGTTGTCCTTCTCCTTGACCAGTTGCCATCCAAGGCTATAGAACCCAGTCTGTTCTGCTATTTACCCATAGCTAGAGGGAGAAGAAGTGGATTAATATCTTTCCCAAGGGTATTAGCACATAAGTGAATGTAATGGATTCGACTGGAATTCGAACTTGGTGGAGGGTTGTTTGGGGACCTTGTTGCACGTAGTGTACTAGGTCTCTGTATTCGGCCCTCCAAAAAGTGTGGTTGGTCCTGCACAAAGCCTTCACCACTAAAAATAAAATCATATGTGCTGATGTCTGGGCTGTCAGTTCCTAGGATTTGAGCTGCTTGACACACATACGTCGAATATGACGTGAGAGTCCACCATATATATATATATGTATATATATATATATATATATATATATATAGGGGGGACGATGGTTAAATTGTCACCATTTTATATTATTTTTAATTTTGTGCATACGCGTTGTTTGTTTTTGATTTTATCCACTGCACTGTACAGTTGGGCACTGTCTGTGAGAAAAAGAGCACCATGAGATAATTCATTCCAATAGAAATTTGGAAATGGTATGCTGTACTGCTTGGCATTCATGCCAGAAGTTCCAATACAAACATTTCAGAGTATTTGGGTGTCAATCTGAGAACAGTGAAGAGGATTCAGAAAGAGCTGGATGAGCGCAATGGTGATCATGAAGGTACAGCAGGTCAGAAAAGCAATTGATCATTCCGATAAGAAAAGAATTCCCGAATTTGTTGGTGAGGGCCTCAGACTCAACGGAGGCCTACATCAAATGCCTTGAGAAGGTAGTGCTTCCCTGGGCCAAGAGGGTGGCTGCTGGAAGACCCTATGTCTGGCAACAGGACACTGCACCAAGCCACACAAGCAGGAGAACCCAGTCATGGCTGTCACACAATTTATGCAGCCACATCAGCCCTTAAATCTAGCCATCTAACACTCCCCTTGAGTATTATGTGCTGGGCACAGTTAAGCAAGAGACCAACAAAATTCTTTGTAACACCAAAGATGAACTGAAGGCAAGGATTATGGCAGCATTCACCAACAAGGTGACTGTCCAGAAGAGTTGCAGGAGATTCTGAAGCTGTCTGGGGGCAGTGGTTGAAGCATATAGTAATTTTATTGAATTAATTTACTCTTTAGTATTTCAAGATATTTTTGTGTAATTTTGGTAAATATATCTGTTAAAATGAGATGTCAGTGTTATTTTCATTTTTGCATCATTTACATGACAATTTATCCATCATATATATATATATATATATATATATATATATATATATATATATATATATATATATACACACACACACACACACAGAGTCCAGTAAAAAATACACACTTCAGGAAAGGAAAAACTTGTCTTCCCTCATTTTATCAAATTGTGATAACACTGTTTATGGTAGTACGATATTTTCTCAACAGTATTACTTTCATGGCTGTAGCATCAACAAGTTCTAAAGGATGTTGTGTATTGCAGAAAAACCCAACTACATTGGCGGCCCTTAGACAAGAAATTGAAAATGCATATGCAGCAATACCACTAGACACCTTGGTCTACTTTGCCCAAGAAGTAGTTCACCATATTATTAAATGTCTGGAAGGTAAAGTCCACCATTTTAAGCATGTCTTGTGATTATAGAGGCCAAAGGTAACTTATATTTAATCTTGTGATGTCTGAATAAAGTTAGTATTACAATATCTATACAAGTTTTTCTTTTTTGAAATGTGTATACATTTTTTCACAGACTCTCTCTCTCTCTCTCTCTATATATATATATATATATATATATAGATAGATAGATAGATATGGGAGAATATGATATATCAATTTTTATATATCAGAACAATGTTAGGCAAATTAATGACAAAGTAGAAAATTTTGTGTGTGTGGTGACATATTTTGTCCATTAATTTTTCTGTGTGACACATTTAATACTTTATCGTAATATTTTTTAATGTAATTATACATGTGTAAGAAGGGGAGAGGGAATATAACTAACGTTTACATTTTTATATTCTCCTTCACATGGATATATAATTACATCAACAAAAACATTACTTTAGTCTGATGAAGTCCTAAAGTATGAAACAGGGTCACACAAATTTTTTTTTCCACCTTGTCATTAATTTTCCTAATTTTATGGGATAATGTAATATAAAAATTTATATCTACCAGAACAATGTCATTCGTTTACCTAACATACATACATCAATCTTAGTATAAAGATAATGAAAAATGAAAAAATCAGTAGTCAATTGCTGAAAACTCTTGAATAGTGAACTGAACAATTATTGAAAAGTTTGTCTACAAAACTCTGGAGTTGACGTGCTGAATATAACATCAACTCAGTGACAAATTTTATTTTATTTATATATATGTATGTATGTATATTAAAACTAGCAGGCTTTGTCTGCACACTATCACTTCACAAAGTAAAATATATTCACTACTTGAAATATTTGAAACAAAAATTTTAAATGAACATTTCATTCATAAATTGGCTTGTTATAGTTAAGGAAAGTTTTACAAATACATGCCAACTTATTGAAAGCCAAGTAAAATGCAAATTTTAAACACTTTTCTGCACTATATAAGACAATATTCCTGAATAGAACTATTTTTGATATGAAAATGAAAACAATCCTTGAATATAAGGGCACTAATGAAGGACAGTTAATATACTTTTTAAAAATCAATATGCAAATTTGTTAAACCTGAAGAGCGATATCACCTTGAAGGGGATAATATATAATACAGATATTGAGTTTTTAGCGTATAAATTGCTATAGGGTTGGGGCTTTTTAACCCCAGAATTTGTTGGATAATTGTGCTCCAATTTCGCATTTATTCATATAGATTCCATCAAATAGGTTTTACTCAATTAGCTATTATGTTTCTCTAACTCTTCAAATGTTGAATGTATAACCAATTCTAATTTCTATTTCCTATCTTTACACTATATTAATTTTATCTTATAAATTGTCCCCTGTTCTGTCACCCATGAAATAAAAATAATTGTTTGTACAGAAAATAAGGCTCTACGTACATCAAATCGTCTTTAAATTAAGTGGCAACAGAAGAATTATCATTTAACTTTTAAAAGGGTAAGCTTAAACATTAATTCAATATTTAAATGCAACGATCAATTTTGAGTTCTGTAGTTTATTGATGCCTATCGCATCTACTCTTCCCTAGTTACTGTAATGGTGGCCAAACCAAGAGTCCTCTACAGGAGTTAGTTTAAATTCTGCCCAATAGGGTGGCTTTTAAGCTAGTTTATAAAATGTGCACTGCAATTTTGGATACAAAAAGAAAATAAGAGTTACTTCCCTTGAATGATGAAAGCAACGATAATGGATGGTATAATATATATTTTTAACCTCACACAATCTAGGAACACTGAATCTAAGCTAAATGAAAATCGTTCCCTGCACCTAACTATTCCTTGGCATTGAATGAGCTACGAATCATTGAAATCAGAGCAGAGGAGTTGCTTGGACACACACACAAACACTGTACATTATATATATAAAAAGATTAGGTACCATTAGTGATTCATTAATAAATTAGCATAGATTGGTGAAAAAAATGCCCCAAACTTAATAAAAACAAAGTTTTATCATCAAAATCTTTATTATTAAAAGGAAAGTCCAAAGTATTTTTTGATTATTAAATTTAGAATGTTCGAAATTTTAGTTAAAAATCTTGTTTTTTTTGTGTCAGTGTTGTGGTCAAAGATTAGTATAGGAAATTTTAGTGTTTTTTATGAAAGTGCTGTAGCCAAAGATTAGTATAGGAAATTTCATTGATTTGTAAATTTTTGCAAAAATCAAATTGTTGAATTTTAATGAAACTTATGGGCTTATTCATAAATTATTTTAGAAATGTTTTTTTTTAGAAAATCTTGGTAAAATTTTTTTTTTTTACATATGTTACCCACTGCAACTTTCTTGATTTTATGAAATTTTGAGAAATTAAATTTTGTATAGCTTAATGTTTATATTAGTTAAAAGCAGAACTCCTTGGAGAATTTAAATTGTTAGTTTCTTTTTGTAAAACAAGGCACCAAGTTACTGAACATCTGCTCTGAATTGTAAAATAAAAAAAATGCCATTAAACTAAGGCATTATTTAATTAGAATAGCTTTTATGAATAAGATATATTATGGACACTATTGTCATCAAAAAGATTTTTTTTCAATGAATTTTTACAAGAATTGTTTACATTTTTTTTTTTAAATTTTAATTATAATAATTTATAAAATTTTTAAACTTTCGGAATTCTGTCTTACTTAGTAGAGCTTAGGTGATATTGTTATTAAGTAAAAACTATATTTGCCAATCATAAGTGAAAAGCTTAGTGCGATTCATCAACTCAATATTTTAAAAAGAATTTTGAACTTTTTTTGTGGTGATTTTTTAAAAATACACAAGATTATCAGAAAATAAGACTGATAACTATAATAAATTTAAAGCTAAAATTCAATAAAACATTAGATTATGGAGAATATTTTCCTAAATTTTCAAGATTACTGGGTATTTAAAAATGATATAAAAAGGCGCTCATGTTATATTCAATTAAATTTTACAGATATGTCCAATGTAGAAAAATATTAGATAAACTTCTGTCATTCTGTCAAAACTTAAAATAAACAGCTACTGTTGTGTTAAAAAATGTCTTTCTGTGATATTTCAAACTTAAAGTAATATTTGTTTCAAATCAGATTAATTAAACATTAAATCAGCTAATATTCTTCAAATAAAGTTTCAGAAAAGTACATTATTCTGATGACAGATCGCTAGAAAAGGTGCTAAATTAAAAAAAAATCAGCAATTTCAAAATGAAAACTCCTTCCAGTCAACTTAAATTAGTTTTGAAATACAGTGCTTATTGGAAATATTAAATTTCTATTTAAAATTAAAATAAAAGCTCAAGAAAGATTTTTCATTTTTAAAAATTCCTTTTAAAACTTAGGTATTGCAAATCTTTGGAGGTACGTAAATCGTAAGGATCAAATACTATGAAAGGATTTCTTTACTACTTAAATGAAGTCTCAACTGTTCAATGCAATTCACAAATCTTTTTTTTTTACACATGCTTTCATCTTAGATAATCATGCTTCTTTTCTGGTAACAAAAGATACGAGGGGGTGCTGAAAATGCTCGGTTTGACCACCAAGATGGGATTCCAAAATGAATTCTAATATTTAGTCATTTGGTGAGATTTTACTAGGATTGGACTGGGCTGAGAACTTTTCAGCACCTCCTCGTATTGCAAGTTTATCCTTTATAAGCACACCCAACTTACCTTAGTTAAGTTCTCTACCCTTTTTATTTTATTTTTTTCAATCTAGAATCTGTGGAATGTCGTAGCAATATAATCATTTGTTATTAAAAGGCTGACATGAATCAGAAGCGAGATTTGTTTTGGCCGTGTGACTGAGGTCAATAGAGTAACTCCATTAATTGATTGTTAGATGACTTACTCAAGACGTAGGTGGTTACTTAGTAGTGTAGAGGAGGATTTCAGTAGAAATGACATACTCAACAAATCGAAGCATGGGTGTCAGTCAGGTTCAATGAGGAAGCAGTGGTTAACACAAACATTTTTGTAAGTAATGTTATTTATTTGAATACTTGATTTTTTTTTTATTCCCCAATATTATACGTTAATTATAGTATATAATTTGTTGATTTTACCTGAATTAAGAATAAGATTAAATTAAAAATAAATAGCATAATTTTTATTTTCTATTTTGCGTATTGTACAATTATATAGCGATCCTATGATACGAGTTCAAATCTCGTCGGAGACTACTTTTTTTTTTTAATTTCCAATAATTCAAGCTGTTTTTACTTTAACGGTTTTGACTTTTGAATGGTATTTATAATTTATTTAATGTTGACTGTTGTTATAAAAAAATTAAAAATATAATAAAAACTAGTTTAAAAGATTAATAATTAAAAAAAAGGCGTAAAGCTTTTTTTAGGTAAAATAAAGTGAGTAAGTTTTAAAAAGTAAATTTAATTAATCCTTTGATCTTTTTGCTTTTTCTGTGAGAAAATAAAATAAAATTTTGTTACGGTGCGTGATTTTTTAATTTAGTTTGAGTTGAAAAAAAATTCCATTCCTCGGAAAACAGTTCCCCAATACCTGCTATCCGGACAGGTTGCCTCCATTTCTTGGTGTGTTGCAGCTTTACCCCTTCAAAGTGTGTAAATTATATTTTTCAAAGTGTATTTAGTTGGTGGTTGTTTATATTAAAAAGAAACGTCGGCTAAAAAACTAGTTTCCTTTCTCTCTCTCTCGCTAGTCTAAAGAAGCTGAGACAGATTGGACGGTCAAATAGTTGATTAGGTTTTTTCTTAAACAATACTTCTTAAACGAATACAAAAGATTTTTTAAAATGTACCTGTGAATATAATGCAACAAAAATAACGCTGTAAGAACCTTATTTGGCCAAAATGAAGATCTTGGACACTCGGTGAAAATGAGAAGGCATATCGGTACAACAACAGACGGGAATTCTTGAATAAACCAAGATATCTTAGGATCTAAAGTTCGGCCCCATTTTGAAGCAGAATATCGTCCATATGGAGCCGGAATCCACGGAAGAATAAGTAAACTAAAAATGGCAAAGATAAAAAAACCAAATGTAATATAATTAAGAAATAATCTGTCGTTTTGTAGGAGTAATTCTAAATAGTTCGCCATGTTCGCTTACATAAAGTGGGAATAAAATAACCGGAAGGGAAAGTAAATAAACCGGAAGCAGAAATAGTTGTGAACACAACAACCGTTGTTTTTATTTTATCATGTAGTTGAAGAAGAAGAAGAAAAAAAAGAGAGAGATTCTTCTTTTTTTTCTTAACTTACCCGAAGAAAACATTAGAAAAGCATTAACTGAACAATGACAGATTAAATACTTTCTTATTTGATTTGATTAAGTAAAAGAAATTCTCTCCATTTTTCTTCAACTACTACATTTACAATACTAATACTTCATTCATTTTTTTTTTTTACTGTAACAGGTGACGACGCCAAATGAGCATTATGTTGTAAATGTAAGATCCTAATAGCCTACTCGTGTATTAATTTGTTAAACTATACCAGAAACTGCTAGAATCGAAAATACTCTAAATAAGTCATAACCAATATAATATCAAGAAATATACGTTCAAGTATTTACGGTGTTCAGCAATATTCTGTTCCCTGTTATAATAAGTCCGACTTGTCAGTTGAGGATTAGTTTGCGTGAAATAAAAATAAATACAATTTTTACACTCTAGTTTAATATAGATGTAGATCAGTATATATTTTTCCCAATTTGATCTTTTCTTTATATAATTTTTATTTTGAATAAATGTTACTAAATAAAGAGAACCGAATTATATAAAAAATTAAGCTAATAATTTACAAGACTTTCTTATCAAAATCAAATGACCCAAATGTTCTAAATTAACACTTCTTGAATCTGGGGAAAATTGCATCTTTACATTTATAGTTAATTCTACACGAATAATAATTTACATATATTACATTTTTTAAACAATGGATTTATGACTGTAAACATGATATTTGGTGGGTGCATGTGAGTAGAGGGTGAGATAACTATGATTTGTTTTGTTGGCCCTAAGGTAGCAACACCTCTAACTAAAGAAATGTGAATAAGCACAAACAGGGATTTATAGAACAAATACTAACAATTATTTATTAGGCTGAACACTGGTGCTGTGGAAAAAAAGGTATGAGGCTCTGTCAAAGTAATTAGTTCATTTTGGGAACAGCAAGCATCAGATATAAATCATATGTGTAAGCTTTTGTGAACATATTTGGTTTTAGTATGCAAAGCTTGTACTTACAAATAAATCCAATTATCTATTGCTGGAGGATTAGTTCTTGTGTCAAATTCCTTGTCTGGGAGTAGTGAGTGAGTGGAGTTTGCAGCGCTGGTGTTTCATACAGATGAGTCATTCCTGGTCTGTCAGTGTGATTGCTTTTTGCATCTGTCACTATACTGCTGTCTAAATGCTAATTCTCCTCTGCTTATATTGGTAGAGATAAGCTAAACTTGTCCTAAACTGGTTTTGCAAGTTATTTTTAAAGAGAGAAAATCTTTTTAGCTTCTAAGAATCTTTTGGAGATAATAATGATTTACTGATATGCCCTACTAATTAACCCATACCTGGGGGAGAAAAGGTGGATTCATACCTTTCTCAAGAGTATGCATAGGTGAATATAACAAACCCAACTTGAATTGGAACTCTGCTTTCCAATTTCTAATTCTGAGCTGTTATTCATTACAACACCTGGTATTTTCAAGCAGTCACTCATTTAGGTGCTGACCAGGCTTGATGTTACCTTAATACTGTTTCCTTTGGTGATCACAAGAACCTTAACATCCAGTAAGACAATCCAAACACCAGCTAGGCCACTTATGGCAAGGTGATGTGCGTTATCAGATTTTGAATGGGACATGCTAAAGAGTGCTAGACAGATGAGGACACTTGACATCCCTCAGTGTATGGTGTCATGTATGTCTTGGGCATACCTGAAAAGAAAGCATTACCATCTACCATAGACCGTATAGTGACCAACCTAATGTGTGTAACCAGAGAAGTCTGGTTAGAATTGTCTGCTGTAACAGACATGCAACACTGGCTCAAATCAGATCACCATTTAAATCAGGATGTGCTGGACATCTCCAGCAAGTCAGTTTAGCATCCTTTAGCTTCCAATATGAGATAGGAACAGGTAAACCACTAGGGTGCCTCTGTTGAAACCCAAACCCTGGATACAATGCTTTAATTGGCAACAATAATGTGGTCCAATGAATCATAGTTCCAGTTGTTTTGGGCTGATGGTAGGACTCTGGTTTGGCGCAAACCCCATGAAGCTATGGACCCTAGATGTTAAAGCCACACAAGCTGGTGTTAATTCTATAATGGTGTGGGGTGTGTTCTTGTAGTATAGGTTGGGACTGCTGGCCCACTTAAATATGTCACTGATTGATGACCATTTGCACCCATTCACAGATTCTGTGTACCCCAACAACAATGGGTTAATCCGTTAGGATAATGCACCATGTCATTGGTCTGAGGAGGATTCTGGAGACTTCCAAAAATGTTATGGCTATCATGTTTGTTAGACATGAACCCAACTCTAGCATTTATTGGACATGGTGGAGAAATCTATCTGCACAGCATCAGAGAGCTGTGGATGGCTATCAAGAGGGTATGGTCCAACATCTCTTCAGTAGTCTTCTGACTACTTGTGGAATTGATATCATATTTCTGAATGATAATGCTGCACTTCTCTGAGCTAGAGTGACTCCTACATAATACACAGTACCTCTCATGACTTTTGGCACATCAGTCTATGAGTGTTAGTAGAATGTAGAACAACATCCAAATAAAAGGGAAGATACACATTTCACTCATTATAGCAAGAATCTTCAGTCTGGAAAGAAAGACAAGCCCCTGTATAAGAAAAGAATAATATGTGGCATATGAATTAAAAGAGAAAAGAAATGCTTAGTTGGAGTGGGCTAGATTTAAAATCTAGCAAACATTAGTGGCTTCAACAGGAAAAACATCAACTCTCTAGCCACAGCATCAGATAATGATTTTTATTACCTCTTCCCCATATTCCAACACTCTTTTCTCATACACAGGCTTGTCTTTTATTCCAGTCTGAGATTACCTACTATAAGTCGTAAAATGCATAGTTGAATAGTTTTTCCACTTTTATCTTATTATATCCATATAAGCATATATATGCATGAACCACTGTTTTTAAGATGTCAACATAAGCTTAAAAGTTTAAAGAAAAATCGGCAATGTTATTGGTCCTGACCTGGCATCTCAGATTTAGTCACTTTCCTACTGCCATAACATAGCCTTTTCTATAAATATTTTCATGTTAATTATTTGGATAAGCTTTTGTTTTTGGTATCTATTTTACGAATAGCACAGTACTAGATTGACAGCTAAGTCACATCATTTTATAGTTGAAATGGATAGCGGGAACCATAGGTTCTATGCTAACAGTTTCTTCTCTTGCACTTCTTGCTTCTGAAACTGTCCTCTGGTTTCTTGCTTTTCTATCAACTTTGATCTTCAAAAATTTAAATGCAATGTCAATCATTATTTTCTGTCTTTTTAATTCCTGTTTTTTTATTGTTCTTTCACCTTAATGTTTTTTTTTTATTGGATTCTCACACACTCAGTAACCCTCTTGTATCCTAGTGGCTTTATTGCCTTCTTTGGAGGTGAAATGATTAAAAAGGAAAAAAAAAAGCTGGAGATTGAAAGATTTCTGAGGGCATATGTTTTAGGTGTTATACAACTTAATTTGTAATATAGTAATGTTGCAATATCCACAATGTGCAGGTAATGTAATGGTTAATGGCTTCGAATGAGAAATCCATGATCTGAGTTCAAATTCCAGTTTGAGTTCATTATATTCACTTTCGCACAAATACCTGTGGGGACAGTATTCTTCTCACTTTAGCTACGAGTTAAATAGTAGGGTAGACTAGGCTCTCTAGCTATGGTTGGCAACCAGTCTAGAACAAATCAACTCTATAGAGCCATGAAAAGGCTTATGGAGTTCACAATTAACTGTGGTATGAGGTCATGAACTCTATGAGGTCAATGAGGTATTGTTGTGCATTATTAATGAAAACATCAGGCTTAATCTCTCATATATAACATTACATTTTATTCAACCCCACTGGACTTTGTCAATTACTGTCGGCCAGCATGTTTGGGTCCCAGGTCCTTTTTTGAACATGGGCTTTACATATAAATGTGTGCAATGTTTGAGAGATTGGATGTCTCCTCTCTGGGGTGGGTGCTTATATGTCTGCCAGTAATATGTTTCCCATGCTTTCAACCCAAGCACAGCTGGACTATTATGTTGGGGTTGCCACTGTCATCGAAATGCATCTCCCACCTATGAGGTCATCCCTCAGATCAACCTTGCACCTAGGTTCAAGGCTGAGTGCAAACTCTATTCCGCATGATCTAAGATGAGCCCTATATTACAAATTAAAGAAATACACAAACTGATGTGCAGAAAGTAAATAAACTACTTTCTTCTATAATCATTTTCATAAATACGAACAAAATCATTTTCATAGATACTAACGAAATCCTTGTCTTACAAACATTTCTCTTAAAAATAATTTAAAAATAATTCAGCAGATGATGTGTATATGAAAAATGGTTGCTCTCTCATCTTGGCCTTTTGGCTGGGATCAAAGTGTAGCATCTGCTCTCAGGCAGATAAACTACATTTCATCTCTCAGTTGTGTCTCTGTGGACAGAGTGCAATTGAAAATATTATTGAAAGTTGCCTGGTCTCAGGAAACAGGTGACCATGGCAGTAACTCCTTTAATGTACTAAAGACGGGGGTTAGTAATACTAATACCAAAACAACTGATGTTTGCAGAGGTTAGGCTATTTTTGAACCTGATCTGGGTGCACATACTTGATCTTCCCACATTAAACTGACCTTTTGTCATATCTTATCAGCATGGGGCAGCAAGAAAATACTTTTTCTAGGCCTTTTGGCTAAGTTCAAAGTGTAGTATCTGTTCTTATCAGCTTAATCTGGTTTTCTCTCTCCACTTCTATCTTCCTTTCTTCCATTTTTTTCACTGAAACCAAGTAGTGTCTTTTCCCTTCTTTCTATGCAATCAATACAGAATAGTCCATTATTTATGAAGTATTAGCAAGGCGTAATGGTTGTGCAAATTAATGACGGTGGGGACAAGAACAATTGACATGCTTAAATATTTTTTGTTAAATGCACTCACCTCAAAAATTGAATGTGATGCAAAAGGTTTTACTATTAAACAAACAAGAGAATACTGGTAAGTAATAACACTATGTAGCAGACTGTGGGTTTACATGTTGTTAAATTCGGAACACATGTGTAACTCCTGATAGAATATTAAAGGTCCACTACAAGAATATGGCAGACTCAAGTTGAGTCCAACCAAAGATATGTAAAGGAAACAAACAAGACCAATATATATATGTATCAACAAATATATATATTAAACAGCAAAATTTACAATGGACAAAGACATTAACATTTGTGTTTGTATGTGAACGTAAAGAGTTTGTATTTTGGTGAATGTTTGTAATGTACGTGTATGTGTGTATAATGTTCATGGTGTCTCCCACAAGTGGGAAGACGCAATCTGCAAGAGCTTACATTGTATATGTATTTGCTGAAAATAAAGAAATGAAAAAGAGAATGAGGCAAGAAATCACCTAGTATTTATAGTGTAGGGAGAGCATCCCATAGTGAACAATTTGGACAATTAAGGAGGAGTTAACTCTGACAACTATAAATATTATAAGCAGTTCTTTCAGAAATACTTAACCCTTTTTTGTCGTTTTGAACCAATGCCAGGAAATAACAATATATACTTCAGATTGAGTATTCTAAGTGTCAACTTTAACATTATTTAAAATTGATTTATATTAGGTTGTCACACATGAAATGACGTATTTTTTGGTTGGTTTTTGATCCAGTCGTCTAACAAAGTAACCTCCTTAGTATATAAAAAATCTTGACTTATTCCTGACTCTTTTTCTTTCCAGATAATTTTTCTTTCAATATATTGTTACTCATAAGCACAATGAAAATGATTACAATGAAACAATGTCAAGTAATCTTATTGTATGAGTACAAACTGTGGAAAAGAACCATTTTTGTATCAAATCATTACATACAATGAGAAATGGATACTCTTTGATAACAGTAAGAGAGTAGGCCAGTGGTTAGATGCAAGTGAATCACCAAAACAATATTCAAAACTTCCACTGCACCCTAAAAAGTTAATGGTTACTGTGTGGTGGTTTTCGAAGGGGTTATTCATTATTCATTTTTGCCTCAAGGGAAAACAATAACAGCAACCTCGTATTGTAAGAAATTGAGTGTATGCATGAAGAATTGAAAAGAATCATCCTAGACTTGTGAATAGGGGTGGATCAATTTCGTTGCACGATAACGCACGGCTGCACACTTCTCAATCAACTGTCCAAAAGCCGCATAGCTTGAATTATGAAATTTTGCCTCATCCTCCATATTCACCTTATATCTCTCCTACTGATTATCACTTATTTAAAGCATTTTGAGCTTTTTATATGCAACAAGACATTCTCCAATAAGGAAGAAGCAATTGACGCATTTGAACTGTTTATCACATCAAAGAATGAGAATTTTTTTAAAGATGGGACCAAAAATTTAGAGATACATTGGGGAACAGTCATTCATCAACATGGTGCCTATTTCAACTAAATAAATTACTTATTTAACATTTCAGAAGCATTTTGTTCATTTCCTATAAAGTGTGTCATTTCATTTGTGACAACTTAATATAATAAGTAAAATTCAGTTGTTATAGTTTTTTATCTTTTTGTGGTATTGAAAACAGTACTACTTGTATAACCTAAATTATTTTTAAAAAATGACCAAAATATTTAAAATTATTAAAATATAAAAAAAACATCTAAATCTTTAAAATTATTAAAGTATAAAAAACTTTTAGATTTTTAAAATTATCAAAATATAAAATTACTGGAATAATTAAAAAAATACACATCTAAATTAAAATATTTACACTATTTACATTGTTTGGGCTCTTCTTTATTCGTGACATTTTGGACGTTGTATGTGCCGACCTTCTTCAGGTGATATATGTTGGAATTTTGAACCAAACCCTTTATTTCGTCCACCGGGGTAGATTGTTCACATGGGACATGTGAATAAAATCGTTGGTTGAAATAATCCAGTGACTTGACCCAAAGTGTTGTGAGTTCAATACCTGGTCACAGCAGAGGTGAACAAAAACATGGAGAGTTGAGTTACTAAAAGAAAATAACTGAAACTGAGATATCCAGAAAAGACATGACATGTGGAACTAGAACAATCTATCCCAGTGGGCAAAATAAAGGGTTCAGTTCGAAATTCCAATGTATATCACCTGAAGATGACTGGAGTGTACAACATCCAAAACATTGTAAATATGTCAATAAAGATGAGGACAATAGTCCAGACAATGTAAACAGTGTAAAAATAGTTACAATACCTCATTTCAGAAATAGAGACAGATACTGAATTAAAATTATTAAATTATATTTCAAACAATGCTAACAGTATAACCTCAATTACCAAAATGAAAACAAAATATTTACTGCAAATATCTACACACCATGGTCTATGCTCTAAAGCAGGCACAGATGAATAATTTGCCATTCTTTGGCTTGTCTAAATGCAAAGCTCAATAACATGGAAAAGAAGATGCCAAACAAAGTTGGTGCTAAAATGCATCCTTGTTTTATGCCATTTTGAATAGTGAAGGGAATTGAAATTTCACCATCATCTGAATGTTCTCCTCAAAGGAGTTGATGAACAGCCAAGTTTCATTAGTAACTGAAACAGACCTTTCCTGCTAACAAAGTCGAACACCTTTGAGAGTTCAATGAAGGCAATGTATAGTGACATCTGTTGTTCATGACATCTTTCCTGAAGTTGACATAGAGAGAAGATCATGTCAACTGTTGATCTTTTAGCCCTTGTTATTAAAACAACTCGAGCATAAGGTTTTCCAACAATGCTTAACAGAGAGATATCCCGGTAGCTATTGCAGTCACACTGGTTTTTATACAGGGTAATTATCTTGGAATTGCGCATATCCTGACAAAGTTTGCCATCTCTCCAGCAGAGGCTCAGGAGACTATGTAGTGGTTTGAATAAAGCTGGCTTACCACATTTGATGACCTCTGGTGGTATGCCATCTTCACCTGGTTTTTTACCACAAGCTAGAGCATAAATAGCTTTGTAAGTTCTTCCTTTGTAGGCTCAGAGTCCAGCTCTTCCAAAACTAGAAGACACTCAATAACATGAAGCAATTCTTTAGAAAGGATACAGATATGAAAATTACCCTATGCTTAATGGTAGGAATCTACATGCTATATTCCATGCTAATAGAAATATCACTGGAACAACACAGTGGATAACTAAATAAAGGTTATTGTAACACCAGTAGTGAGTACTGCTTTTTGGAAGGTCAAATAGTTCTCGAGTAAGTCGGAGTCATACTCAACAGATCTCTGTAAGTCAATACTTACCTGCCTCCAACACGAGGAAGGATGTGGCACAAGGCTGAGTTTAATGTGGGACAATCCGAGCCTACAGGCTTGGACAAAAATACCCTGTAACCCCGCATAAATGGGTTCAGGTCTGTCTACCTCCCTGGATGAGACCCTACCCTTCAGCATAGCCTCATCCGGGCTCCTCTCTGTCTTCAGGCAGAGAGTTCAACAACAGCCAAGATCTGAATAACAGATCCCAGCATGTCTCACATAGTCCGTTGACTTCATAGGTACTTACTATCTATAGTGTAGTCACTGATGGGGTTGCCAGGTTATTCCATTACATCACTATGGTAGGCATCAATTAATCTCACAAGATAAAGGTAGTGCCCTGTTTGAGCAAAATTTAGTTCTTTAGCGGTGAGACTGGAATGAATACTCCAAGGCACAGACTTTGGTGATGCAATATGGAGGTCACGCACTTGCCCAGATCACATGCCACCTCTTCTTGGCGGAACTTCGATTTACTTCCATAGCCTCTTCTGTGTTTGGATATAACCGCAAGGCAGCGGAGGTTTAAAATCAGGATTTTCCTTCCTCTAGATGAACAGCCTTCTCTGCTTGACAAGCTCCATCTACCTGAAGCAGCTGGTTATGAGGTGGCAGTGCTTTCTTTTCAATCTTTCTCTAGCTTGGAGCTGGACTTAGTTGTCAAAGGCTATTTGAGATACATGCCATGGGAGCATTTTATTGACATTGGGACCTTGTCCCCACTAACCCCTCAGCTATGGCAACCTTTGAAACATATATAATTTAGTGCTGTAGCAGAGACAAATGATTGAGGGGAGGATTTAGAATTTTGCCATAAATTATCAAACATGGTTAGCAGCAAGAAGATTTAAATTTTCTGGTATCACTAGCTAGGAAGAAATCATCTTTGAAATAAGCGAGAACTGCCTGTATTGCAAATGAAAGAACTTTTCATCTATTTTTGAATGTCTACAGGGTAAAATATAGATTCATTAATGAAGGAAAAAAAATTTTTTTTTAAGTAGTCCTTTTTGGGGGGGGAGGGAAGTCTGAAAAAATAAAACAACTACAAGAACATTTTTATGAAAGTTATATTCTTCCTTGCTTTGATAGTTTTTCTTTCTTGTATTTTTTTTATTGTATTTTGTTCAAATAAAACCTTGTAAAAAAAATACTACACTTAGTAAATATTTTGTGGGAGCCCTGCTATGACCCTGTAATTTACTTTACATGTTTTAGACGCCCCCCCCCCAATAACAGTTTCAAATATATATGTGTGTGTGTGTGTGTGTGTATTTAGGTAGCAAATTCTCTTTTAGACATGTCTGATTGAATAAATTACAGACATTATGTCTGCTAATTTTTAATAAAATCTGTTTATACTCCCGAATAACTTTCCGTATATTGATGTTAAAGGATGAGAAAAATGTGCTATAGCTGTTTAAATTTCTTTAATTTTCATTTCCCAAGTACTTTTGATCTTCTTTCAAGATCATCTTCAGGGGTGCAAGTAGTACAAAACTATATGTTGTTCATTAGTACAAGTATTTATACAAAGCTGTGCGTTGTTATTCCTTACCGTAAGTTTTTTATTACGCTTTTAAATGCAAAACAGTTGACAATGTGCTGAGCGTTCATTAGAACATGAAAAACTTATCCATTATGGAATTTTTCTCTCTATGTTATAATGTCATGGTCATGCATGCATTAAACCGTGAAAAAACTGTTCATTTACAGGCATTTCAGAACATTACTGCAGTATTCATAGTTGATTCTGTTCAGTGCCGACTTTAATTTTTTAATATAAATTGCTTCTAAGATCTGTAGTTTGAATTTGCTGTTTTCTTGGTGTAGGATAGTTGTGTTGTTGATTAGTAATTTTTTATATTGTGAATATGGACAGGAATGTTGTTGTAGATGTCTCACAATGAACAAATGGTCAGACATGTGTAGTGTAAGCCCTCTTGTTAGAGTAGTTGTTGTATACCCAACATATATATATTTGTTTTTTTCTTGGAGATACATTCTCCCAAGTGACATTTAAATTGGTATATAATGTTGGTTTTATGTAATACATCAGTTGGTGGGTAGGAGTTATTGCGAATAATTAAATTGGTTGTGTTGTATTTTTTATAATATATGAATAATTTTATTGATCTTATTTATCTATTGATTATATATGATCTTGGAAGAAGATCGAAAGTACTTGGAAAATGAAAATAAAGAAATTTAAACAGCTATAGCACATTTGTCTCATCCTTTAACATCATTACACGGAAGATTATTCGTGACTATGAACAGATTTTGTTAAAAATTAGCAGACATAATGTCTATAATTTATTCAATCAGATATATATATAAAAGTTAATGATTAGAGTTGAATTAAACCAAGAAACAATGGTATTAAAAATTGCTCAATACACATATAAAAAGATAAAATTTTTACATGTAGAGCTTTTAAGTATAAAAAATTAAGAGATCAGCTGATTCCACTGCCTTGGTTTCAACCTTTCGGTATCTTCAGGTGATTTTGATCAATTGATTTCCTAACACTTTATTTTTTAAAAAGAAAATTTATGACCATTAGAATATTTAAAAAATAAATAAGAACACAACATGACATGTGGTAGAAGGTGATGAGGAGGAATGCAACTGCATTGGACTTCATATGAAGTGGGATGAAAAGAAAGTATATATATTTCATTTAACCATCCCACTGATACATTTCCAATACATTTGTTTTCCTCCTCCTCCTCCTCCTCACATTCTACCATATCAGCTGACCAAAATCGCATAAAGATACCAAAAGGTTGAAACCAAGTTAGTAGAATCAGCTGATCTCCTAATTTTTTATACTATATATATATATATATATATATATATATATAATATTGCACATTGAGTGCAGGTGCTAATAAAATAGTGCTCGATGTATAATAACAGAGCTATAATTTATATTAATAATAAATATACATTTTTTCCTCAACACTTTTTGAGTAAAAAAATGTATATTTAATATTAAAAATGTATAATTATTATATGTATATTATATTATTATTAAAAATGTATATTTATTTTATTTTTATATATATATATATATATATATATATGTATGTATTTATGTATGTATGTATTTCAGCAGCAATCCTTCTTTCATGCACATTTCATTGAATGTAACAGACAAGGTGCTTTGATTTAGTTTTTTTTATACAATTTCTGATGAAATTGTGTAAAAAACTAAATCAAAACACCTTGTCTGTCATATTTAATGAAATGTGCATATATATATATATATATATGAAAAAATATTAAGCTATGTTATATTTATGTGTTAAAATGGTCCATATCAGAGATAGTGTGTATGTGAATATAAAAGTGGACCTTGAAATCAACACCCAGGGTCAACAGTCTGTTTCATGCTTAATGCAATCATCAGGCACATGGCCTGGTGGTTACATTTAGCATGAAACAGACTGTTCCCTCTGGGGTTTGACTTCAATGTCTACTATATATATATATATATATATATATATATATATATATATATATATATATGAATCTATACTGCATGTAATACAGTGTAACCCGAATATAAGAGAGTTGTCGGGACCGGAGAAGAAGTCTCTTATATCCGGATTTCTCTTATATCCAGGTTTGGTCTATTTTGTTTAGGTAAGTATGGCTCTAATTTGGGACCAGAGAAAATCTCTCTTATATCCAGGTTACACTGTATTATAAGTTATTTTACAAAGTAAAATTGAGGTACATGTTCATACTGGTACTATCGTGATTAGATGTCAGAGCATTGTACCAGTAAACAGGTACTATTGGTCCTGTGAGTTAAACTAAACTGCAGAAATTTAAGAGAAAGGGGTGACTTTAAACAGAACTTGACCATACATCGTCATCCTTACAAATTCATTTTTGTGAATGGTGCCTTGACCTGTACAGAATAAGTTGTGAGGAGTTCCCTAAAAATATTCATTACTGATTGACAGCCTATATTTCTCAGTTATTTATATTATATCACAGTTCTATTGAGAGTTTGCTGGTGTATTGAATCACTATTTGGTATGCCAGTTGCTCAGCAGTGGGGAAGAACTCTCCAAAGGATTATAGATATTGACCAGAAGATAACATACTACTGGCTGCCCTTCTTTGGTGAGCATTCCTGTTTGAACTGTTACCTCCAGAACATTTTAGTTTTATTAGTTTTAGGATAAAGCACTTAGAGGACAGCTTTTATTCTTGGGTTCTACATAAAATGAATGTTGCTGCATGCTGAAAAATTTCAATATATTTTAAATGTTAAATTTTTTCTTTATTCAAGGCTGATTTTTTTGTGGTGGGAGGGTATTTATTTATTTTTGAGTGTGTGTGTATTGGTTCACCTGAGGTCTGCTGTGCAATTTCATTGTGAATTGCAGAGTGACAAGAAGAATAAATAAACAATTAAATATTAAGTTCTGGTGATTTAGGCCATAGATATCAATTTTCTTAAATTGTGAGTCAGTGTTCCAGGGTGGATATCAAAATGCTTCATAGAAAATGCTATACTTTTGACATTCTTTTGGATATTGACCCCCACTTCCCTCAGTGATTTTATTTATATTTTGATGTTTATTTTTACAGCATTTGATTCTGTTTATTTCTTTTGTGGATATCAACTCCTATAAATTGACCCCCACTTCCCTCAGTGATTTTATTTATATTTTGATGTTTATTTTTACAGCATTTGATTCTGTTTATTTCTTTTGTGGATATCAACTCCTATAAATAGACAGAGAAAATGACCTCCATTTATAATATTCTGAGGATTATGTGAATAAACATTGGAATATTAACAAAATTACCCATGACTCATTAATTAAAAAAAATACTGAACAGCTGATAGTTATTCACAGGGATGGTGGCACATACTTACACCCCCCCTACCCAACCGTGGTAAGCATGGACAGTGCTTTGTGACTCCCACTATCTTATGAACATTTGTATTTTTTCTGCCTACATTTATGTTACAAATTAAACTAAGTACAACTGACTATTAAAGGACAAATAATTTTTGTGGATTTCGATGCCATTCTGGGATCTTTTTTTTTTCATCCAAATCCATGAATTGATTTTGCTTCTCGAAAAAACACGATATAAAATTCAATATTTTTATTCATAATGCTGAATATGTTAAAAAAATTATTCAACTTTTTAACAAGAAAAATTTCAAGTTGATGTTAAAAAAACCTTGTTGACTTATTTAAGATGGAATAATCTATTACAGGGGTTCTCAACCTTGCTTGCCCCATGTACCCCTTTCACCATTTGTCAGAATGCCATCACCCCTCCGTTTCAAGGTGACAGGCCAGATAGGCTAAATTCTATAATTGCTTTCCTCCTCCCTTAAACTTACTGTGGTCACAATTCACCCCTGAAAATCCCAAATTCACCCCCTAGGGGTTAATTCCACCCCTGATCTATTATAATATATCTCTAATTTGTATTTAAATAAATTATTTATTTTCAATTTTTCTAGTTGACTCGTTCACCGATACTGAATATGGTCCATTGTTATACATAATTAGGTTACAATGAAATTTGTAAAGGGTGTTTCATTAAGACGGATTATATATAAGGGTGTTTCATTAAGACAGATCAGCAGTAAATAAATCAGTGTTTATTTCTCTCTTGGTTCATGTTAAGTCATGGCAATTATGTGTGAAAAATAATATCACCCAAAGGTCTGCCAAATCTGAAAGAAAAAGAAAAAAAATCATTAGACGCTTAAATTTAATTCACATTTAAAATAAGTCCAAGTTATTGGAACACCCTTTATGTGGAGTAATGGATAGCAGCATAGATTGAGGAATTGGAGAGCCAAGTTTGAATTCCAGTTGAATCGATTACATTCACTTACATGCTAATACTCTTGGGAAAAGTATGAATCCTCTTCTTCTCCTGCTATGGGCAAATAGCAGGATACACCAGGTTCTGTAGCCTTGGATAGCAACTGATCTACTGCAGAAGGAAATTGCAACCTACTGTGAGAAAAAAATATGCCTCGTTAGTCATGTATTAAAAGATACATGATCACCTACGCGTGTATCACGCATGGCACATAACTGACTGACCTTATGGAAAATGAGATATAGTAGAGTGGGAGTGGGTATGAGACCCTTGTACCGGCCATGTTTATTCATATGTTTGCTATGATTTACCATTACTCTTGTTAACTGGTGGAAACATAGGTGCATCAATAAATCTATAGTCAAAAGTTGAACAAGCATTTGTTTTGCACAACAAATATTTATTTTTCCATAAATCCATTCCTTGTTAAAGGATGATTCCATATCTCAAAAATTCAAACAGGGAAAGTTCATTATGACAAAAGAGAAATTTAATAAACTATTTAATATCTTTTTGTTCATACATTTTCAAGATGTTTTGTCTTTATGTAACTTACATTGTCTACTGTTGATATGAAAGGTGTATCTGATTTTATTTTTTCTCACCATGTGGGAAATAAATCTTTTGGGCGGGAAGTGACGCCATCCTTCTTATGCATGCATGAACATTTTTGTGTCAGTAAGCTGCATCAGTACCTGGCTGTTACACCTAGAGTACAGATGTGTAGTGCATGCTTGTTGGATTTTCATTTTCACATATGATTACTGAATGCATCAAGCAGAGATATTGCATCATCTTTTACCAAAAGCTTGGTGATACTCAAACTATCCAGAAAATTCAGCAAGCCTTTGGCGATTATGCTCTGAGCAAAACTCAGATCATGGAGTGGTATAACCATTTCAAATATGTCCACACCTCAGTGGAGTGTGAGGCATGCTCAGGCAGACCATCCACAAGCCGAAATGAGGAGTCGATTGAAAAGGCTCAGCAAATAGTCATGGAAGACAGTTGTGTAACAATCCAGGGAATTTCTCACAAAGTGGGAATGAGCAAAGGATCAGTGAACAGAGGATTTGTTCATGTGGAGAATGTCGATGAAATTTGCCCGTTCATTCTGCCCACATAATCAAAGCTCTCCTGGTCAAGAACAACACCCCACTCATTTGATAGGCTCCCTATTCTCTCAGCTTGGCACCATATGACCTCAGGCTCTTCTCTAATCTGAAAACCATGTTGAAAGGGAAGCAATTTGAGTTGTGATAGTAAATTATGAGAAAAGCAACAGTAGAGCTCCATAGCATTCCAGAGATGTTACTAGCAGTGACAAAACTGCTGGTTGAAGTGTATGAACTCCAAGGGAAGTATTTTGAAGGGGATTAAATAAAATTTGAAATGTACAAAATTGATGTTTTTTATGCCCAAGGGTTGGATACTTTTTGAATGCACCTTATATATATGTTTTCAAGACACTGTGAAATATTGGTTCCTAGTGTTTACATTATAAACTTACTAGTGTTTACTGCTTTTTCCAAAACAGTGTAGACATATAGTAGCATACATTATGACCTATTTTGTAACTTTTTATTATACTATGTTGGGGGTGTCACTTAGCTTAGTTTGTACAGTAGAGTATCCAATTGAAAACAAGATGAAAATGCAACCATTAGTGTGTAGGGGAATTATAACACTGAGTAAATAATTATAAATCCCTTCACATTTATATATACAAAAATACTCATAAAATGAGAAACAGCAAGATGTGGAGACAACAAAACCAGTACTATTTATTATCTGGTTGTTATATGGCATTGGAGACACAAGAGACAGTAATACTGAATAAAATCATGCGTCTTGGGTCAAACATAGATCAAATATGGATCAGGATTCAACAGAATGATAAGAGAAAGAATAAGTAAAGTGTATACAGTCTTTCTTGTATGTTTTTTTTTATAGATGTAATGCATGTCCAGATAATTTAGTTGGAAAAATACAAGAAGTATCTGAGGTTTTCTTACTTTGGATTTTTGTTGAGAGCCAAGTGATAAATGTTACTATTATGGCCTGAAAAGGAGCCAAAACTTTTGTTGATGCACATGTTGACGGCCAGTCTGTGTTGACTGTTTGTCCAATAGTGAGAATGTTATGTGTTTGTGTGTGTGTGTGTGTGTGTAGAGGAGAAAAGTGGAGTTGATTCTCATTGGTTTAGACTGAGTGAATTAATGATAATTATAATTGTTATAATTATTTTTGGTCAAAATTCTTTTTTTTTATCTATATTTTATGGACACAACAAGTGTCTTTATACTCATTTCCAGTAAATGGCAATTTCATATTTTTCTCAAAATGGACCAGCACAGCCAGGCAAAAATGCTATAACAATCCAGTAGTAAAAGTGGAACAACTATGTTGAAATCACATCAACATTTTAAAGAAAGTTGGTTGGGCACTGCAGATGATTATTGTTCAGACCAGCCATCAGATTTGAATTCAACATAAAATATTGTTGTCATGCAGAAAAAGGGCATTGAAAACTGTTGTCTGTCAATTTGACAATCATTTAAATATACAGGGTGTGCCCCCCCCACACACAAAATGACATCATTTTGTAGTCAAATAACATAGCCAATTCTTTCTCAAATGATCTCAAATTTTAATAAAATGTGTAAAAACTAACTAAATTGAATTTTTAATTTTTTTTGTTTTTATGGATTATTTTTCTTTGAGAGAAAAGTGACCTGCAATGTTTATCTGGAAATGCTTTAGAACTGGTTATTTGATGAGCTCATTGCTAATGAGCACGGACATTTAATTTTTCAACTGGAAGCTGACTGTGTGGACTTATTTCAATGAGAATCTACCAGAAAGATGGATTGTACAAGCTCGTGATAATAACAATGTGCTGTTAAAATGGCCACCATGTTCACTTGACATGTGATTTTTTGAGGGGTGAGAAGATTTTTCTAAATTTAGCACAAAGTTTCATGCAGTCTATCCAGAAATTATCTAGCCATTTGATAAAAAAAAAAAACTAGCCTAGCAAGAGCGATGTCGACTTAGCCTCCGTCTAAGTATTGTCCCTTGAAAGCTCCTTTTTCAAAACAGTCTGCAAAGTTCTCTTGCTTTGTTGTGTTCTCCTTAATCTCATCCATCCTATTTCAGTTGTGATTTTAGGTTCAGGAAAAATCACAAGTCACTGAGAGATAAATCTCTACTGTAAGGGGACCGACAGACTTAAGGGATACAATGATTTGCCAAAAAAAAACTCTGCACTAGATCCCTGCAAAATGAGGACTTGATCGTATCCATGCAATTGTTTTTAAGAAATGTGCTCCTGGACTGACTCCTGTTCTCTCGAAACTCTACAATAAATGCCTTACTGCTTTTTACTTTCCTGCTTGTTAGAAATCCTCTTCTGTTGTTCCAGTCTATAAGAAATCAGACAAACCATCTGATCCTTCTATCTGCCTATAAGCCCTCTTTCTCTTTTTAGTAAAATACTAGAGGCTCTAATCAACTCTGAATTAGTTAAGCATCTCATATCTTTCACACAAATATGGTTTTTGTCTCTCTAGGTTATTGCTGAAAGTGTCTATCAAACTTTAGACAAGAATGATGAAACTCAGGCTTTTGCTTTGGACATCTTGGAGGCATTTGAAATGGTCTGGCATGCTGGTTTTCTTCACAAGTTGAAAGGTTATGGCATTTCTAGACAAATTTTTGAACTGATTCAGTTTTTATCAAATCGCGAAATGAAGGTTATCTTGAATGGCCTCTCATTCTAGATCTTTTTGCATTAATGCAGGCATTCACCACCCCAGACTTCTATCATTGGACCTACGTTGTTTTTAATGTTCATAAATGACCTTCCTGATGTCATCAGTTCTCAACTTGGTATCTATTCTGATGACACAACAATTTACTCCTATAAATCTGATCAGTTTGATACAGACAAATTGGCTGCTGATCTCAAAAATGACCTACAGTCTGTTGTGAACTGGGGCAAGGAATACCTTGTTAATTTTAATGCCTCCAAAATGAAACTGCTCTTTTTTAATTATCTGAGAGAACCTTTTTTGCCTTCTATCCGCATGGCTGATGCTAACATCCAGGAGAGTGACTTGTTGCACCTTCTTGGACTAACGTTTTCTGCTAACATGATGGGGAAATATATTGAATCAATTGTTAGGTCTGATACTAGGAAAGTTGATTCACTGGGCTGTGCTAGACAATTTTTCTTGCCAGAATCTACCTTACATATTTATAACTCTACAATTTGTCTCTGTTTTGAATATTGCTGCTACATATGGTCTGATGCTTCTGCTATTTATTTAGAGATTCTAGATAAAATACCAAAAAGAATGTGCAATGTTATTGGTCCTAACCTGGCATCTTGACTTCAGTCCTTTTCCCACTGTTATAATGTAGCTTCCCTGTGCCTTTTTTATAAATACTTTCATATTAATTGTTCTGATGAACTTTCCGATATGGTAGCTAGACTTTATGAATTTAAGCACCCTACTAGATTGGTAGCAAGGTTTATTTTTACAGTTGAAATAGCAAGATGTAACCATAAGTCCTATGCTAATAGTTTCATCTTTCTCACTTCTCACTTGTGGAACTCTCTTCAAGCTTCTTGCTACCCAGCCAACTTTGATCTTCAGAAATTTAAATGCAAAATCAATTGTAATCTTCTGGCTTCTTAGTTCCTGTTCTTTTCTTGTTCTCTCTCCTTAATAGTGTTGTTTTCTCATATTCTTTTACACTCAGTAACCCTCTTGTACCTTGCTTGGAGTGAAATGATTGAAAGAAATGTGATGTGAAGAAACTACTTGTTCAATCACTGTAAATTTGGTGGTCATATAATTTACAAGGCAGTGTTTGTTGACTGAGTAACCCTACGGCCAAGTATTCAAAAGCTCAGTAAAGTCCCATCTGATTGGTTAGGAAGTTACATCAAGCTAACACGACTGGTTCTTGAGGTATTTAAGGTGGCTGGATACATTCTAGACAAACATTGTATTAGTTGTTCAAAAGCTCTCTGCCCAACCCACTTCTCAAAATCTTTGTATTAATCTAAATTTGATATTTCTTTTTAAACAGTTTTTGGTTTTGAAAAGAATACATATCAAGACAAGTTATTTTTTGTAAAAGAAACCAACACAGCCTCCTTACCTTTTTTCCACAAATGCAATAAATTCGACAGATCAATTTTTTTTTCATTCATACCTTGTGCATGCTTATATAGAGAGATATGTCTTTCATAAAATATAACTTTTTTGGTAAACTTTATTTTCAATATTTAAAGATAATACATTTCTTTTGAGATTAAGATAATATTTCTGAAAGACATTGTATATTGAAGACATATATGCAAAGATGGTCACATTTCTGTGTAATGTCTTCAGGATATTGAATGATTTAGTGTTGTGTTATCGCAGTTCTGGGAGAAAAACTTGACAGTGTGCCTTTTGTATTTATTATTATTTTTTTTTTTGGTAATCAATTCACCCCAAGCAACTACTATGATATAAGAGGTTACTGGGAGTGAAAAAGAATGAGAAGACTTTATAAAGGAGCAGGAAACAAGGGATAAACTTATACTCCTGTTCAAAAGATCAGGGAAGTGTATGAACCAGACGATAGGTGAACATATCTACTCCTATTAATTGGGTAGATGAAATATTTTGACTGGAGGCAATTAGAATATTGTAAAAGTGATATATTTTAAATGGAGAGGACAAGGAGTCAACTTCTAGTCACACTGAGACAAGAATAAAAGACGTTTCAGATGCTAATTTCTTGGTATTTGCTTTATACAATGTGGCTGGAATCAGTATATGCAATAAGATTTACAAAAAATCTTTCTTTTAAACTTGGTTTTGAGTATTATTCGTATTAGTATCCGATACACTCTTCAGCCTTCCTCAGGTCAATATTTCATCTGGTCATTCTTAAAGGTTGAGTAGTACTTTTCTTTTTATATCTTGACACTTAGTCTTACATAATTGTTAAGCTGTAATGTTTTAACTCAGTTTAGTCCAACAGAAGGCCAAATGAAAGGAAAATGTGGTGAGGCTGTTTGCCTTGAAAATCAGCATTCAAAATCTTGATTTTTACCTGGGCTCAAACACAGATACAAATACGTAGCTATCAGCAGAAATTGGTAATATCAGCATTTGCTTTTTAATGCCAATTAATTAGTTTTCATGCTTGGTTGTTCTAGTTTATTTCACCAGTGAAATTTCATTGTCAGTCTAAGGATCGTCAGTTATCTTAGACATAGAATGAATTTATATAATCTTCTGATAGGTTTCCATTATTTTTTTTTTTTCCAATCTTTTTGGGAAATAATTACTGAATATCAAACAATCAATCAGGGGTACTTCACTGTGGTGTAATAGTTAGCAAGTGTGTCTCACTAGATCAATTACAACTGAGTAGTGAGTTTGGTCCTCATTGGGTGCCCCATACTTTCGGCTGTGTGCCACATGAAAGTTATGCTTAGAAAATAATTTGGGCACTTCAGCGTGGTGTCATGGTTCTAAAGCATGTCTCGCTAGATCAATTACAACTGAATTGCGAGTTCGGTCCTCACTTGGTATTCCCTACTTTCGGCCTTGTGCCACATCTATGCTTAGAAAATAGGCTCTTCGACATGTTGTCATGGTTAGCAAGATTGTTTCACAAGATCAATTATGACTAAGTAGTGAGTTTAATCTTCACTGGGTTCACCATATTTTTGGCCTTGTACCACATCTAAGCTACACTTAGTAAATCACTATCAACTGATTAATCAGAGAACAATCTTAGAATCTGTCTAACTTCCTAAACAAGCCTTCCTGTGATGTTAAAAAAATTAGTATTGTAGGAGAATAAACAATTATAAATCCTCTAACACACACACACACACACACACACATATATATATTTAAAAATTATAAGTATGTTATAACATCACTACAAAAATAGCCATTTTGTTTCAACACTTCTGGTGTCTTGTCAAGTGATGGTGTTGATTGTAAAATAAAAAGTTTTTAAAGAGTTCAAAACCAACCACTATGGGAAATATTTTCACATAAGATATAATGGCCAATCAAATTACAAGTATATGATAATTCAAATAATGTACAATGGGCCCTAGATACAATTTATTAATGCTTTAAAATTAATATTAGATTATATAGGAAATCAGGATAACTAATTCAACCCCATCACTTGACAAGACACCAGAAGTGTTGAAACAAAATGGCTACTTTTGTAGTGATGTTATAACATACTTATGTTATAATTTTTAAATAAATATTATTTGCTCTACTTTGTATTGAGCACTGTTTTAAAAACAGTGTTTTTGGTTACTAGAATTTTATTTAATCTATACCAACCTTGTTTTCATATATATATTCGTAAAAATGAGAAACAGCAAGACATGGAAACAATAAAACAAATATTATTTATTATCTGGTTGTTATATGGTGTTGGAGACATGAGAGACAGCAATATTGAGTAAATGTAGATCAAATATTGATCAGAATCAGACAGAAGGATAAGACAAAGAATAAGTGTATACAGTCTTTCTCATGTTTATAGAAGTGTGTAATGGGTGCCCAGATAATTTAGTTGGAAAAATGCAAGAAGTGTCTTGGGTTTTCTTACCTCAAATTTTTGTCGAGTGTTAAAAGATAAATGTTATTATTATGGCCTGAAAAAGGAAAAAAAAAGAGTTGAAATTTTTGTTGATGCATATGTTAATGACCTGTTATAAGTGGAGTTGATTCTTAGTGGTTTAGAATACTATTTTTTTTTTATAGACACAACACCATGACAGTATAATTCATTTTTTATTTATGTATTTCTTTCTGGACATGACCGTATCAAGCAATATACCCTGAAAAATTCCAAAGAACAGATTTTCTAAAACATTCTAACCAAGTTAAAGATGCTAGTTCACAAAATGTCTAAATAGATCACATTTTTTCAAGTTCTTCTTTTTCATATCTTGCTTCTCTTGTGTGCATTTTGTTTTTGTTTAATACTCTCTTTAGTTATGGATAGAATATGTGCCATAATCTAAAATTAATTTCTTTCAGATCACTTCATTTTTTCATTTATACAAATAATGATTGTTTTTTTACAGCTT
This sequence comes from Acanthosepion esculentum, assembly GCA_964036315.1. Taxonomy (NCBI): domain Eukaryota; kingdom Metazoa; phylum Mollusca; class Cephalopoda; order Sepiida; family Sepiidae; genus Acanthosepion; species Acanthosepion esculentum. The sequence goes on along the minus strand of OZ038507.1, from coordinate 37,533,352 downwards.
ATCAACTGTTTACGGGTTATTTAAAGCCAGAAAATATTTTTAGATTATAAAAGTTTTCGAAAATAATAATAATAATTTACTGATACAAGTCAATAGCTGGTGGATTCATACCTTTCCTAAAGGTATTTGTGTGTAAATGAATATAATGAATTTGCCTCTGATTTATTTGGTGATTGTACGAGAGCTGGTGTTTCAACTTGATATGGCTGTAAACCACAAATAATGAAGAAAATAATATTAAACCAAGCAGTGAATTTAACATGTTTCCTCCTTGTAATTGTTTATATTTTGGGAGGGAAAGGTCCTTTAGTGGCACGTCTTTAATTCTTTTAGGGTTTATAGGGTTAATGAGAAAAACTAAGTTGACCAAATACATTATAATTTCTAGATTTTTCAGTTACAGGAACATCCTTAACGCCTTTTTTATTTAATATTGGTTTTCTGCTAGAGCTGAGAAAGAAGAAATGCTTGTTGATAAAAACAAGACAAGTTTCCCCATACTCTTCTATGGTTTAGTTAGTTTATATATGAATATAGAAGTTAAAGGTTGTGTGTTGGTGTATGGTAGGTGTGTGCATGTTCACATTTAAACAATTAAAGAAGCAGCATACAAAAACTTGGGTTTCTACTATGGACTGTTTATTCTTTTCTTGTAGAGGAAGCTGTAGGGAAACAAAGTTCTCAATGTCTCTTGGGTACGCCCGTTTTCTTTTTCTGGTCCAGCAGTTGGAATACGGTCAAGTCAGCCTTGTGCTGAGTTTGAACGACCAAAGAAAGGTTGTATTTACTTTATTATAATGGTCACACTTAAGTCAGCCGTGTCTGAGTTGGAACAACTAAAGTAAAACTTGTCTTACTTCATTGGTGGAATTTTGGCAAAACACATACAAATGCTATGCATTGCAAAGTGAAGGAGAGTTTCTTTGGTTCAGAAATAAATCCAAGCAAGTGATGATGAGTCCAACCATTATAACTATGCTTAAGTTAGTCTTGTGCAGAGTTGGAATGACCAAAAAAGGTTGATTTACTTCACAGGTGGAGGTTTTGGAAGACACATGCGCACACTATGCATTAGAAAGAGAGTTCAGTCATCAGTGGAAATGAACATGCTCCAGTGGGGTTATACTCGTTTACATTTTACTACATCTAGGAACAACGGAAAGAAAGAAAGAAAGGAAAGGTTTGTCTTTTTATAGACTTAAACAACACCACCTAATGGGCATTTGTTGAAGCCAAGTACAGTTATAAAATTTTCAGTTCCTTTAATAGTATCATAGGAAAATGTATTTTTTTTACATTCATTATTATGTAATTGATTTTATTTCATTTCCCCACAAACAATTTATGATAAAGATCCAAATTTGGATCTTTTAGAACAGGGGTCACCAAACTATGCTCTACGAGCTGAATCCGGACCCAAACAATGTCACTTCATCCAGCCCGCCACTTCAGTGTGCCACAAATGAGCTAAAATATAATTATTTATATGGAATTATCAATATATTGTAGTTAAACTTATTATGTAGAAAAATAAATGTAAGTAAAATGCCAAAATTTAGCCATTCTGATTTTTGCATCAGACAGTAATATAAGTTTTTGGAAAATCAGTGAAATAAAGACTTAGGCGAATTTTGCAACTTTTGATATCCGAGCGTTTTTGTGTAAGTGCCTGCAATGAAGTTTCTAAGAAAAGCGATTACGAGCCTGCTGCAGTAATTATGTTTTAACTTGCATTGCCATATTTAAACCGGTTTGAAGAGTGACGTATATAAAAAGGACTGACTTCAGCGAATTTACGTCATATATTTTGCCTGACCTTATAAAATCTAAAGTATGTAAAGTCATCACATGTAACGAGGTTGACTGATGAACAGTAGAAAGAATTTCTCTTGGTTGGATGCAGCAATACCAAAACAAATATTAATAATATCTTAAAAGGTAAACGCCAGTTTCACAAATCTCACTAGTCTTTTGTGCTGCTTAGTTTGTGAGATTCGGATATGTGCGCACTTGGTGTGATTTTATTGCTATTGTCGCCTTCTTGGATAACTTTTTAGCAAATAAGTATGTTTGTTGTTTTTATTTGTGTGCATTCAGTGTATTGAACAAAATGGTTATCCGGCCCGCGCTCGTCATTCTCTCAGTTATCTGGCCCTCAGTGAAAAAAAGTTTGGTGACCCCAGTTTCAGAAGAACATGTTCAATTATCTCACCTTTCAACAGTGAATTAATGCATAAATGATAAAGTTGAATCTTTAAAACATCAGTAACTCAGATATTATCAGGTGAAAAGTAAAAGTATTGGCATAGTTTTAGAGAAAGTCAGTGCTCAATAAAAATTTGTTGAGATGAAATCAATTATTAAAAAATGTATCGGTTAATCAAAAATATATTTGTTGTTTGAAATTGAGAGTATTTTCTTTATTACATGTTTGGACAAAGATCCTCATCTTTATTGTTTTCATCACAATTGTAATCATTAGAATTTATTATTTGTACACATCATTTGAGTAAATGTTTTTATAAATGCACAAATCCAGCAAGAATTCATCCTGAATGTGCTAGAAACTAAATTTTGGTAAATATTACTTCTACAGAAGAATCTCACCATCCATGGAATTGCCAGCAACTTCACTTTTCCTGAGTTGGGCCAATAAAGAAGTCTTCAAACTTTTTATTAAACAAAAACTATTTTGCAAAATATATTTCAAAGGAGTAAAATATAAACAAAAATATATATAGACAATCTTTAATAATAATAATAGTAGTATTTTGAAAATATATATATAAAAAAATAAACAATTTAAATGTCCTTAAAGACATGAAAGTTTGAATAATCAGATCCTGAAAGAAAAAGCTGAAATTAACTCCATTTTTACAATCAAATACAGTTCTTTTGGAGAAGAGGGAGTTGTGTCTCTTCTGTCATCAAATGGGCTGATAATAATTTTCTCCAGACATGCCTAGCATATGTGGTTATAATTATCTGCAGATTTCACCATCCACACATAATCTATACACCATGATAATGAATCTTGTCCAGTAAAAAGAAACAGTATTAGTGTACTTTTAGAGAAACTCAGTGTTCAATACAAATTTGTTGAGATTAAATCATTCATCCTTAGTGCATTTGTGGCCTTGGACAGAATGTAAAGAGTTTTTCTTTTTTAACTCCATTTTGGTAAAAAGACGGACATTCAGAAAGATTCAAATGGAGACATTTTTTTCAGTTTTAAAGAATGTTGTGTTTTTGTTCCTTTATTTATGGACAAATTCTTTGATGGCTACAGAACTTCTCAATGATGGTTAAAACAAATTCCATTCTTGCTGATGCAGCAGTGTGTTGTTATCCAATAACCTAGAAAAAAGTGATTTCAAAATTTCTCCAGGGCAATTTGTCTTGTTGGTTGTAAAACACATTTCACTGAAATAATTGAAGTTATTGGGATCAACGTTCATATGAAGGCATTGGTCTGAGTAAGAAATCATGTCACATTTATTATATATTTAGAGTTTGTTGACGGTTGACCTTAAATTTAAAAAGTCCTCTATTTATTATTTATATCTATTTTTATTCATCTTTGAAAATAAAGTGAAATTAATCTCATGACAAGTGACAGCAAGATTTAGTGCATTGTTGTTACTTTGGCAGGGAATAAATTATCAAATGATTATTTATGCATAAAAAACTATTGGTTGAAATCTATAGACATTATTTTTATTTAGTTGACTAGGCTTAATTTAGTTATTGAATAACTGATTTGGAATATTATTATTCTATCTAGTGATTCAGGTTTATTATGTAAGTCAGAGTGGAAAATGAACTGGTTACTTTGTAAAAGGGAAAGAGTCAACTCAAGTGTAGAGAACATCAAGAAAAAAAAAGGATGAATTGAAAAGGTTTTTGTGAAATTTATTTATTTCAAATGTTGATCAGCACTCATTTTCGGGTTATAATTTTAGAGCAGCATATTTCAGGTGTCAACTCATTGGAAAGATAGAAAAAAAATTCTACTTATTTGGAGGGTCGAAAAAGAAGGAAAAAAGAGGACTTGGACATTTAGTGAATAGAATTCAAATATAAAAGTATACTAATAATTTTTCACCCACAAAAAGAAGAAATTCAACAAGAAAAACTTGTCAAATAGCATTTTTTTTTTTCAAATAAAATTTGTTCAATAAAAAAATTTTTCAAGCATTACTTTTTCCATTTTCTCAGTTGACGTGACATATTTTTTTTTAAATGAGAGGTTCCAGGTCTACCTTAAACTGGTCAATGTGTTTTTGGATTACCGCAGCAAGTTCCTTTTCCTGGGTCTTTGGGTGTTTCTTGACAAAATCAGCAATCGATATAATCGTTCGACATCTCAAAGCCTCAATCTCTTGCTCCTTCTTGGAGAGTCGCTGCCAAACGTCTTGACCAATTCGTGCTAGGACAATGTTTTTATACATTGCAATGTCGTTATTTTGAAGTGCTGCAAATGTAGCCAGTTGTAGAAGCAACTCGCTATCACTTAAATCGATATCAAACAAGGAACTCATCTTTTAAATTTTGACTTCGGGCTTTAATTTTCACAATCAGGACAGTGGTAACAGCAACAACCATACATACGTACTCAATAAAATCTTGAGACACCCTTATTCGCCTATAAAAGTTATTAATTGCATCATACTATATTAAAAGCAACTACATTCAGATATTTATTAATTACTTGAATCAAGTTAATTTATACGAAGCGAAGTTTATACGTGCTGACTCTACCAGAATGTCTATAGATCACTTCCGTAATGCAGCCAAACACGATGTACAGCGCCATCTGCAATTGCTAACCACTTCCTGTTGCAGTGGTTAGGTCATAAATAGTCTACGAAATAACTTTTAATAATACAGATTGGGAAAATACAATAGCTTGAAATGATCAGAGTTTGCCAAGAGAAGAGGAGGAGAGGCCATGCCATATTCAAAAGACAGGTGTGTAACCACAATTACTTTGTTATTCGAGTTGAAGCGATTTCCAAATGTGTTTCAAATTCTCCTCCTCTTTGAGAAAAGAAACCTCGCGCTGCTGCTGCTACTACTATTGCATGAAATAAGCTCGATTTCAACTTGTATTTTATTTCTTTTTTTCCCCTCGATTACTTTCGTGGGAGTCATTTTCGTTTCTGTACTATTGAACTGGATTTGAATGAGATCTGTTTATAAACCTGTAGTTATATAATGGCAAATTGGGGTCTGCTTGAAAAGGCTGCTTTTTTTTCTTTTTCTTTTTTTTCCACCTTTATTTATTATTTTTTTTAAAACCGCCAATCTGTTTTGTCGATTCTTTTGCTGTCATTCATTTTTGCCTCGTCTTTCTTTCGGATTATTTCTATTTTACAATGATTCTGCTAAAATCTCCCACGGGAAGAAAGATGCCAGTGTTTTTAAGTTTTTTAGTTATTCTCTCCTTCCGATCTTAGATTTAGAAAAAACTTTGAAGACTTTATGTAGCCTTTTAAATAATTACATGATTGTATATATTGTTGTGTTGTGCAATGTTGGTTCCAGCTAGGCCAATGCTTTATTCTTCAAGTTGCGATAGCTATCGATTAAAAATATATAAATAGATATAAAAGAATCTCTAAGATTAAACAAAAAGAAATTACCTTTTTTTATGGTCTTCGATGACGTGATGAATTTTAGATCATGTTTTTTATTTTCTCATTCTTTTTTTCTCAAAAATTAAAAAAAAAAACTAGAAAAATAAGTGTTTACAGTAGTTTACTCCGTTTTTTTTTCTCCCTCCAAACTTTAACTTAGAAATTACTAAGTTCATGATTCATGGATTTTGAAAATTATTTAAAGATTGTTTTCAAAATAATAAAAATGGACTGTAAATTTTTGACAAAAAAAAAAACAAATTTTTTTTATTATTAATAGTAATACATTTTTCTTTTAACTCCCAACCGAATGTACTTGCTTGTTTCTAGAAATCGTGAGATTTTTATTGTGATACTTGAAGAGTCGTTCTTTTATTTTCAGACTTATTGATGCCACATAATAAAGCAGAATTTTAAGAAATTTTAAAATTTCCCTCTTCTTTTGCTATTTATTTTATTCTTCACTAAATCAAATGAATATTTTTCCTGCAATCCTAAAACAAACTTTGGTGTATATTTTTGAAAAACTCCTTTGTTTTCAGAACAAAGTCACATTTATTTTTGTCTTGAAACCAAATTCCAGTACATATTGTACACACAGGACCTTGAAATCGGTATATTTCTTAATTTTTAGAGTAAAACTCTATTTGCTGAAATTATCACCAGTTGAGCTGGCGATTTCAATCTTTTGTGTAAATTAGCAGCATTGAGTCTTTTGTTCTTAAAAAGAAAAATGTCTATATAAGTATGCCCCCGTTTTTATTGATTTTATTATTATTTTCATTTGAAACTGCTGTCTTTGTTATTTGATAAAGTCAACACAGTTGTTGTTATTATTGCTGTAAGAATTACTTTTTTTTTTTTTTTTTTTTTTTTTTTTGTTTAGCTGAATAAATTACGTTCAAAATCAAATAATCTCTGTCTGTAGAGTTCAGCAAAAATGAGGAAACTTTGAATACATTTGAGATTTTTTCGCATTAAATAAATAAAATAAAATTTATTTAGGAGGAAAGAATTTAACACTTGTTGCCCCCAGAAAATAATTTGCATCTGTTTTTGTAAAAATTTAACAATAAATAACATGCTAATTTTTTTTTTCCAAGTGTTTTACTTTTACTGGTGACTTTTTTGTAATTTCCACATTCTTTTCAAATAAGTGCTTCTTTGACAAATTCTTATTGCTTTGTTAACTTAACTTTGTCAAAATCTCAAATCCCAAACAATGAAGTGAAGATGGTACTTAAAAAAAAAAAAAAAAAGATCCTATTTTTTTTATTTACTAAATGTGATTTTGATTTTATTTTCTTAGTTACTTGTCTTCTTCATTAAAGTTCTGGTATTTTTTTAATATTTTTAATGAGAAAATCTAGATAGAAATGTTCAAAAACCTTCTTGGGCAACAATTTTTTTAGATGAGAAAAAAGAAAATAATGAATAAAACATTTTGTCACTTTTTTTGTGTTTGTTTTTAAAATGTTTCACTACTTCTCGTCTATTATCAATTTTTTGAGTTCCTTTTTAGTTTTTCATTATTCATAAAAAACGTAAATAAACTTTTTGTGAAGTAAAAGTCAAAACAAAAGATTTCATTCCTAAATCTAGCTAGCTAGATTTATTTTCAAATCCATTCGTACTCCCTATCACTTGTTCAAATCGTCTTTAAAACAAAAACACATCTGAAATTAATTTATTTTGCTTGAAAACTGCATTTCAACCTCTGTTCATTTGTGTGCATTTTTATGGTAATGCTTAGCTTGTGCATAGACTCTTAGACTTAGTTGGAAATAGCCACCCCCATCAATTTATTTTTACCCTGTTCTGAGTTGGAACTTTTTAAGGACTAAGAAGCCACTTGAACAGACTTGTTCTCTTTTCTTTTTCTTTCTTAACTCTTACTTTGAACTTGTAAAAGGGTACAGAATTAAGGGATATTTTCTCAAACGAAATTATATAAAGATTTTTTTACCGTTTCTATTCGGGACCAGGTTTATTTTAAAGTGTTTAAGTTTAAATTAAGAATATATTCACACACATTGGACAAAGAAAGAATATTCATAGAATTTCTGCTTGTCTCTTTTTTTTTTTCTTTTTTTTTTTTTTTACTAATTAAACAAAAAAAAACTAAACTTAGTCATTAAAATTAGAAAATTATATTTTCTCGTTAAAAAAAATCTAATATTTTCTTTTTTTATTGAATTTGTATTTTTTGTTCCCTTTTTTTTCTTTTCTTTTTTAAATTGTTACCTCCCATAACTCAAACTGTCAGTGTCATAAGGCAATTTTAGTTCAAATACCATAACTCTCTGAATCATTTCTTTGTTTCTTCTCCACCAATAAATGAAATTTGTTCAATACCAATCAAAATCAATGGTTGTTGTATTTATGAATGATTCTGGCTATCATCTATAAAATGATGAGGATGCTGGTTTTAAGACGACCTCAAATCTCAGAATTTCATACCTGTCAATAATCGATTTGATAAAGTTTTTGTATTTTGTACTCGAAGAAGAATGTTGTTGCACATTGTGACATTGGCAATGAACATTTTTTAAGAAACAATCGCTTTTGAAATCGAGAAATATGGGAAAATATATTTATTTAGGAAAAAGACGTGGATATTTCCCAGTTTAACGTCCGAGACATTTTTTTCTCTACCTAAAATACTTGAATGATCTCTCTTAGAATAGATTGCTTTACCTAGCCTCATATTCTGAGCACACATTTTTCCATTAAAAAAAAAAATGAAATAACCAATGAGAATTTAATTTGTAAAATGAAATTACTTAAAAATAAAAACGTATGAGGTTTGTTGACCTACCTCCTTTACCTTTTGGATATGAAGTCTTGCAGCAAAAACGAAACGGTGTTTTACGAAATAAATTATTGCATTTCGGACACTACTTAGTCACCGAGAAAAACAAATCTTGAATATATTTATTCTAGATTGTTTTTACTTTTTTCCATAGTCTGGCTGGAGGTACCTCGTTTCGGTTTTCCAACGTAAAACCATCCCAGGAATAATGTGTGCTCGAAATATGAGGCTAAGTAAAATTTATATAGGTTCAATCTTCTTGTGGGTCACAAGTTCATTTTTTTTATTTGTTTGTTTATGAAAGAAGTATTCAGAATGTGAGATTAGGTAAAGCAATCTAAGAACGTTTTGGATGCTACATAAATGTCACACACACACAAACTTTGTTCTAAATGGGGGAGATATATTTTATTTTTACGACTGCGAAAATCAAATTACAATGGCTAATTTAAAAAAAAGAAGTAAAGATGACTTAGCTACGTATTCTGCTTCATCAGCATTTAATTCTTTAAAAAAGGTTAAAAAAAAATAAAAAGAATCTTTGCACCAATTTTACGAATCTTGAACCTTTTCTTTTCTGTGCTATAATGAAAAAACGTAGATCTGACTTCATTTCATGGCTAAAAAACATTTGGCAATGTTTGAAGAGCACATAAAAAATACTTTCTTTTTTTTTAATTTTTAATTTTTTTTATTTAGTGTATACATAAAAATGTTGGCTTTATCATTCATTTTAGAGACATATATATTATTTAAGTAACATTGGATTCTCAAGTCTAGATTTTAAATAAAATCTACAAATTTTGTGCTTGCTTACTTTATTATTAAAAAATATGTATTTGAAAGCCAAGGATGTAAATGTATTTTCCAGTGTATAAATTATGTGCTTAACAAAATACTCTAAACTATCAAATAACATCTTTCTAGAAAGACATTAAAAATATTCCGTTTTTGTTGAAACTTTTAATAATGTACAAATGGTGGAGAAATATAGGTTTTGCTTTTAAATGTTTGAATGGAGGACTCTTCGAGGCTTCAAAATATAACTTTGAAAGCAACTGGTTGTTCAAGAATGGTTTAGCAAAAGGAGTAATTTATGATTGTACATTCAGATAGAAATTGATTATTTTAATTATCAGTAGTTAAAAGAATAATAAAGATAAAATGCAGATAAACTAGATTTAGTCTAGATTCAGGAGAAAAGAAATTAAATCTACTTTTAAGATAATCTTTTGAGTAAATCAATCTAAATCAATTTGCTATCTTAATGGATTACTTAGAACTGCCAAGATACATTTATCAGCACCTGCTGATGTGTTTAATTGGATTGAAGTATGTGTGCTTTTAATAGTCGGGACATATTGAAAGAAAAAAAAGAAAACTATCCACAATCCTGTAAGTCCAATGTATGTCTATACATATATCTCCATGTGTCTCTTTTAAAATGTCTTTTTGTAATACACAACCCATCATACTATGTTCAATAGAAGAAAGGTTGACAGTTGTAACCGAAAAAATATGGAATACAAGATAAGTTAAATGAAAAATTTCAAGACCATAAACCTCATGAACATTGTCAGTTTTGTGGTTCATTTAATATTTTTAGGATTTTTCACTGATGGGAAATTGAGTAACTATTGTCGTAAGGCTGAAGTTTTATCTTCAGCTGGATTTCTCTCAATAAATAAACAAAAATATATACACCAAAACATCAGCTGATATTATATTCAGCTTTTTCCTGGGTGCACAGATAGCTAACCCAAATAGACCTGGTTCTTGTTTCTGTTCATGATCACATATATCATTAAAACACCACTATATAATAGGGAACATTAGCAGAATAAATTCTTTTTACAAAATTGTAACATTTATCAATTTCCTCTCAGTTAAGGAGAGACCAATATTTGACTGAATGCTTAAATGAATCAGAGATTAACCTAATCAGTCTTTCTAGATTATGTGTGCAGTCATCTTTTAAGCTGAAAGGAATTTTTCCCTTTTCTTTACTTATAAAATTGATATTATTCAAAATAGCAGGTTGTCTGGAAAGTTCATGCCGAATTTTAGTCGTTCATGTTCCAACATGTTAGAACACATAAAGGCAAAAATGTCTTGCAAGCAAGATATGTGCTGTGTACCGTGAAGGTGGTTTAGCTGACAATTGTATGGAAGTGCTTCACTAAGTTTAGAGTTGGTGATTGTAGCCTTATTGATGAACCCTCAGGCAGCTAACCCCTCCCCCCCAGTTACTGATGATGACCAAATCAAGACATTGTGCAATGTCGGAATTTGCATAAACACTAAATTTATCAAAATCCACCATTCATGAGCACTTAGTGAAGCTTGGGTACTCAAATCACTACAATGCTTAGGTACCACATGATCTGAGTAAAAAAAAAAAAAAAAAAAAAGAATCTTTTGGATCCCATTTCATTTGTGATTTGCTGTATAAAACACAATGAAAATGCACCCTTTTGGAAGCAGATGGTGATAGGTGCTGAGAAATGAATCATTTACAACAATATTCAGCAAAAAAAAGATCCCAGATAAGCGACACGAGCCAACTTTAGCCACCTCAAAAGAAGGTCTTCATCCTAAGAAAGTCATGCTGTGCATCTGGTGCGATTGAAAAGGAATGCTGTACTATGAACTTCTATAAAGTAACCAGTCAATTGATTCTGAAAATTACTGCTCGGAACTGGACAAATTAAAAAAGCAGTAATTCAAGATAAGCACCCAGAATTGGCAAAAAGGAAAGGTACTGTTTTTCATCAGGAAAGTGCCAGACATCATGTTTCTTTGGTGACCTGGCAAAAATTGTTGCAGCTGGGATGTGTTACCCCACTTGCCATATTCACCATACATTGCTCATTCGGATTTTCATTTATACAGGTCCTTGCAAAATAATCTGTGGAAAAAATGTTAATACTTTGGATGACATAAAAAAACCACCTTAATGAGTTCTTTGCCGAGAAACCACTGGAATTCCGGGAAGATGGAATATTTAAGGTTGTGCAACAAAATGGTTCATATTTAATGAAATAAATATTTAATGGCATAATTTTGTTTTGTGTTTTTAATTTCTCTTAAAAATCGACATGAACTTTCCAGATAACCCAATAGAATAATATTTACAGGCATCTCACCATGGGGTTATGGTTTATTAGATCCTGAGTTCTTATGGCTAAGCTCAGCAAATAATCTTAATTTAAGTTTCATGTATTATACATGAATGAACCAAAACATTGTGATAAGAATGACTGCTACTTTCTCATAACAACTGCACATGTCAGGATCAGAGGTATGTAAGCTGGTCTCAAGTGTTTCATTTTAACAGGTTGAATGCCCCAGTTATAGGCAAAAAGAAAGGCCTGAGTAACTTTATTATGGCCAGAAAACTAAGCCAATGTAAGAAAACAAATCCACAATCAACAATGCTTTGAGAAATCAGAGAGCAAAATATGATTTCCTGCTGGGTTCATTATATTCACTTACATGTAAATACCCTTGGGAAAGGTATGAATCTTTCTCCTCCATCTATGGGTTAAAAAGTAGGATTTGTATCTGGAAAAAATCAGTTTTTCTAAAAAAAAAATAAATAAATAAAAATTTCTGCAATAATCACTGGAAAATCACCTGATCTGATGAGTTTTGCTTTCTTTTGAATAAGGTTAACAGCAGGGTTAAGTGATGGTACCAGGCAGTAGTGTAAAGTTTTAGACAACTTTCTGCTGGGAAACTGTGTTTATCTTTCATATAGAAGGTACTTTGTCATGTATCATATCATGCCACATCATTGAAGACCATGGGAACAGTTTTCTGCAATGGCCTTTTTTAATAGGACAATGCTCCCTGCTATACTCTGCTCAAATTGTATAAAAATGGTTTCAGCAACAATAGGAAACTTTTCTGCCTTGGCTGGCCACTAAAACTCCTCCAGATCTCTTTACTTATTGGACATATATGGGATAAATTAGACCAACAATTTTGCTCTGCAGAATATCTAACCTAAAACTTGGAACAATTAAAGAGCCTGTCAATTTTTAGGATATTATAAAACTATTTATTTCCCATCAAGTTATCAATATTAATAAAACAACCCTGCTACATGTATATCTAAAACTAGTGATGGAATGATTAATAGCAATAAAAAATATCAGAACTTTTGGGTATTGGAATCGGAGAATTTTTAACCTAATTTGCGATACTTTTTTGTTTAAAGCTTAATTTTTCATTCTTGGTACTAATGATAAAGATATAAATATTGATTTTAAATTATCAGTAAAACTATAATCTATAGATCTTAATAACACCTAAGTTAAGTATGATGTAAATTTATTTTATTTGTGTAAAAAAAAAAAAAAAAGTGAAAGTTTCTACTCAGTTCTCAAACTTTCCATAAAATTTGCTAGTTTAAAGTCTATTTCAGTTCAAAATAAAATTATTTTATTTTTACTTTTTAAACATTGTTCATTCACCCATTTAATATTATCAGTTCATTTAATTATAATGAAAATTATGTAATATAAACACAATGATTTCATGTTGTTCTGTTGGGCTCTCTTAAGACAATATGACAATTTTTATTTATTTTATTTTTTTTAAATTTATAAAAAAGATAAAAATACGAATGTCAATGTCACATTTGTTTTTTTCACATAAAAATTGACCTTATGTCACATTGTCCTCATACTGAGGCAGTTAAATTAAAACAATTTGTTTTTATAATAGTTTTATGCCATAAAATCATTTTTTAGTCTCAAAAGATTTATTTTTGTTTACGTAGCATACTACATAAATTCAATTGAGATTTAAAAATGTAAACGTTCGTTTATGAAACTTAATTTTGTTTCTATGAAATTCATGTACTTCTGAAATTTCTTTTATAACTTTTGAAACAGATTTTCATCTTTATTTAATTAAAAAAACTTTTATTTGAAGTTTCATGAAAAAGATTTTTCACAAAAAAGTTTGTATTAAAAAACCTAAAATTTAATTTCCATTAAAAATTGTATTTAATTTTATTTTATTAATATTTTTCTTTGGCATAATTGAAAATTCCTGTGTTAAATTATTATGGCATTTAAAATATTTTTAACTTTTTTCTCATTTATTCCTCCTTGGAGCCAAACGAGATGCAAGTTTTATAAGTAGAAGTGTATAAAAAAAAAAAGTTAAAAACAAGTATTTTTATCTTGTGTGATTAACTATAGTTTTTTTGCCTTTTTAACATTTGTTTCAATATTTTTAAAATAAAACTAGTAAAATTTCATCATCTAAGAATCCAATAAATAACTGAAATAATCAATCCCATACAAAAAATACACATTTACAGTTTTTTTTCATTCTTATGAAGATTTTAATAAATTTTAATCTTATTTTTATTTTAATGCTTTGTAACAGTTGAATCTCATACCATATAATATTATAAACTTGGATATCAGTGTTATTTAGCTTTCAGCTTCCTAATATTTAAAAAAATTTATTGCGCAGTTTGCTGAAATTGCTTATATTGCTTTAAAAAAATCAAGGGATATGTTTTTACTGTGTTATTGCACTTTTACTCTTTTTTTTTCTTTTTAGAAATTAAATTTTTTAGTCGTGCAAATGTTTTTTTTTTTTTTTTTTTTAGACAGTAAAACTTATTAGTGGAGTAATGGATAGTGGCTCGGATGGAGGAATCTGAGTGCTGAATTCAAATTTCCCTCAAATCCATTGCATTCACTTATGTGCTAATACCCTTGGCTAAGGTATGAATCATCTTCTCTTGCCAGTTATGGGTAAATAGCAGGAAAGTCTGGGTTCTATATCTTTGGGTGGCAACCAGTCTAGGAGAAGGAAACTCTGAATTTAAAACTGGCCTGGAGAAGGTTGGGCTCAGTCATGCTATCTTGCCAAAGAAACACCACTTCTAATGTGAAAACATTAGTGATTAAATTTTTCAGATAAGATTGAAGACCCCTTATTATTTCTTTATTTATTAAGTTGCTGTGATAATTCATATTTAATTCTTATTAAACATCTGTAAGCAAATTTCAAATTTGCATTTATTTTTTATTCACTGTCCTGCAGGATTAGTTACTCCTCGTACTTTATCAAAATATATACACGAGTTAAACCACAATACATACGATGATGCCTTTCTGCTTAGAGTATTATTGTTGCAAAATTGTGTGTGTGTGTGTGTGTGTGTGTGTGCATATATATATATATATATATATATATATATATATAAAGGGCATCTCTTATTTTTGAAGTGCATGCTGAAATTGAATTGTCACCCCTAAATTTGTTCCATTCATTGAAAAATGTGAAATATAAAATTTTAAGCTTTCATAATATTTAGAGGGCACCTTTGCTTGTTAAAACTTAAAAGGTGGACAACAAAATAAACCCTTTTTTTTATTTTTTTTATTTTACAATTAATAGCAAATCCTTATTAGTTGAATCTTTACAAATTATACACATTAGAAAACTACCTAACATTAACAGTGAAAAATTAAAATTTTTAACTGATGTTTATTCTTTCCAGACCCCAGTTATGGCAAGTTTATCCAATGCCAAGCAGAAAAGTGTAGTTTGAAAGTTTTTTTTTTAAGATTTCTGATGATAATCAAAGTAAAGCAATATGTCAACTTGAGTTACATAAGGAAATTGTTTTAAACACTTACCCAATTTTTTTAAATAAAAAGGATATCTAACTTTATTTCATAAGTTTTTCTATGCATTTTTCTACTAATGTTTTATTAATAAATGTATTTTGTTCATTAAATTTCCCAAAACAACTGTAGGGCCTGAAAATAATGAATTTTAATCATTGTAGGAATTGGAATTGTATCAGAATCAGTAAAAATATTGTTATCATCCTATCACTATCTAAAACCGATCAAATTCCTCACACTCATCAGTATGTTTCGAAAAGTTTCTCTAACATCCTGAGATTCATTAGTCATCTTATACTACAGGTATAGGATAAATTCATGAAAATTTGCTGTATTTTTTATCTCATCTAAAGGTTGCCTTATATGCAGAAATATACAGTATATATAATGAATTTTTTTTCTCATTTCTTCACTAGTTTCACATGACTATTGATCTTAGATATAACAGGTAACTAAAGATGAACTGATTTAAATATTTTTCTATTTAATTATTAAAGTTTCTTTGTTAGCATAAATTCAATAAGATTTAATTTGCAACATTTTTATACATTTCAACCCTACTTTCTGTTGAATTTTACTGAAATCAAAGCTTAGCAACTTTGGTGAATTCTATTGCTGCAGCACAAGCTTTAAGTGTGTGTATGTGTGTGTGTGATATTCAGTCACTCTGAAAGATTTTGCTCTACTGAAACAATTAAATAGACATACCACAAGAGTAATAAGCCGGCAAAGCAACTTTGCATACTTGCCATCTTTATACACTGAATCTTCTTTTTACTTTTAGTCCTGTGTTGTTTGAAGCTTCCATCTGAACAATAAGTTTAGTCAAATGGCTCATAATGGAAGTCCTGCACCTGAAGACCTCTGTTTCTCTTGAGCAGGTTAAATTTCTGCTGGTTTTATTGCCAAGATCAAAACTGCTTTCAGAATCTGTTTTTCAAATTAATTATTGTTGATAATTCTTGATGCAGCAAAAGAAACATGCATTGGAAACTTCTCTTGTTTACAATAAAATATTGTGAAGAAAGATTTGAAAAGAAACCAGTTCTTTAAGATTTAATTGGGAATATGGATGCCTTGTGTTGTACATTGTTACAATAAATTAGTACAAAGGAAGATAAAAAAAGACTTGAAAAATCATGCTTTTTAAATAATCAATATTTGATAATGAAAACACAAGCTGAATTGAGAGCAATCTCTGTATTGAGCAATTTTCCAAATGATAGAATTGTAAAGAGGAGAAACACACTATCATTTTTTTTCTTTGTATCTGTAATCAAGGACTTTTTTTTTATTTATGTTGAGGGGGCATTTCTTAAATATTTAAGATGAATTAATTGCAAATTCCATGTAGTTCTTTAATATCTTACCATCAGTTTTGTAATGATTGTATAAAATTAAGTTTTCATACTGGTCATAACATTACATGCTATTTTCGTTTTTTATCCAAATTCATTATCCTGTCTGGAAAAATTCTAGAAAAATTGGAAGGAAAAAAAAATCTTTACAAAGAGCTTAATAAATAAGTATATTTTAATAATAAAGTTATATAACTATTTTGTTGAAGTGATTATATTATTTGATAAGATTTATTATAATTTGTTTTATCCTACTTCAGATTTAAGGTTAAATTATTAGTACTGACCTACAAGTACTAAACATTAGTTGATTCACATTGCCTTTAATTATTAATGATTTCTTGGTAAATATTATCTGGAAATTTTTTTTTAATATATATTTTTTTTAAATTGCAAAGCAGGAGAAACATTAACATATTTACTGATTAGATTAAAGTGTGTATAGAATTGATTTCAAACATCTTCAAAAATTTTATCTTTAGAGCATATGTAATCATCTCTATCCTATCAGTTTTTAAACATTCATTTACATTTGCCAAGCATATGATAATTAATAAAACTTTCTTATAGCATCTTTATTTCTTTAATCCCCTTATCACTTCCTGGGTTTCAGGATTTTATACCATTATGCATTAAATCATCATAGAGAAAGAAAATAAAGATACCTGCACAAATTGGTCTCAGCAGTGCTCATATTTAAGTTTTTATTCTGAAGTGGTTATGAAACGTGTGATATTTAATGTTCATCTAATTTATATGTTAAAGTTGTATTCCAGGTACAGTTTGGAAATTGTGAAGGCAGATTTAATATTTGTTCCACATTTTGTATTTTCCATTGTTTTCTGTATAATTTTTATAAATAAGTAAGGAAATACGGTTTTCTTTTAAATCCTAGATCAGGGGTTCCCAACCTTTTTTGCGTCATTGCCCACTTTCACATGGAAAAGTAGGATTTCAAAAGCATACCAAAATTGTTTGGTAAATATTTGTTACCGGTTTGTAAACTGATTTACATATTAAAGAACAAATGAAAGCAAACTTGACCATTGAAAACTATAACTAACACACACACACACACAAATTTAGTTTTATGGTTAGGATTAACGTTGCAGGTCTTGATAAAAAAAAATTAAACAATTTTTGTTCATAATTATAAAATTAAAAAATATACACTACTAGCAACTAATAAATATTCAGCAAATATTTTTGTTGTTCTTGGTCTTCCCTTATCTGATTTATATCCCCAAAAAAATGTTATTTCATGTGAAGAACTACTTGAATGTTAATGACTCTTTTCAGAACTATACAAAATATTCCTTGTTTGGGATATTATCTCAGAATGTGACCCAGTTATTCCCAAAGCCTCCCGTTGTTTTTTGTTTGTTTTTTTATATACAGGTTCTTTGCATATATCCTTTGAAAAATTTTTTTTCGGGTAACATATGTTGAATTACCTTTTTAATACTTATCGCTCACCATTTTCTGTTCAGTTGCTCATCACCCACCCAACAGTTGAAATCTTCCACTGGTGGGTGATATCGCCAAGATTGGGAAACCCTGACCTAGATTGACATTTTTTTTAGCGCTTTCAAAATTTTATCTTCTTGACGCAGCATATATACTCAATAACTCCAGAAATTAAAGTTCTTTGAAATTCTTTTTTTTTTGGTGGGGAGGGGGGGTCATCAGAATTGCTTTCCATTATTGTTATTTCTTAATTTGGGACAAATTTAAAAAAGTTAGTGATCACTCTCTAGTTAGTAGTTATTACTTTTCCTCCTTGCCATGGGTTAGCATGGTATGAGAGGGAGAGGTCAGTGACATAATTCCCTCAAACCTCTTATTAAAATCTAATGCCTGTTCCTTCATGGCTATTTGGTTGGGACAGGGAGAGTATTGAAAACCCCAGGTACTTTATTTGCTCTCTTTTTATGTGCAAGAGTAAAATATTAGTTCCTTCTCATGATAGATCAGTTTGACACAATCTCTGGGCCAAAAATATACACTTTCTTCAATGATGATCAGATCAACAACTTGGTATTTGGCCAAAATTATGTTCTAAACAAGCATACTTAATGAATTAATAAATAAAATCAGGATGTTATTTACCCAGCTATCTATGCATATATGGAACTGTCTATTAAAGCAGTATTTATCTCTATTGATAGATGCAACTATAATTTATTCTCTAATTCATAATTTTTTTAAGACTATAAAAATTAATTTTATTTTTTATTTTTACTTTATATTGTAGCCAGTAAACAAATTATTAAGCAAAAATAATGGAAGTCAGTCTTCAGAAATTCAGTGGGCTGAAAAGATTAAACTGAGCTATTCATAAAATAGGTACCACCAAAATTAAAGCATAAAAACCAATACCCCATTTTAAAATATTTGTTAAAATCAGAATTATCTGATTTGATCAAAATTATCAGTACTTAATTCATAAATGAATAAATTGTATTCTGAATAGGTTATTTTATTAGAAGGCTGGAAATATTTTTGGTGGTGTCTGTTTCACTCCCATATTTTCGATATTTCATGTGTACATTTTTTTTAATTTGGTGGGGAGTATTTGTGAAATATTTTTACAGGTATATAAAGAAAAATCATTGAAGATGTTACTTTAGTAAAAAAAAAAAAAAAATTATGCAGTATCAAGTGTGAATATATGGAAAATTTGTCCTGTATCTTATGAAAAATATTTCAGTAAAACTCAATAAATTTCATTGACAGTTGATGCTTATATAATTTAATAAAACATGTTGTTTTCTTTCAGATTGGACAAAAAAAAAATCTACACTTAATATTTAAAAAAAAAACTTGTAATTATTCGGTATGATTTTGAAATTCACCCTGTTGCTGTTTATAAAAAGAGTTCTTTTAAATAAAGGCCTGTTTGAAGTATCAACAAATGTAATTTTTAATGCCATTTTCGAATGTGAACCTTTTCTGAAAGAATTTTATTTTATTTTTTTTTTTTTAATATTTTAGCAACTGTTAGATTATTTTTGGTATAGATATTTGAAAAGGAAATAATTCTGAATTACTGTCTTGACTACTTTTCCCTATCAGAAGAATAACACGAAATGTAATTCAATTCAGAATAATTAAAAGTCACTGGGTGCAATTAAATATTTTATGGCATCAAATAGGTAAAATAATAAAAGCAAAAAAATCTTCTAATGTATAAAAAAACAACATTATTAATTATAAGTTTCATAAAATTGTATAGAATAAAAGGTTATAGATAATTTATTTTTAAACATAAATACTAATTTCTTGATTATTGTGCTGCTGGTGTTCTGTATTTCTTTTAATTTTTATTTATTTTTTGTATGCTTTTTAAGAGAGATTTATAGTTTTTTACCTGACCTCATAGGCTATTGTGTAAATAAACGTTATTTTTATTATGTTTTAAACAAAGTTAATATTATATTTACAAAATCCAGTTAATTAATCTTTAAGTTTACTAAATGACGATACACATCTCTAGGGTATATATTGGACTTTTAAGAGATTTTTCAATTTGTTTACATTTTTTGTCTATAATGGCAGTTAATGAATGACAAATGAACATTTTTAAAAATGCCTAAAAACTTTATTTATATATGGAAATTAATTTTTCTTTTAATTTAGACTCGCTTTAGGCTATTATCATTCAAATAAAAAAAAAATTAAGTTCAAATAAGACATTTAAATTATTTACCATGTCTGTACCTACATAAAAATTTTCTTTCCATTTAGTTGACCTAGTATTGTCATATTTTCAACCATAGTTTTATGTCCTCAACAGGATTAATTAGATTTTTAAAGTGCATTGACTTTCTCTATCCTTCTTCTTCCCTTTTTTTTATGTGTGCAGAATGTTATTTTCATTTTTTGTTTTGATATTTTGACATATGATATGAAAGTGTTTTTGTTATTTTTGTAATGTTATTTATTCAGTAAACATATTGCTTATAAGATTCTGCTTGTAAAAAGTATTTAATCTGTTTTCTGCTAAAGTGTGACTAGATTTGACCATTTACTCTGTAGTGATTTGCTATGAATAGTATCCTGATTATGATAACCACATCCAGTTCCTGTATTTAATGGAGTTTATAAAATTGCTTCTCTACTTTTTTCAAAAGAATATCTTCTGGATCTTAAATGCTAAGTTGAACTTTCTGGTAGGTCAATATTTGCTCACATACCATAGATTATTTTATATGTATCTAACTTTATTCTATAATACCATAACATTCAATGTTGATATAAAACTGTAACATTCAATGTAAATGAGAGTAGAGGTCTTATAAGTCATCAAATATGATAATCAAATCTTTAAGATATGATCCAAGTAAAATAATTTTGAAATGATAGATTTACATTTGTTGGAGCATGAAGCTATCTAATTTTTATACTGGAATATTAAAATAACTAAAACTTTAATATACAATAGAAATATTTCTGCTACTTTGACACTCTAATGAAGGAAAGTGTTGGTCATACATCTCATTAACACAAGAGAGGTCTAAATCTTATTTGTAATTTAAGGGTACCCATCAGTAAAAAATTATATTGTTTGACTAAGTAAGTCTTGCCAAAAATAAATGTGCATTATCACTATTTCCTCACTTTCTGTTTTGAAAATTGTTTTTATTTTATTCTTCAGATAATTTTCTACTGAAATAGTTTCAATAATATAACATTAACATTTTGCTCCCATAGGAGAATAAATGGTTGCCAGTAAAATGGTTGGTAGCTAGAATGACAAAATAATATATTTTCTTTTCTTTTTTTTCTTTTTTTTTTCTTTGTTTTTCTAAAGATGCAGACAACTTCTTTTTAATTGATTGGTGGCTACTTAGATGAAAGTGATCTTGTATAGACTGGTGCTTTCCCACCAACTGAGAACAAACAGTTGAAATTATTGATGATGCCCTATGGGAAGTTTTTCAAGGCCAGGGATAAAGTCTTACACAAACGACTTTGTTATAATTAAGTATATTAGCATTGATTTTTCTTTGCACTCATTTGGTTAAGACAAATGCATTACAGTCAGACGCCTTAATTTGACAAGATTTTCACATTTATTTCCTCTTTCAGTCCAAAATGGCAAATTGCATTACGAAAAAACAAAAAAAATACCCCCCCCCAACCTCTCTCTATACATTGACTTATGCTTTTTTGAATATTTCATTACTTGTAATATCTAATTACATTTTTTGTATATAAATGAAATTTAAAAAGAATAAACTGATATGAAAAAGACTTATCAATTTTTAAATGTTTTTAAATCCTATACATTTCATCTCCAAAATGGATTCCTTTAGAGAATTACTAAACTGCAGTTTCTTTCATTGTTTACAAAAATTCTCTTAGCAATTTTGAAAAATGTAGGATTTGATGTGTATTATTATTATTATGATGATGATGATAAAATGTCCATGTTTGTTATCTGTAAAGTTTTTTTTTCTTCTTTTTCTGTACTAATTTGCAAACCTTGTCTGTTTATGTATACATCACTAGTTATCTCACCCCAACCCATGATCCCAATGATGATTGTACAGTCAGGGAATGTCCATCAGTTCAGAAACAAAAAACTCTTTATTTACCATATTTGATGGTACATATGACATATTTTCATCTTAACAGGAAATATTCATGAAAAATTTCAGTCAACAATTATAGTCAAGGCTAAAACTCTTATAAAAAGGCCTGATGTTCACATTTAGGACAAGCTTTCTTTTTAGCTTTTTTTTTTTTTTTTTTTTTGTCGCTACCAAATACAATGAATGCTTTGTTGGTAAAGTTCATATTGAAACCTAGTATGTTTAGGCAGCAATCCCTTGTTTAACCCGTTTTTATTAAGTAGAATGAACAAGTGGTATCTGTTATGCCTTTTAGTGATTTTCTTATGTCGAATAAGTCATTTGATGTCAGGTGGAAATTTGTAATGGAATTTCCTGCAATTGAGTATAATGTTCCTACTACTTTCAGCTGTTATTGTTCAGGTGAAACTCACCAAAAGGCTTCTATTCAATAAAATGTGTTTAAAGTTCAAATTGTAACTTTTTTGTATTTTATATTTGTAAAAGAGTAAAGGTTGTTTTCTGTTGATTAGCTATTTTAAGTTCAACTCGGCATGAAATTTACCTAAATAAACTCCTGTTTTAAACCTAATAATAGTCTTCTACTCCTGCTGGTGAATTTCCAAGTAATTTGAATATATTTGGAAATATCTTATTAATGAGATATGTATAATTTCCTAAGGACATTTTCCTGTTTTCTTGTAAATTATAATTTTGGAAGAAAGAAAATGCTATTAAAGTGTTTTACTTTTTATATGTGACGAAAAATATCTTGTTCTCTTGGCTATGACTATTTATATGTATTATATATAATATTAATGCAGTATTATTGAACAATCAAAAGAATTGTTAATTTTGTATCCTGCATATTGCGTAGAAATAATTTTCCTTCAAGAAGTCAACACCTAGCAGTGACAGTCTGTTTCATGCTTAAACATAATTGTCAGGCCATCTGATTATACATTTAAGCATGAAGCTGTCACTGCTGGGTGTTGACCTCAGTGTTCATTATTATATTTACATATGCTCTATCCCTGATATTGAGCACTTTAACTCATAAATATAACATACCTTAAAACTGCATATATATATACATATATGCATACACTTTTTAGGCAGCAATCCTTCTTTCATGCAAGCTTCATTAAATATGACCGACAAAGTGCATGCTCCTAATGAAGCGAGGGAGGAAGAATTTAAATAATTTAAGCTAAAATCATTGCACTTTTTTTTCCTTTTGTTTTCTATAAAATAGGAAATTTTGTTAATTTAATGGCAAGTATTTATTTATATATTTTTTTTTTTTTTGCTTAGAGATCAACAAAAACTATTATTCCTAAAAATACAGACATGTTAAAATATGTGTAACAAACATACAAAGACAAACTTATAAATAATCAACAAAAACTATTATTCCTAAAAATACAGACATGTTAAAATATGTGTAACAAACATACAAAGACAAACTTATAAATAATCAACAAAAACTATTATTCCTAAAAATACAGACATGTTAAAATATGTGTAACAAACATACAAAGACAAACTTATAAATAATCAACAAAAACTATTATTCCTAAAAATACAGACATGTTAAAATATGTGTAACAAACATACAAAGACAAACTTATAAATAATCAACAAAAACTATTATTCCTAAAAATACAGACATGTTAAAATATGTGTAACAAACATACAAAGACAAACTTATAAATAATCAACAAACAAGGGGTTAAAAACAAGGATAATAAAATAAAGTTACCATAAAGAGGATAAATGAAAGGAGAGAGAAAAAAACAAACAACAAAACACGACAAAAAAGGGCTAACCAGTTTTGATCACCACTCTTCATAGCCTCTCAAGGACGTGTGTATAAATGTGCAATGTTTTAAAAACACAAGACAAACGGGAAAGAATTATACATACATCTCTCTCTCTTTCTCTCGCACGCGTGTGCGTATAACATACATATATATATATATATATATATATATATATATATATATATATATATAAAGCACTGTCCCCTCTGAGTGTTGACTTCTATGTTTACTTTTATATCTCTATATATATCCAGGCATCTCTTGATTAGTGTGCTAAAATTTTTATGTACCAAAATTCAATTAGTACAAATACATAATATTCAATTAGTGCGATAAAACATTCTTCAGTTTAAACATAATAGTTGAAAATTGATTTTTTTTTTTTTTTTATGATTACTGATGTACATTAGCTGCACTAATTGAGCAAGGGATTCTTCTCTGTCTACATATATATATTTTAAAGAGAAATAGACTACTTTAATATATATATAATGAGAGAGGGACCAAACAAAATCAGCATGGGCATGGTGGAAATCTCACTCTTATATTGAGGCCAAGTAACTACTCCGGCTTACAGAGAGAAGGCTACCGGGTCACAATGTATATAGCCTCTAAAAATTTTAAGTAATAATCAGAGTGCACCTTGCTGATTATTGTGAAAGAATCCCTGTTAAATGACATTGCCCAATCCAGAGTATTAAGTAGATGTTTAGCAATCGCTGAACCAGACGTCTTAACCAGCTTATGTAAATTATCCTGATGACTCCAAGCTGGCATCTGATCAAATCTGGTCTCCAATTATTGATGTGTTCTCCCTATGTAGTCAGCTTCACACTGATATTGATATATTTATGTATTTGATATATTACTGAGCTGATATGATGTGGAGTAAAACATTCTTACAAAGAGCACTCAACACAGGTCGAGACAAAAATACCAGTCATGGATTTGCCAAAAAAATAGCAAGATTAAATACTTTGAGAGATTTGCTTGGTAAATCCAGTACTAAACTTACCAATACATGGAACACTTCTCTGGGACAGCCAAATTGGGTTTCTTAAATTATGCCTGATTGCACAAGGTCCAATGGGGAACCATTATTCACTAACACCTTAATGACAAACTCAATCTCAGATTGTAAGTCAGTTTGAGAACAAATTTTAACAATTGTTTTTTTTTTTTCCTTTGCTGATTTCCTGTTTGATCTTGCACCCCCTATATATATATATATATATATATATATATATATATATATATATATATATATATATATATAATAACAATAGCTGGCCACTCGTGTTTGAGGATACCCGTCTACTAGGTCGGCTAGCCAATCCCTTTTGCAGACACTCACTCAGGCACATTTGTGTTTTCTCAACACCCACAGAGACCACATGTGGTTTATACTGCAACTATGTTGAGCAGACCTTAGTTACAGTTTTTGGGAGAGAGCGTGTTATCTTACGTGATCAACAATTTGACAAGGCCAGCATGCTCAAGCCCTCAGCCACAAACACTTGCGACTTTGTGCTAGCACAGCCATCAATGGCCCACAAGAGCTCTGTCTACCCAACTTCACTCACAAAGCTTAGGTTAAACCATGGTATGGTTTTCAGGCACTTTTCAAAGGTGCCACACGCTGGGAATGACCTCAATCCTCGATAAGATCAGGAAGTCTCCTTCCTGACAAATCGACTATGGTGAGATTTGAACCTGGATTTCATGGTCAGAAAGCAAACGTTCTAACCACTCTGCCACGTGACACACACACACGCACATTATAGGAGGCACAGTGAAGTAGTGGATAACTGTTCGGGATTGCGGAATTGGGGAGCCGAGTTTGAATTCCAGTCAAATCCATTACATTCACTTACTTGCTAATACCCTTGGGAAAGGTATTAATCCTCTTCTCCGTCCAGCTATGGGTAAATAGCAGGACAGACTGGGTTCTATAGCTTTGGATGGTAACTGGTCTAGGAGAAGGCCATCTCTGAATTCAAAACCTGCGGAGACTCATTTGGGGACCTTGTGGCATGTAGTGCACCAGTTCTCTGTATTCGGCCCTTCATAAAGTGTGGTTGGTTCTGCACAAAGCCTTCACCACTATAATCAAATCATACGTGCTGGTATCCTGGCTATCATTTCCTAGAAACTGGGCTACTTGACCCTCATATGCTGGGAGAGTCCAATATATATATATATATATATATATATATATATATATATATATATATATATATATATATATATATATATATATATTCACTCCTGTTTACATTAGTCGGACTATTGTCCTTATCTTTGTCGTCATATTTGTCACAACCTTTCGGCCGTTGTACGCTCCGGCCTTCTTCAGGTGGTTGGAATTTCGAACTGAACCCTTTATTTCGATCACTGGGGTAGACTGTTCTAGTTCCACGTTCCATGTTTGATGGATGTCAGTTATCAGTTATCTCCTGCTAATTTTCCCTCTGAAAGTTCTCCACTGCCTTAACCGGGTATTGAACTCACACTCTTTTGGGTCTGTCACTGGATCTAACCAATTATCCACTGTGCCATGTGTCCTTGAGGACACATGGCACAGTGGATAAAGCGTTGGTTAGATCCAGTGACAGAAATTCCAACCACCTGAAGAAGACCGGAGCGTACAACGGCCGAAATGTTGTGACAAATATGGCGACAAAGATGAGGACAATAGTCCGACTAATGTAAATACTGTACATAATACCTCATCTCAGAAATATAGACAGTCACTCCTGTTTGTCTTCTGTGCTTTTTAAAATATTGCACATTTATACATGCTTGTCGGGGACTAAACACTTATTGTAATATGTAGCAATAAGTCAATAAGTAATTATCTTGTAGGATTTGCTGTAATTTAATGGAATCTTTTTTTAATGATTACTATTGTTTGGAATATACCTGTTTGTTATTGCTTCTTATTTATGTATATCAATTTAATATTAAAGAGTATAAATAGGTTTTTACATTTTAAAATTATTTTTTTTTTTAATTTATCTATTTACAACCTGTTTCATGTGTAGCAATTTTTCAGAATGGGCATTTTTTTTATCTTGAACATTCTCAAGATAGAGCTTCTATTTTTTTTTTTTTTTTCCACCTTTTAAAAAGGTGAAAAAAGGATGCTAAATCTTGTAGGCACACTGCATCAGTATACCTACAGTTTAAAATAGTTTAATACACAAAAGGAATTAAATTATCATTTGTATGATTCTTCAATTGTATGATTTCAAGTTTCTCCTCCATACACAGATTACAAATTTTAAAAATTTTATACCATTCTACTAATGGTGTTTTCTCATTCATATTTAGTTTCCATGTGTGTCTTGACAACATGGTGGTATTTTTATGTCTCCTATATTTGAATAGATAGCAAATGATTTGCATATCATTTTAAAATTATTTCCCAAGCACCCATTTTAAAAAAATAGCCATGCATGAAAAAGGCTGTAAATAAATAGTTATTTTTTATATGTATCAAAAAGTTTTTCTCATTTTTATATATATATATATTTAAAGACATTTATATTATGTTTAACGTTCTTTTTATAGATACAAGTATTTAAGCAAATGCTCTGTTTTATAATAAACAGTATTAAATAACATTTACCGGCCTGAATGTCCGAGAAATTTTCATAGAAAATTTTCGCTCTCCGACAGTAAAATTGACCTTGCTAACCAGACGCTCATCTGTGGCCGAAAGGTTAAGGCACATCACGTGAAATGATGGTTCCGTATAGGATACAGGTTCGATTCCTGTCGGAGAGCGAAAATTTTCTATGAAAATTTCTCGGACATTCAGGCCGGTAAATGTTATTTAATACTGTTTATTATAAAACAGAGCATTTGCTTAAATACTTATATCTATAAAAAGAACGTTAAACATAATATAAATGTCTTTAAATAAATTGTCGGACAATGTCCAATTCTAAAATATATATATATATATATATATATATATATATATATATATATAATTCCTTAATGACTGAGTCTATTGATAAAGAAAAATTCTCAAATGATGAGCATGTTGCATTTTAAATCTTGTTGGTAAATGAAACCGAAATCTAAACCTGGTGGCTAGGATTTTTTTTTTTTAATCAGTATTATAGACATCTATATAAGCATAGCTATAACTGTTTATTAGATTTTTAAATGTTTCTGCTCCAAAAGCTATTTAGAGAAAATAAATTCTGTTACTCAAATATTCTATTACATTGTTACTTGCAGCATATCAAAAGTTTTGGAACTATTGTTTTATCTATGGGGACCCGAGTGAAATAGTTTTGTGCTGATCTGAGCATGTTAATATCTATGAATTAAAATCTTCCACAATTAAATAATTAAGACCTAGATCTGAAGGTTCTTCTATATGTTGTTATCAGAAAGGAGCAAGAAAGATAAGGATATTAGTCAAATGAAATTTCTAACCTCCAGTCACTAATTATTAACAGTGGATTGATGCAATGGTTAATAGTAACATTCTTGGCGATAGGAAATAAAAGCTAGTTTGTACACTAGCTGACAGGTTATTGTTATGCAATTGCTTAAGGATAAAAAGCAGCAGCTGCAATTAGATTTTCTTCCTTCATTAACAGGGTTCCAATCATGTTGGATTGTCCAGTTCGGTTAGTTGGGTATCGCTGTGAAAGGTATGGAAAAATTTCACATTGCGCATGAGAATTTCAATGCAGAATCTTTTCTTGGAACTGTTAAACACATTTCTTAGAGGTGTGTGTGTTTTTTTTTTTTTTTGTTTTTTTTTTTTTTTTCTTCACATCTGTTTTTCTTTTGTCATTTCATGGTCAGGCACATACCTGTAGTTACTGTCATTTGGGGGATCCAGTTTCATTTTCATCAGTTAAAAAACTATCTTCATTCATGCTACTGGTGCATGTAAGATTGCAGCTGTGCATGTCTATAAAGAACCACTTGCACTTCTGTGCATGTAGGACATTTTTGGCTTATGGATTTTTTTTTTTTTTTTTTTAATTATAAACACTTTCTTTTTGTTGAATTCATTTTGAGAAACCAATGTGTCAAGGTTGTTTAAGTACTAATTACTTTCTTTTAATTACATTTTCATCAACCTTCCCATTTTTTTGCATGATTGCTCAGCCAAATACGCTTTTTAGCATGCAATTTGTATTTTTATACACTAAGCAATAAAAATCTTTTCTTCTCAATACTAAGCTACAGCCAAACATCTACTCTTCTCTCCTCTCTCTCTCTCTCTCTGATTTTGCGTTCTCAGTTCTTACTTTTGTGCAAGAGCGAGGTTTTTGTATTTTTTTTTTTTTTTTTTTTTTTTTTTAATTCTTAATGAATTTTAAAAATGTGTAAAATAGTGATGCTTAGAGTCATTCTCCTTCATAAAATGTTTACCCTCAAAGATGTATTCTAGAAAAAATATTTCCTCCATCCTATCTTAATTTGTGAATCAGGATTTGTCATGTAATCTTTTTTTTTTTTTTGAAACTTGTATTTTAATACATCAAAAACTTAATTTTTCTTTATAGTTGATATTGTATTTACAAATAAATTGGATAAGTAAAAAAAAAAGCAAAAACATTAAAAATTTAAATTTGTCAATGTTATCTTAAACTTTGTAGTCATTTCTTATTTTGAGATGTTTAAAGTAAATTTCTCTTATCAAATGCCATATGTTTATACAGAAACATCTCCCACATAATGGTAAGACATTAATGACAATGGTGTCTTCAGCTAACTAATGTCTTATCATTATGTGAGAGGTGTTTGTCACACCTTTTATTTTCCCCCACCTTGTAATTGGATTTAACTGTTGATTAATTTCATTGAAGTCTTCAATATAATTTAAAAGTAATTGGTTATTATCAGTTAAAAATGCAATTTTACATAACAAGCTTTTAGTTTATCTTAAGTTACTTTGTTTTGTTTCAAATTAAATTTAATTTGAAGGTTGATGAATATATTGAATTAGAGTACCACTAGCTTTCTGCTGCAAAAAAATCTGATTTAATAAAAAAAAAAAAAGAAAATAGTAATCCTGTAAATTTAATACTTATCACTGTTTTATCTCTCTCTTTTTTGGCTAATAGTCAAGTATATATATTTTTTTATTTTAAATTGATCCTATGAGTATTACATATAATTTAAAAAATTTGGCTACAAAAGAAAAACAAAGAGAGAATCTTGGAGACGATCTGTTATATTTTGTTGTTTTTCTTTTACAAGTTTTGAACAGATTTTAAACAACCTCTTTGGTCTGTTTTTATCTATTTAACAAGATAAATTTCTGTTTCATTCTTATATTTTCAGCAAGGTTTCAAAATTGAAAATAAAATTTTGTTTAATCATGGGTGAAGGCCTTCTTGACGAGAAAATACAGAATTCCCTATTTTTTGTAGCAAGCTCCATTTGCTTTGGAGCCACTTTCATTTGAGGTTCCCTGATTTGAATGTGACCCAATTGAGACAAACTGCCCACATTTATTTCTCTGAATGTCTTTCCATTGTAAATAAGAATCCAACATTTTTTCTTCAAATTTAAAAAAGAAAAAAAGAAATTTCAGTACTTTTCTTATTCATGTAAATTAAAAAAATCTGCATCTTTAAATTAACTCCACTTGTGTATTCTTCTTGAATGAGTCACTTAAGAAAAAATATTTCATAGAAAATATAATAAAATTACATTTACTTGAATAATTGCCGAGACCAGTATTTCTCAAACATTAACCACCCACTTGAGAAATGTATTCTTTATGCTATAACAAAAAGTATTGTTCATAATGTTTACATGACCCACTAAGAAGGATGGTAATACAATAAAACAGTATAGTTATTTGCTTGTCAATATTCCAATGACTTAAGAAAAATAGAAGCTGGTACTGATTTCTTGAACTCTAAAAGTTATTTAGCAATTCATTTTAAGTACTATTCAATTGTTCAGTAAATTCTTATGGCAATGAATAAGAATTTTCTTGAGACTTAAGTAGATTGATTTTTGTTTAGAGTTAGGTTGCTAATACTAACACCATATTCCAACAATTATGACATTCGAAAAAAATAAAAATGTACTATAGCGGAATTTTCTATATTGAAATGCTTGTGTGGCAAGTATAGCTAAATATTAAATTTGATTGAGTATTATTTTGTGCATGGAGTTGGGAGGATAAGTTTTCATAGCTTTTTTTTTTTTTTTTTTTTTTTTTTTTTAATATTTTTTACCCCTCATATTTCAAACAAAACAATATAAAGTTT
Source organism: Acanthosepion esculentum (assembly GCA_964036315.1). Lineage (NCBI taxonomy): Eukaryota > Metazoa > Mollusca > Cephalopoda > Sepiida > Sepiidae > Acanthosepion > Acanthosepion esculentum. The sequence goes on along the minus strand of OZ038507.1, from coordinate 37,502,220 downwards.
TACAGTTACAATGGATATTTTCTGATTTTCACTCTCACATATATATATATATATATGTGTGTGTGTGTGTTTTCTTTTAATGGTTGTTTAAAAGGAAATTTTTTTTTTTACTTTAATTGGTTTCAACTCATGTAAGGCAGTAAAGCCACTAAGGCACAATGAGTTATAGAGTGTGCAAGTATTAGGAACAGAAACATTAATAATTAGCAGGGAGATAAGAGTAATCAGGAAGACATTAGATATCGATTGACATTGCACTTAAATTTTTGCAGATTAAAGTTTGCTGGAAGGGAGTTCCACAAGTGAGAAGTGCGAGAAAAGAAACTTTTAACATAGAACTTACGGCTACATCTAGCCAGGTCAACTATAAAATGATGAGATCTTGACACCAGTCAAGTACTGTTTAAATTCAAAATGTTTTGGTACCGTAGCGAAGAGTTCATCTAAACACTTACCATGAAAGTATTTAGAGAAAAGACATGAAGAGACAACCTTACAGTGGTGAGAAAGTGACAGTATTTAGTGTCCTCCCCACGAGGGACAGATGTGGCACAAGGCCGGGTTTAAAGTGGGGTACCCGAGCCCGTAGGCTCGGCCAAAAATAGCCCGTAGATCCCGTATAAACGGGATCGGGGTGGTCAACCACCTCGAACGAGGCTCTGCCCTTCGGCGGAGCTTCGTCCGAGTTCCTCTCTGCCGAGTCGTCCAAAAAGGACTGAACTCTGTGGTGAGAAAGTGACAGAAGCTGAGCTATCAAACAAACAAAAAGAAATCAACTGTCTGAGATGTTTGTCAGTATAATTACTACTAGTATATCAATGTGGGATCTATCTCTTGCATTCACTGGAAAGTAGTAGTTAACTCTCAGTTGCTATAAAAATTGACTTTTTAAATGTTGTTATTAAAAATTTACAATTTTTGTTTGGAAAAGGAGAAAGCAAGAGGCCATATACTAATTTTTTAAAGTTCTTTTTCTCCCTATACATAAATTACAAGTTTTGACCTTTTCCTTTTCCACCCCTAGTATTAATTTCAGTGTTTTTTTTTTGGGGGGGGGGTGAAATATAATTCCACTTGTTCCTCCCTTAGCATGGCTGTTATGCCCTGCCAATAACTCATAAATAACGAACAGATTCCATTTTGATCAAGCGAAAAAATGGGAAAACATATCAGAGATGCTACTTGGTTTCAGTGAGAAAATGAATGAAAGAAAGGGAAGATGTTTAATGTCTCTTGCCAGTACCTCATAAATGATGGGCTATTTCATTTTGATTGGTAGAAAGACAAAAATAGACATCCGAGATGATACTTAGTTTCAGTGAGAAAATTAAATAAAGAAGATAAGTGTTTAACAGCTGTTTCAGTGAAATGGAAAAAGTTGTCAATTTCAGATCTTTTCATTAGTACCCCCTTACTTCTTAAAATAACAACCAGCATTTATATTTACGATTGTTATTTAAATATTTAACAATAAGATAGGGGAATTTCTAGGGATATTTTATTGCCATAGAACTCACCATGAGGTGATTCAATTATTAACTTAAGAATTGATTAGTCAGAAAATTAAAATAGGAAAACTATGAAATTTTCACGGGTGTACTTCTATTTCTATTTAACTTTTAGCACACTATCTTATTAATATTACTTCCCTTTTGCCTGTATTCTTTTTCTGATCCATGATATTTGTAAATGCTGATCTATATTCGATGTAAAATGATGTGAAGGTGGCTACCATTTATGACACAAGTGTCAGTGTATCTGTTGTCATAAATGTTATCTCTACCAAAGTTGGTTTCAAAGCAATTTTTCAGAAGTTAAAATTGTTACTTTTAGCTATTTACATCTTGCATTTCATTCATTGATGTCTTTTTTTTCTCTCACAAATTTGGAGTTTATTATTTTTATATACAAGTCATTGTTGACTTATGACCATTTCACTTCACGATCATGACGGCAAATTGGTAAATCTCTGGCCATAACTGCTCTGCGTCTGGCAGCAAGTGTTTCCCAGTTTGAAGTATGACAGTTTCTGTCCCAGCTCCTGGTAGCACTAGCATTTCCTCATGCACCTCAAGCTCAGTGTTAGGGAAGACTCAGTACAGTACATTCCCCCCTCCCAAGTCCAATTTTATCTTTGAAATTTTTCTTCAAAAACCCCCAAGACATCTACCAAGTGGAAATTGTCTTTGTCTACTCCCCAGCCTGCTAAGAAGAAGAGAAAGGCTATTGTCACTCAACACAAAAATGATGGTTGATTAAACAGATATGAAGGAGGAAAGAAAGAGGTGATTGACTGTGATCTGAAGTTATCACACCCTACTATGTCAAGGATTTTGAAGGACAGAGAAAGAATTTGTAAAACTGAAAGGTTCTGTACCTATGTGATCAAAAGTTATAATGAAGCAACAGACCGGGCTCATCCACAAAATGAAGAAATTGCTGCATATGTGGATAGATCTGATCTAGAAAAAAGCTTCATTGAGTTTTGTTACTGCCCAGATGAAGACTAGAAGTCTATTTGAAATTTTGAAGGAGTGTGCCAGCGAAGTCAAGAATTTGTAGCAAGTACTGGCTGGCTCAAGATCTTCAAGAAATGATTCCAAATTCATAATGTTCAAGTGACTGGAGAAGCAGCGAGTGCAGATGAGGAAGCATCTTGTACATTTGAGTTTTTAGACTTAGAATCTGGAGAGTTTACAAATGATTAGCTAATCACATTGGAAGAAGAATGTCAGAAGAGGAGGCGACTGGAAGGAAATTTACCACTAAGAGATAATCAGGTTTGTCTCTACTGAATAAACTCCTTGCATATTTTGAAAAAATAGACCCAAATATCAAATAATTTGCAAGGTTTGAATGAATAGGGCGTGATGTGTTTTGTCCATGAGGAGAAAAAGAAACAAATACCTCCATTAGTTGTCCTGCCCTAACCAAAAGACATTGATGGCTCCACAACCAAGCATCAGTGGTTAATAAGATGCTTTGTATGTATTTTGGTATGTTTTGCAATTGAAATGTTTTGCT